>CM042141.1:90623830-90643830 GCA_023376005.1 Doryteuthis pealeii
TTTGCTAGATGTGTTTATGGCAGATCATTTTTTCGTGTGGAACTATCAAAAGTTCTTCTTCCATCCAGTTTTTGTTTTTTTCAGAGGGAATAAGCCGGGAAAGATTGAGCTCGAAGAGTATCGAACTTATTCAATAAACTTAATAGCAAACTTACAGCCTTAGCGCTTAAGAACAAATACAGAATAACTGAGGAAATCATTGCAATTATTGAAGAGATTATAACCAAGTGAACTTATTCAGACTCTGTTCAAGCACCATGTATATCACTGTTTGTAAAGCCCTTCGAATGACTGAAGAAATTCAATAAAACCATTCCGTTTTCCTCCAATAGTAGACATAGCTCGAGAGAAAACACTATAATGTTAGATAGAACTGTTATTGGAAAACAGATAGTCAAATTATCTTCCCCTGTCGCTAGGGGGCGAATCGCCAACACAAGGTTGGCGGGAGAATCAAACCCCTTCACTTATCTGAAGGCTGTCGACCGGATGAGTCACTTTAAGGACTCCATCCACCGCCCACTTCAAAGGGCAGTTAACCGGGCGAGTCGCTCAAAAAAGCCCCCCCCCCAACTCTTTTACTTATCGGACGAGAACCGACCAGGACGGATGCGTCTCAAAAGCACTCCCCAACACTTTTACTTATCCTAAGAACTTTCACCTGGAGAGACATCTCAACAGCACTCCAAAACGACAGCGAGTAGAAATCATTTCTAGTGCCACTTCACAAACGAACTGTTAATTTCACCTCTCAGATAAGTCTCGTAGCAAATGCCATCAAAATTTTCAACAATTTTGTACCTTTGTTAATATATGTGTGTAATTTTCATTTGTGCTGTTTTTCTTCTTTCGTCCGAAACAATTGCCGACCACCGGGAGATTTAAGAGCTCCCCACGACCCCCGTAATTCCTCTTACTGTTGGCCTTTAAGATTACCTTGTAACGTTAATGTTAACGACTGCGTTATTTAATTTTTTTCCTTTTTAATTCATTAATTTCTCCTTTTTAAAAGTACGCATGAATCGTTCAAATAAAAACTCAAATTTAACGTTTTTAATTAAATTAAGAAAGAAAAAAAAGTGAATAAAAATGTTTGTAATTTTAATCTAAGATTCCCTTAAATACTGCCCGGGTATGTTAATTTCATAAAAAAATCAAAATAATTTGATAAAGTAGTTCCTTTTAAATATTGCCTGTCTATCAATAACAAAGTAAACAACATTATTATATTATCTTTTTTACGACAAACTGAGTATTTTATTTTATTTTGTAAGAGTATTTTTGAAAACAATTAGATTAAGCGTTCGTGACGTAGTTCATATTCTCCCGCTGTTACTTGATCTCAATGTACACCCCTTCATCCTCTATCTTTCCTCTTCCATTGTAAATATGTCCTCATGGGTTCCATTATTGATTTGTTATTGATATCCAATTAGTCAGTCCTGTTTCTGAATATTAGCTTAACGTGTGTGTAAAATGTTAACATGATCAGATCAATGGTTTAGGCACCAACTGATAATACACAGACAGACAGAAATTGCTATTTATGTCGTAGATTTATCATTATTTTCCTTAGTCGAAATATGTCTCAAGTTATTTAAATTGTAATTTGCTTTTGAAATATGTATCGTTCATAAACACCAAGTTGCAAATAGAAATTAGATAAATATTTATTTATATGTTAAACAAAGTTACAATTGAGTAAATAACTATCTATATGTTGAACAATGTTATTGTTATTTCTCTGAATGTTTGAGATGAGGCTTGAAGATTAGTATTATCTGCGTTATTCGGACTATTGTCCACATCTTTATTGTTATTTGTACAACGTTTCGGCCGATATACACTCCGGCCTTCTTCAGGTATACGACAAGAAAGTTCCCGAGTTCGAAAAGAAGGTTCCCGAGTCCGAGAAGGTTCCCGAGTCCGACAAGAAATACCTGAAGAAGTCCGGAGGGTATATCGGCCGAAACGTTGTACAAATAACAATGAAGATGGGGACAATAGTCCGAATAACACAGATAATACTAATGTTATTGTTGATGTAGTTGTCAATTATGTAACCTTGCGACACAATTATTTGTATAAATAACACAAAACTAATAAATACATGTATTAGAGTTTTAAGTGATAGTTATTACAAAAACGTATACAAACGCTAATGCTAATATATGACAACAGGAGAAAAGTCTAAAAATATATGCATGTATGAGTCCATGTAAAGAGAATATATGTACGAATGTGCATAAACCCTATGTAGGTGATATTGATATACGGACTCTCAACGCCACTTTACGTCCAATTATCTTTGAAATTGGAACTTTCCCACGTAACACAGCTAAATCTATAGCTAGAATATTAACCCTTACCTTAGGCACTATCAGCTATTCTCATTTAAAAGATTCTGGTGATTTACTTTAAAAATGCACAACATGAACAAGGAAAATAAATTTCTATCTTTATTTTTATAGCTTCGTCCCTCACTTCCAGTTCATCTGATTTAAACATTGAATACAACATATTTTCTGGTAGGAGGCCAAAAGCATTATGCTGAATATTTTTGAATGCAATCTCCTGAATTTCAGGTGGTAGCTCTTTGATTCTTTGCAGCATATTGAAAATATACAGGTTATGAAATTTATTGTCTCTTTTAATTTCAAACCAGCTAACTGCATAAACTGTAACAATAAACTGGATTAGGCTGTGTAATTTTGATGTGTTTTCAGGGTAAATTTCACGAGTCCACAAACACATTAGTCTGGTAGCTAACGTCAATCATCTTGCCTGATTTAAAGGTCCAATTTTGCATGCAGCATATCCAGGGTATCAGATACTTCTTCTAGAATATGCAGTAGGGATATCACGAAGGAAATTCAACCCTCTGCCTCCACAATTTCTTTGTATAAGAGAGTATTTTTAATCCTGTCTTCCATCAACACCAATACAAATAATTTTTCTCTTTTATCAATGTGTTTTTGATGGGCATTTTTTTTGTTCTTTCTTTTGCACGGTTTATTTTAGATTTATCTAAAATTATGTTTTTGATATCAACACTCGGGTTGAGAAGGCCCATAGCCTGTAAATCTAAAAGAAAGGCATTTGCAAGACTTGCTCCTAAGTTCGATGAAACATCACCCCTGATCAACTCAGTAGCATACCGAGACATTTTTAAAAGGCTGTAAACACTCGTGGGATATCTGCCAGGCTCATAATCTTCATCTATTTCTTCACTATTTAATGAATGGGAAAGAATAACATCCTGATCATAAGATGTAGAGGCAATAGGAGAAGAATCAACTTGTTTTTTCTACTACACTACTTTTAGGTTTCTGAATGGCAGTTTTATCCACGGGTCCAAGTTGGAAACTACCCTTGGGTCCTATTTTGACCCTCTAGTCTTTTAGATACTCTTTGTCTTCCATTGGTACCTGAAATATTAGATGTAATTTATGTTGAATAAATACATCTAACCAACTGAAATCTCAAAATATTATATCGCATAGAAAGAAAATGGTACAAGTTATTTTTCTAACTTATTTACATAAAATATCATTATAGAAATTCAATTGAATTAAAATGTTTATGATATTGGGATTATATTTGAATTCATTAAAAAAAAAAGAAAGAATAGAAAAATAACTTTACCTTATCTTTGAGAGGACAAATACAGACTATGTGCCTAGTCTGACAATTTTCTTTTTTGCATTTCACATTTTTGTCTTCACAACTTAAAATTGGCAATTGACAGGAACACGAAGAAATGTCAAACAATGTATCCAGTTTTTTTTTTTTTTACCATAATTTTCTTTTGTGCTGAAGAAACAGATTTTCTATTTATCTGATGCGCTTTTTCGAAACTTGTCCTTTTCAGTTTAATTATAATAGACCTTTCGCTTAACAGAGGCAAACAGGGATTAACCGCATTCCAAATATCAATTATATTTTTTGCCATTAATTTTGAAATAGCGAAGTTTGTTAAATTTGAACATGTATTTTTCTTGTTTTGTAGTGAGAGAATCTATTCTTAAAATATTTGAATCACACTATTACCCACCTCATGACACCCTTTCATGTTTAACCATTTATCTAATTCTTATTTAATTTTAATAAAATTCATCAAGACCAAATTGGTCACGACACAGCAAAGGGTTACAATGATATGACAATAAAATTTAGTGAATGTTTAGGAAGAATGATTGGAAAGTGGAGAATGAGTGAAGATGGAAATGTATGGATGAATGAGGAATGACTCAGACATCTAACTGTGGGATTGTATTCCCTTTGGCTGGAAGAGTTATCTTCTCTCTTGTTTCGCGTTTTCACCTCCATGGGTTTTGCTATTTAAGTAGGCAAGCGCCAGATTCGAATCCTCTTTCTTCTTCTGTGGCACCTCACACACATGAGTTAGACATTTATGTCTACACTCTTCTTGTGTGGGGTCTTCAGCCCCCAACACAACACTAGTAAGTGACTTTAACCTATGGACACTCCATAACTATCCCTATATTTTGTATGTACATTTAGATAACCATTGTATACGTTTTTATTGTATCTTATCCTTTTTCTATGTACGTGTATATCTACTATGTAACTTTTCTCATGTATCTTGTATACGCATATTTAATTGTCTTAAATGCTTCTCCATGTGCTTGTATTAAAGTCCGTTTGTGTATTTAACACTCGTGTCGGGGTTGTTTTGTTCAACTTATTATAAATTTGAACCCAACATAACTAAGCCTATCGGCCAGGGCTGAAGAATACGTAGACTGCACCTCTGCAGAGTGATAAGACCCCTCGCCTCCAATAGGGCCACCTGTTGGCTGTGGGTGGCGACTTGCAATGCCCGATGACAGAATTGTGATGGCTGAGCGACCCTTGACCCCGATACTAACTTGTCCCATGATGTGAAGCACTCAACCTCGCAGTTAGAGAGGCTCCATCCGATCAATCGGCTGGTCATGTCAAACCCAAACAAGTATATGATTGTCCCGACCGTATTCTTCAAATTGCTCATGGCAAATACCCTCCCTTTTTTTTAATCATATAGGTGCTAGAAGGCGGTGGCTGAGGGTCAACTACCACTATTTATTACTAAACATAAAGTTAATGAAAATTATTCATCAATGCACATGCAGTAAAGGAAAATTATTTTTTCCAATTTATCAATGCACATGTAGTAAGTGAATATTATTTCTACCAATTTATTAAGACGCATAAAGTTAATGAAAGTTGTTTCTTAAACAAATCACATATTTAAAAAAAAACAGATTTTGCATTAAATAACCCACAAGGTTGATATGCCATTAAACCAACCAACCAACCAATTAACCATCAAGCATCTTGGGACCAATAAGATAATTACTGACCTTGGACTTTAATAGTTCAGGGTCATATACTATTGGAAAGCATTCACGGGATTTTTTCTCTCTTTCAGATGTTCTTGGGAAGAAGCTGTTTGTGTGAAACTTGCATCAGTGATTACTCTTTCACTACAAAGATCTTAAATTTCAATTCTTTTCGCCATATCACTTTCACCACTTTTCTCAGCTCCAAGTCTTATACTCTTGATGAATACTTATTTATTCTTTCAGGAGATTTATGGCTTTTTTGCAGGTTTCGCGTCATGATTTTGTATGGTGGCCACCTCTATTTTTAAACTACATTCGATGCTTGTATAGAAAAGTTCAATAAATCAAATTTCTTCGGTAATGTACAATATATATATATATATATATATATATAGTATATTAAGAAATTTGAAAAAACACAGGTTTAGATAAAATGAGTGGTAAGTCAATCCCCTTTTCACTAGTGCTAGACCAGGGAGATTGTTTTTGCTGATGTGGGGTGTCACATATACCGATTGTCTGATTGAACAAAAAATAGTGAGAGATTAGCTAGATGGAGCTACCATTGCCACTTGCCTAAATTCACTTGCACCATACAGGTGACAGTTTAGAATATGGGATGAATTTCTGCACTACCCTGTATAAGGTTTATTAAGGTTTATTTAAACCTGTGTTTTTTCAAATTTCTGAATATACTACATACCGTCGGATTCACTTCCATCTCTTTACACACACACACACACACACACACACATATATATATATATATATATATATATATATACGCCTCGTATCGTAATGGCTAACGTATTGGATTGTGACAGCTTAGTAAGCGAGTTCAAACTCTGGTCGCGCTATAATGTTCACTTTCGGACTAATAAGCATAGAATAAACTTCTATATTGTTTAACCAATAAAAAGAAAACGTAAAAGACGCGCCAACCATAACTTCTATCCAAATTCACAAACACTTCCTCATTTTTGGACAAATGAATTTTCTTTTTTTAAAATTAAACAATCTCTAGAATCTGGTTGGATAAGGCAAGTCATGTGGGGTGCTTACAAATATGTCCGCGCGTTGAATTTCCAGACGCGTCGAAAATCATTACCGCCAAAAAGAAAAATACCAAATTGGAGCCTATTAACACCTATATAAACTGACTACGAATTAACAAATCAGTCTACCTTTATCCACGCGGGTGGTACGGACTCGACCGACCACTTAGCATGTAAGCAGTAGAGACGTCACCCAACACCAATATGGGACTTTGTGCCCTGCGTGTGTGATTAACTTTTTCATTAGTACGTAGCAGTCGGCCTTCACCCACCACGAGAGTTGGACCTTACCCGCGGCTACCACAACCAGCCCGAAGAGAGACCTGCTAGTAAGATGAAAGGTACGCGACTTAACTTCCGACGAACAAAGAGGGCTGCCACGACTAAGAAGCCCCGACAGCTAGACACCTGAAATGCTGATAACAACTAGACACGCGACAACCATCCGGCCATTCGACTCGACTGTTGATATGATCCAACATTCTGCCGACTACTATCCGGCTATTCTACCCGACCGGCCATTTCGACCAACGAACGAGGCATTCATCTTAGGGTTGTGGGTAATTTATACCTTTCCTCATTTATCAAGGCTTCTGCCGACCAATGATCACGGAATAAATTTCTTTGTTCTTTATTATTTATATACCACGTGTTTGTTGTTCCTCCATTTTCTGGCTGACTTGCGTCTTTTCATTTATCGTCATTTTAAATATTGTTAGCGGGATCGGAATTCGTTCTCACCGATCCCTTATAAGCTTGGGAAAGGTATGAATCCACTTATCCCTTAAACTATGGGTTAAATAGTACCACCACTGTTCTTCTACACAGATAGCTTTGGCATTAAATATCACACGATGGTTGAGATCTATTAATTTATTAATAATTGAGATTGTCTGTATTTCTGTCTGTAACAAAAACTACGTCATAGCTCTACGTCACAGATTACGTCACAATATTCTTATGCTATATACACCCAAAATTTGAGTAAGCAATTTTAAAAATTGTTTTATACTCTCATCCGTGTTTTTTTTACAGTAACAAGAAGTTAACTAAAAAGTTTACAAATAAATAAATACCTACGATTTTGTGTAAAATTGATGTGGAAAATATTCAAAATAATTGTTTGATTATTACATGCACGCAACATTTTATTTGAGAGGGACGGGGCTAAGTTTTCATTTCAAATTGTTTTATTTTTTATTTTTATTTTATTTTTTTACTCCTTTAATAAATATTAGGGTTTTGCTTACTTATGATACAAACCCTCTGACATTGAATTTTTAACTCCCGCCCTCTCAGGCAATGTCTTTTAAAAATTAATTTTTACGACGCCCGGAGGGTGTTTTCTGTTGCTAGTGATATTAAAGAAACCAAGACTTACATTTACCATCCAAATAAAAGTAAACTCCAGCCATTTGCCTTATTTATTTATTTTAATTAAAATATTAAAACAAAAGTAAAGTCAGTGGAGTGGCCTATTGTCAGTATCAACTGGACAGCAACGGAGTCTATCCCCTTTTCACTTGCGCTAGACCAGGTCGATTGTTTTTTGCGTCTGAGTTGGCAAGGACTTGTATCGAAGCCGGAACTTTGAGATTCCTTGGCGAATTCTCTACCGACTAAGGTAAACTGGAAATAACTTCTTTAGATCGCTAATTCTTGTCGATGTTTAAAACGTTTCGATCATTAGATATATATTTATAATCTTCATCAGGTCATTCAAATATCGCCGATGAAGATTATAGATATATATTTAATATCTTATTATACTGGAGATTCGGTGCCTGTCTGTCTGTAACTGAAACTATGTCACTGCTTACGTCACAATCTCCTCATGGATTGCGCAAGTTTATCAATGAATATTTAATTCATAATCAAAATAAAATCATTATTACATTGAATAAGTCTTATCTTATTTATTAACGAGCTTTCTATGAAGATCTGAGATAGATTTGCCTCAAAACAGCTCATGTTATTAGTGCGTTTAAAATCCTGCAATGTGTCTTATATGTTACTAAGAAATAAAGGTTTGCATGATATATGCTGTGGTTAATTTGCATACTGGTTTTAACAAAACCGGGTTTCATAAATAATTACTTGGTATTATTGATCTCTAATATTATTGTTTTATTCTCCAGCGTATTAAAATCAATCCTATGGATTATTTTTTATATAGAAACCAATTAAAATTTAATTAAAATAAGTGTAATCTATTTATATGCGTTGTTATTTAATTTCTTTAGTCTTTCTAATTTAATATATTCAATTACATTAAAACTTAAATACATAAGCTCGAAAGGCGCATATTCTTGCTAGTATATTTAATAATCGGAACGTTTTAATCGCCGTCAAAAATTTTCAAATATTAATAAATCATCTTCACAATTCTTATTTTTCACATTTATCTATTATTTTTCCAGATGGTGTCGGATTTATTTTCATTTCTTTCTAACGCGCACGCACACACACACACACACACGCACGCACGCACACACACGCACGACACACACACACTTATATATATATATATATATATATATATATATATAATATATATATATATATAGAGAGAGAGAGAGAGAGAGAGAGAGAGAGAGAGATAAAGGATATGAAAACACACAATGGTGTTAAAATGAAAAATTTTTTATATCATTTTCATAGCTAATATTAAACTATATTTCGATTTATAAAAAAAATCATCATCAGAGCTTGTTTTTAATGCGATCGCTTCGTCATTTGCACATCCGCTGCGTGTTTCTCGGCCAACGTCATGATTGTATATCTTCAGTGTAACAGTTTTTTGAAAGAAAAATACATATTTCAAATTAAAAAATAGACAAATTCTCATTTTCAAAAAAGAGAAGAGTTTTAACCCGTTCATGGTCGGTTAGTAACGGATTTTTTTTATCACCTTGGCGGAAAAAACGCGCAGCGGATGTGCAAATGACGAAGCGATCGCATAGCTTACACGCTTTTTGTGAAAAACAATGCTTCCAGTTTGAATTTAAATTATTTTCTGCTTCTCTCTCGATGAGTCTGGATTAAAAACAAGCTCTAATGGTGATTTCTTTATGAATCGAAATATTGTTCAATATTAGCTATGAATATGATATAAAATATTTTCATTTTAACAGCTTTGTGTGTTTTCATATCCTTTTCTCTATACATTACCATCGGATTCATTTCCTTACTCTTAACTCATATATATATATACATATATATATATATATATATATATATATATATATATAAACAAAGCACATATGTATATGGGAGAGTAATAAGACGTGAAAACCAATTTTCGTGGCGTGTTTATACATTCATTATTATTTTTACTAAGATTTTCCAAATTATTTTAAGACGAAGCTCTTACTGCCGGTTGGCTTCGTCAAATAAAGATTTGGAAAATTTTAGCAAAAATATTTGGGAACGTTACAAACTGTCTATAGGGTTGTCATGCCAACGTGATTCGGAAACGTCAATCGCTGGGAAAATTTGAAACGAAAAAAACACACAAAAACAAAAAACAAAACAAAATAAAACAAAAAAACGTTCGAAATTGTGCCGATGGCCGCTATTTAAGCTGTGAATTAAAGAACTTGAAAATATTATTACTGTTATTTGTGACGTGAAATATTGTTGGTAATAAATCATCATCATCATCATCATTGAGTCGTACTGACAGCACGGATTCCTTTGACTTGTGGGGGGACAAGAATTTTAATGTTGATTTAAAGGTCGCTGGTTATTTTGTTGTATACCCACTAACATATCTCGGGTATATAATAGAGATAAACAGACAGACAGACAGATAGATAGGGGTGATGAGATGATGAGATGAAGGGATGTTAACCTCTGCTTACTTCGTCTAACTCGGTCGGTCGCCATGTTCTTCAGTCTGACTTTCAGTCAGGGCTTTCTGCTGGGGATTGATCTTTGTTGATTTCTTCGGACTGTCATTTCTTGTTTTAATTAACTTAACAAATAACACTTGTTGTTTTCTTTATAAAGCTTTATTTCAACAGCCCAGCCCATGATTCCGCTACGGGGAATCACTGAGACTCAGAGCAATCCCTGAAAGACATCCGCTCTCGTCGGATGCCAGCTCGCATCTCATCTAAAACTATAACGCGCGCTTTCAAGGGGTCAAGTAAAAAGGTTATTACCCGTCAATAACTGTCGGGTAACTTTCCACTGGACCCCGTCATTCTGAATCTAACGGACCCTGATTCAAATATTCCTACTACAGGTACGTACACAAATCATAAGATATGTATATATAACAACTTCTTTGTTATTACTTATACTGTTTTGCTTGTTTCTTTAAGGTTACATTTCACATAAAAATTAACTTCAACCAACATACAAAATGTCTGAGGGCTCATGGGAGATTGTTATTTTTTATTTAATTTATTCTAATTGCCCTACTCTCTCTCTCTCTCCCTCCCCCTATCTCTCTCTCTCCGTCTCTATTGGTCATCGTCCCTGACAGGTCCTCGACTCGGCATCCAGTGTTCGTACATAGCTGTTGTAGGTAAGTCCTTGCTGGTTGACCAACAATGGTGTGTCCATGTATAGGAGTCCACAAGAGAATATCACTTATAAGTTATTCCTTACTTTTCGAGCATGTCTGTTCGTCTTACTTGGATGGTTTGTGTGATAGGATATAAGTGGTCATATAGCCGCTGTTTTGTGGGATGCTGCTTCCAGGATTCCTTCAAAACAGCTCGCAGTATTCTTGTGTAGTTGCCATCTAGCTTTTTTTTCCCCGGGTATTTTGTCAAAGTTCAAGTGGTACAGCTATCTGATACGGGTGTAAAAGCAGCCTCCCTTGTCCAAGGGAGATCTCCTGCGTCAAGAGCCCCCTTTTGGTCACGTGACGCAGGAACCCAAGAGATCACCCTCTTTGGCCGAAGCTACTGGACAAGCTCAGACGTGCTAATCACCTCTCTCCAGCACACACACGGTGCATGCCAGACAGTACAGACTCTACATACAGTAAGTGGTTTCCACCTAATTTGCCTCTATTACACTACTATGTATGTTTGGACACTTGTGACATTATATAGCCTGGGGAACTTCATTCCCCTATATATGTTATAATAAAAGTTGTATAAATGTAACTAACGCGTTTGTTGTTGTTCTACTGAAGTATTCCGCATTGGGTACTTTTCCTTTAAGTAACCTAATGCTTTATAAGAACCAGAGTTCACACTCTGTGAACCTTATACGGGTACGGCTT
Organism: Doryteuthis pealeii; assembly: GCA_023376005.1. NCBI lineage: Eukaryota > Metazoa > Mollusca > Cephalopoda > Myopsida > Loliginidae > Doryteuthis > Doryteuthis pealeii. The sequence continues at coordinate 90,635,476 of CM042141.1, forward strand.
GAAAAATTCCCGCTTTATTTTATCAGAGAAATCAGATTTCCATATGACCGATAACTTGTCAATAGTAGTCCATGCCTCTCCTATACGTATATCAATATCGCTTTCTGTAGATGAGATATTGCTACCTAGGTATGTGAACTGGTCTGCTAATTTCAGAGATTTGCCATTTAATGTGAAGATGGCTACATTTTATTTAAAGCACATACACTACGTAGAGGCTAATGCCTCTTGCTGCCTACTCTGCAGCAGATTTTGATTGGGTAGATGTATTTGCGAGAAGCACTAGATCATATGCGCAGTCTGCATCCGTGATAGTTTCTGTAGGATATTATCCGCTTCTTGTCTTTCTTTTTTAGTGAAAAACCATTTTCCTTCATTAAACCTAATGATATTCGTAGTACGTAATCTTGGCAGATTATAAATATAAATTTTAATCAATACGCATATAAAGGTCAATTGGTGCGTATGTATGTCTGGATGAAACTACAAAAATAAAACAATTGACAACAAAGTGAATATATATACACATCAAATATCACCAGTTCTTGCTTTTTGTACAAAAATTATGAAGATTCGATTTATATTCGAAGATATTCAAAAACTGAAATATACATAGAAATAGCATTGAAATTCTACTTAAAAATGTCCAGCAAAATTAAACAAATCAATACACCATGGTTCCCCCCATCCCTCTACCCAGGCGATGCTGGGTAGCCTTTTCTAGTGTTGTATAAATAGAAGTGTTAATGTATCTCCTTGCAAGACTCTTGCAACAACGTCAAAGAAATCAGTGTCACAATCGAGTGAGCGAATCACTGCATTTTTGTATCCGTAGAGCATAATTCTGACTGTAACAGTTTCATTTGGGAGACAATAGGCTAGTCGTATTTGCTCTGTCTTTTCTCTGTGTATACAGTCAAATACATTGAAGAAATATACAAACAAAACTGTTGCCTCTAGATTTTTTGCTCGTACTCCTTTGACGATTCGATGAATAGTCAGAATATGAGAAGCTGTGGATCGATTTCTCCTAAATCAGTTTTGATTTTTCTTTTCATTCAAACCTATGTCTGTAATGGTTCATAAACTGTAGATTCTTATTGGACTAGGCTTATGAAACAAAGAATAAAAAGGATCGTATTCTAAAAATAGACAAAGCCAGACTGACCGACGCCAAAAATTAAAAACTCCCGCGAACTAACGGACATTCGGAGAAGGAGGGGAGCAGCAGAACAGCAGAAAGGCAAGGGTCAGCGAACAGACAAGTCACGAATACTAATCCTCCTCGAACCGATTGAACAAAATGCCAACAAGCTTTAACACTAATAAGAATTTGTAAACAGGAAAATCCATTTTCCAAACCACACCGTTGTAACTTGTTCATTTAATACAATTTATAAAACACATATAAAGGACATTTTTGTTAGGACTCAAACTTCTTTGTTATTACGTATACTGTTTTGCTTGTTTCTTTAAGGTTACATTTCACATAAAAATTACCTTCAACCAACATACAACATGTCAAACCATGTGGAATATTGATATTGTTCTTGTAATTAATCTTGCCAGAAAAGGTGATATGTAATAGAATCCGGGTCGCTGCAAAAGATTCTCAGAAGTTTTATTATTTTGCTTGTAATTCAATATGCAAGCTTCTTTTAAACAAAACTGTGGTCTGTTTCAAATTGATATGTGACGAGTTGATTTAAATTATTCTCTCTCTTCAAAGCATAAAGATGCTAAAATATGTTTTTAACCCAATTTTATTCATATTCATTCACACATATTCACACTCAAACACTATTATACGCATACATTTATACATATACTTAAATATGAGTATACTTGTAAGAAAGTATTTAACCAACCCATCGGCCCGGGTACAATTTGAACCAGGTATGGGGCATATATATATATATATATATATATATATATATATATATATATAAAAATTTAAAAAATAAAAATTTGTTTTCAAATGCCTTTAAAGTAATAAAGAATTCATCATTCGCATCTGATGAGTCGGGAGAGTTAGACACTTTGTCTAAGCTCCCTGAAATAGACTATAATGCTAAATCTCTAAGTATTTTGTTATTATATATATATATATATATATATATATATGTGTGTGTGTGTGTGTGTGTGTGTGTGTGTGTGTGAACAAATTTGGTTAAACATAACAGAATCCTTATTGTTTTCATTTTTTTTTCTTTTTTCTTTCAAGTTTCCTAACAATTCTTTTGATGTTATTATCTTGAAAGTTGTTAATACGTTGTCCAAAAGAGTTATTATTGGCTGACCAAATACTTTCGATTCTTTTACGAACCATTATCAAGGTATTGTATATCCGTCTAAACTATCATTATCAAAAATAACAAAATAAAATTAAAAACACCTTCCGGGCGATATAAAAGTGATTTTTAGAAAAATATTGCCTGAGGTGGGTGGAGTTAAACATTCAATGTCAATAAACTAAATTTTATTCAGTTCAGTTCTGTCGAAAAATAAATTCTTTAGAAATTCTTTTCAATGAATAAAATGTATTTAAAATGTTTGTACTATCAATGAATGAATGTAATATGTTGTTACGCTCTTAATCCATTTTCTTAGAGATTTAATAAATTTCATATTTATTAGGTTTAGTTTGTTTTGTTTTACGGCATATCAACCTCAGTGGGTCATTTAATGCCGATAAAGTTTTGAAATAAAGTAATTCTTAATAAATACTCAATATTTTTATAAACACATTTTTCTATTTAACTCATAATGGGACCCTAACAGGTACTACCACTCCGGGTCAGAGTGGACCAGGGAGCAATGGTGATGAAGGGGTGCTCCATATTCACCAGAACTCCAGAACTGGAACCTCACCATCAGATATAGTTTAACGTCATTAAGACATGAAGACCCTCAGCCACCGCTTTCTAGCACCCATATAAAAAAAGGGTTGGGCCTTGCCATAAGGGCAACAGGGTTGGGGCAGTCATATAGGTGCTATTGCTTGACGTGACAGCTGATTGATCGGAGGGGGCCTCTCCGACCACTGTCTAGCCTAAGTAAGGGTCTAAGTGGAGTTTTGCAAGTAATGGACTGTTCATCTACCTGGGTTCTATCCTTAAGCATCACAGGTCGCCACCCACGGCCAACAGATGGACCCATTGGAGGAGTCTTACCCCTCTGCAGAGGTGCAGTAGGTGCATTCTAACGCCCCACTGACAGGACAGTCATATTTATTAAAGAAAGCATTTATTTATTAGAGTAAACATTAAATTGAATAATTTATTTATTTAATTTTTAAAGAAAAATAAAATCTATATAAATTAGAATTAAAAAACTATTTTGATAATCTAATACCAATAAAATTAAACTTATTGATTAATGTGTATTGTTTAAACATAAATAAAATACTACTAACATTACTTCGCTACAATTAATTTAAATAAATATATTACAGATGAAAAATAACACCATTAATGTGTGGTGGACCAGAAGTTATCACTCCGAAGGATAAAAGTAAAATGACGAAAATAATGATCTGCGCATGGTGGATTTAGCCTGTAAAAAAGAAAATTTGAAATATCAAAATATTAAATTTTCGACCAATCATAGATGTTCGCGCCTAAAAAAAAAGTTTATCAAATAGACCCTTTTGGAGCCAACCAGAATTTTATAAATAAGGAAGTTTTCGGAGATCGGCAGTAGACAATCTATTTGCCTGAATACTCCACGCAGTTCGAGCTTATTTCATAAGATATTAAATCTTCTCTCTCTCTCTCTCTCTCTCTCTCTCTCTCTCTCTCTCTCTCTCTCTTTAATACCTTGACTGCTGCTTCGACTTTGGAATATTATACTCTTTCTTTCTCACTTTGAGACTTACAACAAATTTTACACTTATATTACATGAACATTCAAAAAAGGAACTTTACAGGACATTACCTAGTATTTTTACTACCATTGTAATTTTTGTGTCAATACATATTTTGTTTGTTATATGCATAGTTCTTTGTCTTTTATGCTATTTACTAATATATTATTATAGTGTGATGAGTACTTTATCTAAATACTTATTAATAACCGCCTCTCTCTCATTATAAATTGGTGATTACCTTCTGTGCTTTGAATACTATCCAACTATAAATGAAAAATAACAACCGTAAAAAAATGTTTTTGCATTAAAAATAAATGTAAACAATAATATGTTACGCTCTGAATTAATTTTCTTGGAGATTTAATAAATTTCATATTTATTAAAGTTAAGGGGTGGTAAGAGGTTTAAAGGTAGCTTGATATTCTCGGTGCGTGTCCTTGGGGTTTTCTTTTAACCCCATCTCATTTGGTGGTCGCGCTGAAAAGGAAGGAATTCAAGGAACGAAAAGTCGGCCCCTTTTCTTGCACATGCGCGGAGGGTTCTTCCGTCTATTTCTTATAACGGTAACCATTACACTACGGGCTTCTACATACATTTATATAGATGATTATTTTAATTTTTAATAAAAATTTAAACACATTGTTTGTTTTGTTTTACGGCATATCAAACATCGGTGGGTCATTTAATGCTGGCAAAGTTTTGAAAGATTAGTAGCGATAGTTTGGTAGAAAATTATTTAAACTCAATATTTTTTGTAAACAAAAATAGATGGGACCCTAACAGGTACTACCACTCCGGATCAAAGTGGACCAGGTCGACAATGGCGATGAAGGGGTGCTCCACATTCCCCAGACCCCAGAATTGGAACCAGCCAGTTAACAAAGAATCAACCCTTTCATCACAAGATTATTATTATTATTATATTAATAATAATATTATTATTATTTTAAAAAATGAAAAGAAAAGAAAAAAATCCCGCTATTCACAAGTGAGGAAGATGGAGAAAAAATATGCTGACAACACCCCCAATGTTTATGGAATCTTCGTGAGACATTTTAATGATTGGAGTCCAACTTCCCTAAGGCGATTCAGAAATACGTAAACATATATCGATTGCTATTATCACGTCTTGGTCACTGATATTCAATGTGTTAGGTCAATAGTAAATATATAGTGATATTTCTTTATAAGTTGCACACACACACACACACACACACACACACACACACACACACATAATATATATATATATATATATATATATTATTTTTTTTTATTCAAACGAATTTCGTTGAACCCAACAGAATCCATATTATTTTGTAATTTTTGTCATTGTTCTTTTCAATTTTCGTTTCAATGATTTTTATATAATCATCACGAAAATAATTCATGAAAAATCCGAAGGAATTGTTCCAAGTACTTTCGGTTCTACTTTGAACCATTATCAAGGATGTTTTAAAGAAGTTATCATTGCTTGCATCAAGTCTCACTTAAATGATGCTAAATGACACTAGCGTTTTTTTTTTTTTTTTTTGGGGGGGGGGGTAAATTACAATTATTAAAAGTGTGGGATCAATTTTTTGGTCATCTTTATAACACAGACGGTTCCTTTTGTAAACTTAGAATACAGAAAACCTTTTTGCGAGCTTAGAACTTTCGCTACTTCTATATTGTATGAAATTATAAAACTTATTTGACCAAGATGTTTATTACATCTCTCGATTAATACGAAACACAAGAGATAATTATCCCTAGTGTCTCCCAGTAGGCGCTAGATGGCGTAACGAACACCAATATAAGAGTGGAAGCGGCAAAGTCAAAACCTCTTTTACCTTCAAGAGTTGAGAGAAGAACGTGCACAAATGGTGTCTCTTGTCTATAGGGTCTTTGTGTCTCCAGCATTTTCGTGTCGCATGGCACACGAAAACATGCTCAACATGCAGTGTTTATACTCTCCTCTTTTACTTGTAACCTCAAGATTTTCTCCACTAAAATATTCTTTACTATTAGGACATTTCTCTTATACAACTACATATAAGCTCTTCTTTGTATCTCCTGTAATGTCTGTATTCTATTCTATTAAGTTTGCTCAGGCAATGAAATATCCTTATTATCACTTTGTCGTGAATTGTTCTTACATTTATTCCGTACAAATAAATAATATATTCAATCGATATAAAAAATATATCTAAGGTAGGTGTGTTGTTGCCCTTGGTCGACGTACCCCTTTCAAAACCAACCAATCACAGGCCCGCATTGTTTTGGCGGTAGAAATTGATGATAGAAATCTTGCGCTCTTTTGAATCAGCATCTCATGGAGTCGGACGTAAAAATCGCCGCTTCCAATAATTCAGTAGAGATAGAAAAGGGCCGTTGTAAGTACGATACCTTACCGTTAACATTTCCAAGGACTCAGTTAAGTGGAGTTGTATTCATTTATATTTATACAATTTGATATTGGCCGCAGATAATATTATCTGTGCAACAGAAATTATTACAAGTGTATTTTCTTGTATATATAAATGTAATGCTACAGTGTTATTTGAAATCCCAAGTTGTGTTCATGTACTTCCTGTTTCTAACTCTTGTTAATTCCACATTGGCGGTTTAAATCGGCACATCGACTATCGTTCTTTAACTTAAGTTTTAGAGAAAATTTCATTTCAATTTTTTAAGAATTCAAATAAAGATTGAAAACAATTTATCAAACAGAATATCAATTCTAGAAACCCATCAAGATAGACGGAACCTTTTCCCCCAAAAGAACCAAACAAGAAATCGCACCACCAAAAACTTACACTCTCATTATTCATTAACAAAGAAAGAATAGTATTTCTGCTATTCAGAAAAGGTACAAGGCAATTATAGTGTATATAATTGGGTTAATAACTTTTATTGGTTCGAACAAGAGAAATGTATTCAAAGTGTGCGAAAGAGTTTGTAAAGTTCATAGAAACATTGAAACATAGAAAGTTGCCAAATAAGTTCGGTCGGCGGGTGTTGAAATGTTAAATGCAAGTGACAAATGTTACTTAGCTTTGTAGAATTATATCGTAATGGTTTTTGTTAGGTGAATATAGTCTGTGCTGTCGTTGTTCGTTTCGCACTGCTGCTTCGTCCGTAGAATTTGTCTGGTGCATGTTGAGCTGTTCTGTTGCTGTTGAGTTCCCTGTTGTCCCTCACGGGTAGTTGACTGTTTTCCGTGCCTGTCGATACTGTTCTGTCTTTTAGGGCTCTCTGTCTTTCCCCTAGCGTCTGGACTTCCAGGGACTGATTAAGGGGCAGATAACCCAAATTTCCGATAATACTGGTTAAACATAAAAGTTTCGAAGGGTTATAAACAGTAGTTAAGTGTGCAAGACAAATAGTATCGAAAACTTTTTTAGAAAGGAAAACACAACAATCGTTTGTTAATACAATAATTTTACTATATAAAAGAAGGAAAATGAGATGCAAGGAAATGTTTTGCAGATAATGTGCATCTGCTGAACTTAACTTGTAAAGGCACTTTATCCTTGTAACCGGACAGCACATGTGTGGCTTAATGCTTGTAACAGAGTTTTAGAGGTTGTTAGCTCGGTGTCTTGAGTATTGTTGTTGTTGTTGTTGTTGTTGGCATCCTACCGTCTACGAGACGATAGTGTAGTGTCCAATTTATTTTAACTACGTAGCCGGGGCGGGTTCATATGGAGGGTGATCTGTTGCCCAAACAGCAACCCCCCTCTCCACGCTGCCGCTGTGGTCCAAAGGAAAGGCAAGAAGCCAATGCAGTTTGGCAGCGGTAGTGTCACAGGAGTTGCACTGGATTTCAGCATCACACCACCTTAGGGATTCCGGCTCCTGATTTGTTTTCGGGGTTTACTCCCCTAGCCTTTCCTTGGGATGAAGTAAACTTACACAAAGAAGGAAAATGAGATGCAAGGAAATGGTTTGCAGATAATGTGCATCTGCTGTACTTAACTTGTAAAGGTGTTTTGTATTTGTAACTGTGCAGCACATGTGTGGCTTAATGCTTGTAGCAGAGTTCTTGTTGGTTCGGTGCATTGAGGGCAGCAGCGTGGCTAAATAAATGACGCTACTTTCTCGCACGTCGTCTCGTGGGCTCGTTGTAACAAGAGCAATCACCCACTGTCTGATTTTGGACGCTGCACTGCCAGAAGTGAAAAGAGGCAGAATTTAGGGAATACGTCATTTATATGGGGGGGGGGTTACGTGACCTCCAGAGGGCTGTGAGTGGAATATTTGCCAATTCAACGCGTGTCAGATAAATTCCAATAAAGTATTATTAGATTCATTTAGAAATTAATTATTTAAAAATTCATTAACTTGCATAGACTGATTTTTCTACTTAACGACGTCTTCGAGGAAAAACAACATTTCCAAGTTTGAAAATATATATTTTTTTAAATCGAAAGATTAAATCGTGAATATAGATCATACGTGAACGCCAATCCCTTGACGTTAATAAGTTTATTAGTTTTTAAATG
>CM042141.1:90648830-90688830 GCA_023376005.1 Doryteuthis pealeii
TTAAGAATCCAAACATCCGCTTGTTCTAATCAGTTTCAATCAGAATTATCCTGAAGATACTCCCGGCGAAACTTAGGTAGATATGTACTGAGTACTTTTTTATATTCATTCATTATTCCGACATATTCGGTTATTCATTTTTCTCGACAGTCAAAATTTTCTCTTTTCCGTTAAGTCATCCTCTCTTCAAAAACACACACACACACACACACACACACACACACACAGATATATATATATATATATATATATATATATATATATATATATATATATATATATATGGTAAACTTCAGGGTAAACTTTATTTGGAATTTATTAGGAGCACGCGCGCAGTTCAAATCAGCCAATGGCGGCCTCTCTTGACGTCACGTGGGTCACTTATAAAAGCAAGAACCCCAACGTCTCCCTTTCTCTTCTTCAACCGTTCCACGCTGGGAACACAAGGTAAGGCCGCTTAGCATCGCTAAACCCACGACGGTAGATCAAGCAGTGTTTCTTTCCCCACACCTAGGACAAGAGAGCCTTCAACCCTTAGAATTACTATTTGATACTAGACCAGCAGAATCAGTTACCAGGTGAATTCAATTCATACAGCCAAATTACCACGCATGCATATTTTCTGCAATCTACCCCTCTTTACCTACACTGACCTAAGTCCGACCCAAATAAACTAATTATTGTACTAAATTGAACTCTTTTAATTTTGCAAATAGTAGCATTCAGTTTTTTTAATACATGTTTGTGACAATTATACATTCGTTTTATACCTTCATACCAATGTACATTTATGCTTTGTACGTTAAATGCTTTTTGTAGTATCTTTGGTTGCCGTGGCCTTTCTTTAGAACCAGCTCCCAGCTTCTCTCTGTAACCACTTCCACAATATTGGACAAATGAGATTCAAAAAATGAATTAGCAATCTCTAGAATCTGGTTGGATAAGGCAAGTCATGTGGGGTGTTTACAAATACGTCCGCGCATCATAAATCATTACCACCAAAAAGAAAAAGATCAAATCGGAGCCGGTTAACACCTATATAAGTTGACTATGAATTAACAAGTCAGTATGGTCTTTATCCGCGACCAAGAAGGGGCTTTATCCCCGGCGTATAAGATGAACTTTATCCTCGTTATGCAGCAGATGGACTTTTGCCACGACGAGAATGCGATGAACAGCGTTTTCACGGACGCCAGCCCGACGCGAGATCAAAGATATTCGACTTAGCTTCCGACCCGAGCAGACAGAGCGGCCACGACAAGAAGCAACGGCAGTTAGGCGCCAGAAATATTGATAACATCTAGATACGCGACTATGACCCTGCCATTTCGACCAGACGAACGAGACATTCATCTTAGGAATGTGAGTTATTAACACCTTTCCTAATTTATCAAACCTCCTGCTGACCAGCCATTTCAACACGACCTGCCGACGATCCAAACTTCTGCCAACCACGACCACGGAATTAAATTTCTTAGTTGTTTTTAACATATATACCACGTATTTCTCTGAATTTTTGAGATGAGGCTTGATAATTAGTATTATTTGGATTATTAGGACTATTGTCCTCCTTTTTATTGTTATCTGTACAACGTTTCTGTTGATATGCCCTCCGACCTTCTTCAGAAGGTTCCCGAGTCCGACAAGAAATACCTGAAGAAGGCCGGAGGGCACATTGCCCGAAACGTTGTACAGATAACAATAAAGAGGAGGACAATAGTCCGAATAATCAAAATAATATTAACTATAAACCACGTGTTTGTTGTTCCTCCATTTTTGTCTATCCTGCGTCCTTTTCACATTTCGTCATTTAAAATATAATTTGTAGGGCCGGAATTCGTTTCCACCGTCCCGCTACAATTGAAAAATGCTCCAAATAATTTATTATAAAAGAAAATTATTTCAGAATTCATATGAAAAACAAGTTTATATTCCTGAAAAAGTAAAGAAAAGCAGAGCAAAAGAGTGTAAGAGGCTGGTTCTCGCTGCCAATTTAAAAGGAGCATTCATTAAAAGATGCTGAAAAGTTCGGGAGTGCGTATCTAGAATATTACCGTCTTCACTTACAAAAAAACAAAATTCAGAACTATTTTTTTCGAAATACTTAAAAAGTAAATTAAAACTCAGAACTTCAAACAAATTTTACATTGACGTCGCGATTTTATTGTACAAGGCGTTTCAAAATGTCACGAGAAATGCGATGTTTGCAACATAATTATAGAAGGAAAAAATCATATTTGTTCAAGAAACCAAAATACCCCATCGAAATAAAGTGAAATTTAACAAGTAATTCTAAATATGTTATTTATGTAAGAGAAATTATATATATATATATATATATATATATATATATATATATATATATGGTGTTGTTTGGGATTCTCCGTATGCTTCTAGTAAGTATATATATTTGAGATATTTTTTTGTATCTGTATCCGTTTTTTGGAAGTATACAAATCAGGTTTGGGAATTAGTGTGAAGCATTAATGTGCTATATTATAATAATGTAGTTATTATGATATATTCATCAGGGAATAAATATCAGAAAACTCGTTGTTTTTTTTTGTTTTTGTTTTTAGTTTCTTTTATTTAGTAGTAGTGGTGAATTTTCGGGATTGTAATTGTTGTACCGGTCGTTCCTACAGTGGAGAATATACACCAGTTCTCACTATAAATAGTGAGACACCGAGTGAAAAGGTTGTACTGTTACCGTTTAGCGGCAAGCTAGCCGTTCTTGTACCTTATTGTAAATACACTTGTCTCATTTTACCCTACCTCGACTTGACTTCTTTTTTTACTGTTGAATTAACATCACAACAGTAATGATCTCCCTTCTTCAAGACTCTGAGGACAGTAGCCAGCAGCCAGGATGTCACTACTGAGGACAGTAGTGACATTCTGGCTGCTGGCTACTGTCCTCAGGTCTTGAAGAAGGGAGATCATTACAATCCCGAAAAGTCACCACTTCTACTAAATAAAAGAAACTAAAAAAAAAAAAAAAAAAAAAAACAAGCGAGTTTTCTGATATTTATTCCCTACATGAGTAGGATGTGACACAAATTCAATTTCTTAAGCGGTTTTTAACTGGTTTGAATTCAGAGTTTTCTTTCTCCTAGACTGGTTGCCTAACTATGGTTAAAGAGCCCAGTCTGCTCTACTATTTTACCCATAGCTGGAGGGAGAATAGTTGGATTCATACATTCCCCAAAGGTATTAGCGCTATGCGAAATACAAACAGCCTCGTTCAGGATTTGAATTCGGGTCGCCGAGTCCATTTCTTACATCGATGACCACGCGCATCCACAGGAAAATTATTCACGTTTCTTCCTTCAATATGGCCTAAACTGATCACGTGACGTATTTTTGGTGATACCTATTAAACCAACACAAACAATCAATTCAATTCATGGGTAAAACTTGATATTTCGTTTTTATTTCATCAAATATTTCATCAGAAATGAATCAACAAACAAAATTTGAAAATGTAGACAATGAGGAAAGATAAAAAGGATGAGGAAGAGAATAAGATTAACATTGACAATGGATAAAATATTTTTTAAAAGATATAAGAATAAACATTTTTTTTATTTCTCTACCAGGCCTCCATACTTTTTTTCTTATATATGTACATTTTCAGCCTCTTTCCTTCACCCCCTTTCCCCTACCCCTGTTTATTTGCAATGATATATTAATTGAATACGATGTTTCCTCTTCTTTAACTTAACCCAGTTTTCAACTAAAAATGACATCTAGACATTTTTTTCCTCTTTCCTCTTATCTCGCCCTTTCTTTTACTTGTGTTCTTTTTTATTTTTATTTTTAATATTTCTTCATTGTCTACGTTTTCAAATTTTTATTTTGCTTATTCATTTCTGATGAAATCTTTGATGAAATAAAAACGAAATATTAAGTATTACCCATGAATTGAAATTGATTGTTTGAGATGGTTTATCTACCTTTCCCATTCACACACACACACACACACACACACACACACACACACACACACACACACACACAAGACAACAAACAGACAAACAGACAACAACAACAACAACAACAACAACAACAAACAAACAAAGCCATGTCTGCTGGAGCTTTAGAATACACCGACTACAACTCTGCAGAGGGGTAAGACCCCCACAATGGGGGCCCCTGTTAGTCGTGGATAGTGATTCTTGATGCTTAAGGATGGAATCCAGGTGGTTCAGCATTCCATGACATGCAACACACCACTTTGGCCCTTACCTAGGCTAGACAGGCGGTCGGAGAGGCCACCTCCGATCAATCGGCTAGTCATGTTAAGCCCTAGCACCTATATGATTGTCCCAACCCTATTGTCCTTATTGCAAACCCCAACTCTTTTTATCATATGGGTGCTAGAAGGCGGTGCTGAGGGTCTTCATGTTCTGGGTATAACGTTAAACTATCTGATGGTGAGGTTCCAGTTCTGGAGATCTGGTGAATGTGGAGTACCCCCTCATCACCATTACTCCCAGGTCCACTCTGACCCAGAGTGGTAGTACCTGTTAGTTCCATCTATGGGTTGAATAGGAAAATTGTTTAAAACTGAGTACCCATCAAAAATGAATAAAACAAAATCACCTTCGGCTTAAAATGATCCAATGAGTTGACATACCATAAAACACAACCAACCACACACACACACACACACACACACACACACATATCCATACAAGCGTGCGTACGCACCACACATACACACGTACTAGTGCGCATGTGTGTGTGTGTGTTAAGAAGAAATGGAAATCAATTCGAGAGTAGGTAGAAAAATAACAAATAAATGTGAAAAATCTGAATTATGAAGGTGATTTATTGATATTTGAAATGTTCTTGTTGACATTTAATGTTTCGATTATTGAATATATATATTAAATATACCTGAATTGGATAAAATCCTATATTTTATATCCAGATAAGGAAAAACACAAAATTCGCGCCAAGCACGATTCTTTTTCCAAACTTAAGGAAAATAGATTTTTAAAAATAATTATACAACTGTCAGAATTCGATTGGATAAAGCTAATCACGAGTGGTGTTTACACATACGTCCGCGCTTTATAAATTCTTACCGCCAAAAATAAAAAATATCGAAATCGGAGCCGATCGTCAGATATTTAAACGGAAAACAAATCAACTAAGATTCAGATTCCCTTCCGCTCCGAGACAACGCTAACGACGTTCGCAGCCGACGACATCAACTTTGGTGGCCATCAGCATGTCATTGAAAAAACAGATGTACGCGACTCAACTTCGAGCGAACATTTCAACTGATGATTAGAAAAACAAACTTCAACCTTTTAAGTCAACGTAGTTTTCATGTTTACTACTGTGTACTATATACATCGTCGTGCCACTGCGATCAACATCAGACGTTCATTTTTCAGGTTGTAAACACAAAAACCTTTTTTCTATTTGCCCAAATTTCTATCGAACAAATCTGATAATACTTTGCTATTTTTACCTACAAATTTCACATTCATTTTTATGTTGTGAACATTACAGATTTTCTTCATTTATCCAAATTTATTCCACTGACAAAATAACTTCAGAATAATTTTTTTTTTTTGTTATTTGTTAAATATATCTTGTGTTTGTTATTTCTCCGTATTTTCTGCCTAAACTTTGTCTTGTAAATATTCATAAATTTGATTGTAAAATTTGTTTTTGTCAGATACAATATAAATGGAAAAAAAATGTGAACCTTTCAATACCTTGAGAAGCTATGGTGCTTATTGGAAATCTGACCTGAATAAAAAATATAAAAATTAAACGTGAAGGAAATTTAGACCCCTAGGGTGTAGGGGAATAAAACAAAAATTGCTATGGTAGCAGAGAGAAGATGGGCAGTGAGTTTGAAAAACAAGTTACGACAAGTTAATATATTTACTATAAAAAGGCAAAATGTACAAATAGGCATATATACAACATATAAATGTTACAAGTTCAAAACGTGGAGTTACTGTTTGTAGAGTTCAAACAGTTCAATTTAGTTCGGATAAGGATTACTGGTAAGTTGGGAAGTTAAGGATTGTTTGGGTTGTAGAAATATTGCCTGCTTTTGGAATTTGTATTGTGAATATCAATTCCTGTTGGTAACAAAGTTCTGTATGCTTTTGTCCGAATGTTAATGGGTAGTTCGTAGCAATTTATTAGTCAAAGGTGTTACGATTTGAATAGTTTAAGAAATAATATTACTTCAAACAGTTACCTCCCTTTGACCATTGCCAAACACAGAGGTCATGGGTTCTTTAGCCATCACCTAATGAGAAACCTCGTGCGATTGGCTAAGGGCCTTTGTCGGCGACCAATCAGAGCACACGTTACTAGGCTTAGTTTGGCCGCCAATTTCGAGGATTGATTCCATCAATCTTCCTCTTTCGAAGAACGACGTGCTCTTTTCCACAGCAATAGACGTCAAAGAACGACGGGCCTTTGAACCAGCTCACGGAAGGGCTGTTGACGCGTAACGTCAAACAAACAAACAGAACTAGCAATACATTCCTACCAGAGACAGATAAGTCACACAAGCATTATTTTGCAACCCAAACCATATCATTACACCCCACATTATTCAATTGTAACACATTTGTAAACACACACATTTGTATCACAAGTTACATATTGTATTGTATATTGTATGTTACATGTTCTTGTTGTCTGATAAATGCATTTCGTTTTATAAGCCTTGTTGTGTTCGTTACCTGTTATCTTTACCTTTATCCTGTTTTGGTATTCAGCACTCTTTTTCTATAATAGAGTTGAAATAGAATTTATGGGTATTCTAGAAATTAAAGTACTATTATCGTAGTTATTAACAAATTATCCTCTTCAAAAACTTTTTCTTAATTTTAATAATTTATTATTAATTATATCAATATTATTAACATTATTATAGCCATTAAGTATTAATTAATTAAACTAAATTAATTAAACAATATAAAAACATACATATTACAAATTCACTATTTATAATGAATATCATTCAACAATTGGAAGACATTTTTTTACACAATATAAACAATGTCACATAACATAACAAAAAAAAAACAAAAAAAACGTAATGTTGGTTGTTGTAGTAATGTGTGGAGAATGATCACTAATTAAGACTGAGTCTATTCTAGTAGTGATCATCTCGGTTGCTATTTTTGTTGTTGTTTTTATTTAGTTTTAAAGTTTCATTTCATTTTTTCTCCACTGTCATCAATAGAAACACTATTTATAGTGTTGCAAAATTAGTATCCTTATCTTTGTTATTTTTATATTTAAAATTCAGCAGATTCCCTCTTCAGCCTTCCTAATGGTTTGAAGTTCTATGATAAGACATTGGTATTATTCATCAATTTATTCAGATTAGTATCCTCATTCTTGTTGTTTTTATCATTACAATTCAATGGATACATTTTTCAGTCTTCCTAAGGGTTTGAAATTCTGGGATGAGATGTTTTCATTATTCTCCCGGTTATTCAGACTAATATCTTCATTTTTGTTGTTTTTATCATTACAATTCAACCAATGCATTCTTGAAATATTAAGTCACAATCATAAATTCCCCTTTGTTATTTAGACTAAATTTTGTCAGAATTTCTGGGATGAGGAATTATCATTATTATACACTGATGCCTTCATCTTTATTATAGTCATGTTTCAACCATCTATTTTACCCATTGACCTTTGACAGGTGTCTGTCCTAGTTGGTGATAATATTCTGGGAATTTCAACCCGATTTTCCTTTATTCAATCCATAAGAGTAGGTTGTTCTCATTCTGTTTGTTTTTTCAACATATCTCATATCAGTTAATTCTTTCTCGTTAGTTTGTCCTTGTGATGTTGCTTGTTTATTATCTCTTCCACCTATTAGTGCACTACTTGACCCAGGGATTGAATTTATGAACTAGATCTGCTTAATCAATTCTTTTCTCCTCTAGGATAATTTGATGGAACCTTAAACCTGATGTTGTTTGTCAGCTTCTTACAATGAATAAAAGTATATATATTTTTGGTTTGGTTTGGTTGGTTGGGTTTTGCGGCATGTCAACTTCTTGGGTTATTTTATGCCAAATACTTCTATTGGTAATTTGGTATTCAAAAATGTATAGGGGTTTATTTACTGTAATCAAGTTTTCTGTTGAGAATTTTAACATCAAGAGAGTGAGTGGGTGATTTTTGTAGGTCTATGAACTTACATCTTTGATAAGAGGCCGGTTCTTTTCAAAAAGTTTAATATCCTCTTGGGATCTATTTTTCCAAATAGTTTGTCCATGCTGTCAACATTGTAGAACTTTCTTCGAGTATGGGAAAGGTGTGTGCATTCAATCAGAATATGTTTTATCGTGTATCGGTTTCCACATGAACATTTAGGTGGCGCCAACCCCTCTGCACGAGCACAATGTGACACAAGGTCAATTTCTTAAGAACATTTTAACAAGTTTGAATTCAGAGTTTTTTCTTCTCCTAAACTGGTTGCCTAACTAAGGTTAAAGAGCCCAGTCTGCCCTACTATTTACCCACAGCTGGAGAGAGAATAAACAAAGGATTAATATGATCAAATAGGAATAGTTACTTGAAACCATATAATTGCTTGAAAAACCCTGGTTGACATGCCATGCTGAAGACATTTTGTTCTATTCATAATTGATGGGTATTCAAATTTCTTTTTTAAACTCAATTTTTTTTAAACACATTTTTTTCTATTTAACCCATAGATGGGACCCTAACTGGTACTACCACTCCGGGTCAGAGTGAACCTGGCAGTAAGAACAATGAAGGGGTACTTAACACTCCCCAAAGCTCCAAAATTAGAACCTCACTATTAGATGCAATTTAATATCATCCCCCAGGACACTAAGACCCTCAGCCACCACCTTCTAGAACATACATGATAATAAAGGTTGAGTGTTTGCTATAAAGGAAATAGGGTAGGGACAATCATATAGGTGCTAGGGCTTGACATAACTAGTCGATTGATCAGAGGGGCCTTCTTTGACCACACATCTAGCCCAAGTAAGAGTCAATGATGGGATTTTTTAGTCTGAATAAAACTGGGGATTAAAATAAAAATAAAATAAAAATAATAAAAAATAAACTCCCATGAGCCTTCACCGGAAAACCCTCCACACATGTGCAGGAAAAAGGACCCCTTCTGACCCCAAAGAGAATCTCTTGGCCATTCGAGTTTAGGCCTTAACTGTGTCTAGTCACTTCTACTGACGAGGGAGATAATTCCTTGCCATATGGTGACTATGATCGGTGAATAAATCTAAATCATAAAACAACCTTCTATCTTTTTCTCTTTCTTTTTCGTTCCTTGAATTCTTTCCTTTTCAGTGCGACCACCAGATAAGATGGGGTTAAAAGCAAACCCTAGGAACATGCACCAAACAGTAACCACAGCCATCTTTTAAACCAAAAACACAAAACCTCTTGCTACCCCATAAAACAAAAAATAAGTCACAATGGTATTGCGACTGTAAATAATATCATTTGAGTAGTAATCTTAAAAATTATTTTTACTCTCACCCTTTTTTTTCAGTAACAAGAAGTTAACTAAAAAGTTTACGAATAAATAAATACCTATGATTTTGCGTAAATTGATGTGCAAAATATTCGTAATAATTATTTAATAACTAATAGATGCATGCAACATTTCATTTGATGGGGACAGAACTATGTTTCCATTTCAAATTGTTTTACTTTTTTTTTTACTCCTTTAATAAATTTGATGATTTTGTTTACTTATGATACAAACCCTCTGACATTGAATTTTTAATTCCCACCTTTCTCAGGCAATATCTTTTAAAAATTATTTTTTTACACCGCCCGGAGGCTATTTTTTGTTGCTAGTTATAATAATAACCTTATTTGAACTTCAAGAATGGGTGGAAAGAAGCTGAAAACCTATCTGAAGACAGTTTTAGTCTGCTCTTTTGAGGATAAAAAAGGATTGAGAAAAGAAGGAGTTTCCTTGGTATGTGCATATTGTCAAAGATAATAGACTTTCACTGGTTCAATAATGCACAGGTGTGTCTTGAAGAATTTACTCTATTTCATTTTATTTGGATTGGCTCCAGCATAATTTCCTATTTATTGTCAGCTTATGGAGAATCATGAATTAAAACATGAATTCTGTTTTTCTGGACCAAATTTCAAAAGAAGGGAGGATCTAAAATAATCAGATTCAGAAAAAGTCCAGTTAAGAAAATACATGATATGAAATTGAAATAATCAACTGTTATAGTCACTTGCCTTAGAGCACAGTTAATCCTTGTGTCAGATTAATTACTATTGTATCATATATATATATATATAATATATATATATATATATATATATATATACAATCAATAATATATTATGGATATTAATCTTGTAACTATCAGTTTCATGCTTATGCAATCCTCAGACCAGAGTCAACATCAGGACATTAGGATGGAAAAAGCGTTGTCTGAACATTGATAGAAATCTTTTATAATTAAAACAGGTGAAAAGATTTCTATCACTTTTTAGACAACACTTTTTTCATCCTTGATGTAATGAATATGCATACACCCGGGTCCCCTCTCACAGTAATATGATTGGCTGGTGTCAGCCATAAATACAGAGCAATGTAGAGGTACAATGCCTACCACTACGACATCGCACCAGTACTATTACTTACCTCCTCGATTGTACCACTCTGTTACCGTAGCCCCATCACTCTGCTACTTCTACTGATATATCCCTTCCCAGGACATATCAATCCTAATATCAACCGGCAAGTTATCATCAATGAAGAAGCTTGTTCTCAGCAAATTATCCAGCGTTCTGCCTATCAAATCATCCACAACGAGTTTGGCTTCCATAAAAAAAAGAGTGCATATAATTTTTTTATTTCCCATTTTACATCATAGAACTCTTATCTCAACTGAATCCAACAAACCACCCAAAAAAAACATTAACCCTCTAACCTTCAAATGCAGATTAAATGATTAAATGTTTAAAAAATTAGTTATTTAAAAATTCATTGCTTTTTAGATTTCTAAAAAACATAAAAAAATGGAGACTATTTATAAAGATGTTCAGAATCCAATGTTTGAATTGTTAAGTTTTAAACTTCAAGGTTCATTCAAATTTGAAGCCAATCCTTTGGCATTCAAATGGCTTTCAGTCTTAAAAAGAAAACAGTTATGAAATGAATATCATTTGATGATGATTGAAGGAGAAAGCAGATTGGGATTAACAAATTCATACATGTAAAAAAAAAAACTTTCTATCAATGGTTAGGTGTCTATTCTTTCATTCATAACCTGATGCTTCTATTTAGGAAGGAGAGAAGGAATCTAGTTGACAGCAGTCCATGATGATATTGATGCTTCTATTTAGGAAGGAGAGAAGGATTCTAATTAGCATTTCATGGTTAACAACAGTCTATGATGATATTGATGCTTATTATGTGGCCTGAGAATGATGTTAAATTGCATCTCATGATGAGGTTCCGATTCTGGAGCTCTAGGGATTGTGGAGTACCACTTCATTGCTATTACTCCCAGGTCCACTAAGAATGGTAGTACCTGTTAGGGTCTCATCTATGAGTTAAATAGAAAAAATGAGTTTTAAAAAATTGTGTTTAAAAATGTTAAGTTTAAATAAAGAATATTGAATATCCATCAAGAATGAATAAAACTAAACGTCTTCGGCATAAAATAACCCAACAAGGTTTGAATCCTCTGTATTATCTTCAGATTGACACTGAAACACTAGGAAATCTTTGTATTGGAGCTTCTGGCATGAATGTCAAGCAGTACAGTATGGCATTTTAAAAATTCTGACTCTAGTTTGCTGTATAGTAGACAAAACCTGAAACAAACAAAGCACATGTGTGAAATTAATAATTTCAGATGGTGACAATTTACCCATTCCCTCCCTATATATATATATATATATATATATATATATTGATTTGGAGGTTGGTTTTGAAGGCTATCACAATGCAAGTGTAAAGAAAAAATAAGGTAACAATGGTGTTGTTTTTAACCTGTAATTTATTCTTAATATTAATATTTCGAGATAAGAATCTCTTCTTGAGAAGAACACTGGAACTGAAGTAGTTGTCGTCTTGTTATGGCATTTTTAGTTAAATGAACATCCTCTTTTTTTTTTAAATGTTACAGATGGTATTTTTTTATAACTGTATTCTCATGTTGCATGTTTATGTGAATGCGTTTTTTTGTTTGTATGTGTGCGTATGTTGTCATATATATATATATATATATATATATATATATGATTAATATTGACAATATAGTGTGCTATACTTATAAGTAAATAATGGTCAATATTGTGGATAGAACATTTATATCTAAGGATGGTATTAACATCAAGTCAACAGTACTTTGTTACTAACAGTTTCTTGCCAATGCAATTTTGAAACAAAGACTTGGTTTGAAAATCACATAAACAAGAAATTGTCAGTAACAAAGCGCTGTTGACTTCATGTCCATGGTCCCCTAACTTTTATATATATAGATATAAAAAGTAAAGTAAAGTCATTGGGGTGGCCTAGAGTCAGTATCAGCCAGACAGCAAGTGAATCTATCCCCTTTTCACTAGTGCTAGACCAAGGAGATTGTTTTTGGCATCTGAGCTGGAGCACGACACCTACCACCAGCTACTTACTTTACCGCACAGATCCCTGTGCTACTCATATGCTGAATTGGTGAGGGCCAGTATCAAACCCGGAACCTTACGGTTCCTAGTCCGACACTCTACCAACCAAGCTAAACCAGCCCTGTAGTGGATAAAAATACAAACAATTTCAATCAGTTAATATTTCACCTCTGTGAATTTACGAGGCTTCCTCAGAAATTTTATTGCTTTGAAATATTAATTGTTTGTGTTTTTATCCACTGCGTTCATCAACATTTACTCACATTTTTCGGAATTTTCCTAATCTATTATTTCCTCATATATATATATATATATATATATATATATATATATATATATTGGTTTGGAGGTTGATTTTGAAGGCTATCACAATGCTGGTGTAAAGAATAAGGTAACAATGGTGTTGTGTGTTAACCTGTATTTATTCTTGAATTTTCGAGATAAAATCTCTCTTTCAGAAGATCACTGGAACTGAAGTCGTCTTGTTATAGCATTTCTATTTAAATGAAATATATATATATATATATATATATATATATATATAATATATACTGATAGAAATATTGAAACAGCAAGAATGAGAATACTAGTCTGAATAGTTTCTCTTTTCTTAAATGTTCCATCATAAATGGTCAAACAAATGCCAACCCTTGAAATCATTTTTTATGTCATTCAAAAATGATTTTATTATTATCATTATTTCTTTCATCTCCACAATAATTTCTATTCATCGATTTCACTATTAGTTTAATGATATTTACAAAATCAGAAAGAAAGTGAGAAAAGTGAGATAGAGAGAAAAGGAACGGCTTTGTCTTTATTTCTCATAACTCAATGGATCAGCACTGTGGTGGCACCATCTATCTACAACTGCACAGAATTATCTCTGCTATTAATAGAGACTAGATAACATATGATGGAGACGAGGAGACATGTTGCTGGAAGTGGTTATCATTCAAATCAAATCAGTAAAAATTAATATATTGGCTCATGTGCAACCTAAAAACATCTCCATTGTCAATATATCAATTTTTCAAAGCTCTGAAGGTTCAATGTTCTACGGATAGTTCCATCTGTTTGAAAGATTCATGGTTACAGGACACAATTTTAATTAGAGGCTCTTGGAATATGACATAGAGGTGTCTCTAAGAAAGATCCAACATGGAAGCTAACATGGACATGGATATATATATATATATATATATATATATATATATATAAATGGACGTATGAGGGTTCATACACACAATGAACTCCCACACAGGGATTTGTTTATAGTGGTGAAGGCTTGTGTTGGACCATCCACACTTTTTGGCACAGTCGATAGGAAAGAATTGGTGCATCAAGGGTTGCCACAAACCCAATCAACGACCGACCTCAGGAATTTTGAATTCAGAGTTATCCCTCTCCTAGACTGGTTACCTACCCAAGGCTGAAGAGCCCAGTCTGCCCTACTATTTAACTCATAGCTGGAGGGAGAATAAATGGATTCATACCTTTCCCAAAGGTATTAGCGCTATGGGAAATGGCAACAGCTTTGTCTAGGAATTGAACTCGAATCGACAAGTCCATTTTCCACGACTATATATATATATATATATATATATATATATATATATATATATGATGGCAGCAAACTCATGTTCAAGTATTGCCATTGCTTGATATAAAAAAATAAAAATTTAAATTTTTTTTTTTAAAGTTCAACAGTTCAAAGAATATAATGGTGAGCTTCAAAAAGTTCAACAATGAGCTGCACAAAAGTGGCTCTTTAGTCCTGCCAAAGTCTTGCACATCTTCCCACATTTACAGGTAATTCCAGGGAGCACAGGGTATTTTATTAATCCATCCCGCCGATGCACAGATTGGTGACTGATCAGGCCAGCCTTGCTCATATATAGCCTTCCACATTGAAACGGACATGGCAAGAGAAATTCAAATCCTGGACAAGGCTATTTGCATTTCACATAGCACTTAATACCATTGGGAAAGGTATGAATCCAACTAATCTCCCTCCAGCTATGGGTAAACAGTAGGGCAGAATGGGCTCTGTAAGCTTGGTTAGGCAACCAATCTAGGAGGAGGAAAACTTGGAATTCATACCTACTAAATTCTGTTTAAGAAATTCACCATGTGTCACATCCTACTCGTGTGGAGTGGTTGGTAAATATATATAATTGCTTGCAAATTATTAGTGTTATATAGGAATATTTGAAACCATATAATTGCGCTTACAGTCGAATCACATTGAAAGCACCAGTTCCTGCTAGATCCATGAAGTTAAGCAGCGATGAGCCTGTTCAATACTTACATGGGTAACTATTTAACTCTTTGCCTACTTTAAGCCACTCACAGCGGCTCTCCCACCACTATGATCATACGATAAGCTGCAGTGGCTCTTGCACGTGTCACTTGTTTACTCATTTACAATAATAATAATAGGACTAATGAGTTCTGAGGTGAATAGATTGTGAATTTTGAAATATCCATCATACAGGTAAAAAAATACCTAGAATATTTGGTAAAGTCGTGGTTGAAATTTGGTAGGCAAAGAGTCAAGCAAACAGGAGGTACTGTAAACAATCTGATATAAAATTGGTTTGATTCGGCATTAAATGACCTGAAAAGGGTTGATATGCTGTAAAACAAAACAACTAAACCGAACAATGAAACCATATAACTGCTTGCCGATTATTAGTGTTAGATAGGGATACTTGAAACCATATGACTGTGTTCAAATTATTTGTATTACGAATAGTTACTTGAAGCTATAATTTCTTACAAGGGATTATTATTATTGGATACTTGAAACTCTGTAATTACTTGAAGAAAAAAAAAGAAGGAGACTTTGGCATTATATAATCCAACAAAGGTTTAACAGGTCATGAGACCAACTATAGCATATGAGTAGCACAGGGATATGTGCGGTAAAGTGGGGTGCTGATGTTAGGTGTGGCGCTCCACCTCAGATGCTAAAATAATCTCCTTGGTCTAGCGCTAGTGAAAGGGAGATAGACTCCCTCGCTGTCTGGCTGATACCGACATTAGGCCGCCCCAACGACTTTTTTTATAAACCATAAATAGTTGTGGGTCTTATATACCATCAAATACAGTATATATATTATTAGTATATATTAACAATAGTAGTAGTTGAAGAAGATGGTAAATATTGTTACTATGACTACTGCTGTTATTATTATTACGTTTTGGATTTTGTTTTCTGTCTTTACACACACACACACACACACATGCACACATGCACCACAGGCATGCCAGGGTTATTTTTATCATCCATGTTTTCCCTGGAAAAGAAGAATCCAGAAGCTTCTCATTGTGAAAACAACCCAGAATTTCCTACAGCAAAATTTGCTGGCTTTGTTAGAGGAAAACACAAAAAGGAAAAAAAGAAAAATGGAAGCAAATAAATGGACAGAAACAAAAATGGCGGAAAAGAATGTCTTATATAAAATAAGTTCATTTTATTTGGGCATTTTCTTTGCTCGGAACACCAGCAAACAATTGCAATCCTTTTATTACTTTTAATAACTTTTTCTTACTTTTTTTTTTATTGAAACAGATAATTCTTTTTCAGTGGAAGAAAGAAAATGTATAGAATCCACATTTTAATTTTTTTCTTCACAATGAGAAGAAAATTAAGATTAAATATATTTAGAAAATAAAAGACTTTAATACTCCCATGATGTTGGAAAATGAAGAGTAAGAACAGTTGAAATAAAGAAAAAGAATGAATGAAAGAAAGACAAGAAAGAAAGAAAGAAAGAAAAAAAAATCAAGAAAGAAAGGAAAAAGTAAGAACAGTTAAAAGAAAGAATGAGAAAGAAAGAAAGAAAAAAAAAGAAAGAAAAGAAAGAAAAGAAAGAAAGAAAGAAAGAATAGAGAAAAACAAGACACAAAGAAACAAAGAAAAGAATGAAAAAAGCAAAGAAAGAAAGAAAGATGGAAAGAAAAATTAATAAAAAAAAGAAAAAATGAAAAAGCAAAAATGAAGAAAGAATATAAGTAAGAAAAATTATGAAAAAATTTTGGGGAAGAAAAGAAAAGAAAGCACAAAAAATTAAGAGAAACAAATTTCAAAATATTTGAAAAAAAAAAAAAATAACAACAAAAAAAACAAAATCAAATAAAGAAATAAAATTTAGCATGAAATGAAATTTTTAAAATAACTGTGGAAAATATTCAATTTTCCACAGTTATTATTAAAAATTATTGAAATACAATGATTAGAATTTTAAATATTTCATTTTAATAGTCATTATTTTGGGTTTTAAAAAGAAATTTGAATGTTAGGATATTAAGTATAGTGTGAGCTCAGTCAGTAGAGGGGGGCGTATTTGCCTCATACCGAGGCCGGGTGGATTAGGTAAGGATCAGAGCATAGCACCTGGAACAGATACTACACTCTGATCGTAGAGCATTCATCAAGGAATAGCAAGGTTACAGATTAACAGACTCCCTGATATTTATACTACAGACTTACTATTGACAGGGTTAGTGCTGTGATTTTAATCTATTAATAATGGAGATTGGCTGTCTATCTGTTAACGAAACTATGTCACCGCTTACGTCACAATACCCAAAATCGTTAATACATAGAATAAAAAACAACCCTTCATACACTACAATTTTGTGTAAAATTTATGTGTGAAATATTCAAAATAATTATTCAATTATAATTAATAGATGCACGCAACATTTTATTTGAATTAAGTTTCTATTTCAAATTGTTTTATTTTTTCACTCCTTTAATAATTTGATGATTTTACTGATGATAAAAAACAGTTGTCAGGGTGGCCTAAAGTCGGAATCAGCCAGACAGTGAGGGAGTCTATTCCCTTTGCACTAGTGCTAGACCAAGGAGATTGTTTTGGGGTATGAACTGAACCGCCGAACCTACCATCAGCTCCTCACTTTACCGCACAGATTGCTGTGCTACTCATATGCTGAGTTGGCGAGGACAGGTATCAAACCCGGAACCTTGTGGCTCCTAGTTGGACACTCTACCGACTGAGCTAAACTGGCCCTTTACTTATGATACAAACCCTCTAACTTTGAATTTTTAATTCCTACCCCACTCAGGCAATATTTTTTTCAAAAATTAACTTTTACACAGCCGAGAGGGTCTTTTTATTTTGTTTTTTTTTTTGCTAGTTCTCTTAATTTCAAACTGTGGGTGTCAAATGCTGATGGTACAATTGAACTTGTTAATAAAGAAAGAACATTCAACCAACTGCCATATTGGAGATAAAATAAAGACTGATTCTTAATAAATTTACATCACTCTTCCCAAGATCACACTTGTATCACTTTGGGGTGCATAAATGTGCCCTGGCCTCCTGTAAGAGGAATAACAGGGTAGTAGGGAGCTCTTAAATCTCCCGGTGGTAAGCAAATAATTTTGGATGAAAGAAGATAA
Source organism: Doryteuthis pealeii (assembly GCA_023376005.1). Taxonomy (NCBI): domain Eukaryota; kingdom Metazoa; phylum Mollusca; class Cephalopoda; order Myopsida; family Loliginidae; genus Doryteuthis; species Doryteuthis pealeii. The sequence continues at coordinate 90,666,931 of CM042141.1, forward strand.
AACAACAGTTGAAAATTAAAATAACATATATTCAAAAATACAAAGATGTTGCAAATTTTGTGGCAATTTGCGATGAGACTTATCTTGCTGAGGTAAGTTGAAGGTGAAATTGTGCTAGAATATGATTCTACATGCTGTCAATAGGGAGAGCTTGAATATCGCGTCTCGCCTGTTGAAAATTCATACGATAAGTGAAGGGGTTTAATTTTGGCGCCAATATCGTATATTGGCGATTTGCCCTCTGGTGGCAGGGGGGATAATTGCACTATCATTTTTCTGATACCTGCTCTAAAAGATGCTAAGCGGTGCCTGCTGAAAATCCGATCTGTGCTATGAAATGCTTAGCAATTTGAAGGCATTTTTCCCGAAAAGTTAATGCGATATGAAATCGATATTTTACCCCCCCCCCTCCTTTCAAGTCTTTTCTTGACAAGTAAATGTAAATATTTTGACCCCCACCCTCTTTAACATATTTTTTTTAGCGGTTTGAATGCGTATTTATCAACAAATAGCCTTTTTTTAGTGGTTTGAAGGCATTAAAAGTAAACCACCCTCAGGTTTTTATCGTCAAGTAAATATAAATATTTTACAACCCCTTTAAAATATCTTTTTTTTCAGTATTTTCATTTTATCTTAATTCAAAACTTCTGTCACGCAGGAAAAATACCTTCAAACAGCTAGGGGAGTTCAAAGCACGAGTTGGATTTTCAGCAGGCACCGCTTAGCGTTTTTTAGAGTAGGAGGCCAGGACACATTTATGCGATATGCATCCACTTTTGAAAAACTGACAACTCCTTTAAACTAGCATCATGCTATCTACTTACTTCTCACCGAAGTGCTACTACACTAGAAAACTACCATGTCTTTACAATCTTTCTTTTTTTTTGTCATTCAATTTCAAAGCTATGTAAATTGTACACTGACTATGAGAGTAAATTTATCAATAAATGGATGGATTGGAAAGTCTGTGTGATTCATAAAATACTTCATACTATTAGGACAGTCTATATTATGTATTGTCATTTTGTCTTTATAGATTTGAGGTTCAGTCTGTTTTTGGTCTGTAAGAAAACACATGAGAATAAATCAATTGTCTAAATCAATACTAAATTTAAACACAAAAATGTTAAGAGCCGACACAAAGGTGAATACAGTGAGAGATAAATATGGGGAAATTTGATTTTTATTATAAGAAAGAAATGATTGATTGTTTTAATGCTGCATTAAAAAATAGGGTTTTATTTTGTTTCCTTTTTTTTTTCTCTTTTTTTCTTTTTTTCTTTTTAGAGTTTGAACAGATAAGAAGACGAGGCAAAATTACTAGAAATAAAAACATTCAATAAGATTGAGCAAAAACTTCAACTTTCCTTTAACCTTGCTAAACAATAACATCACACTGATATAACATTTAAAATTACATATTGAAATATTTGATAATTTGTACAAAATAGACAACTCAGAAACTCATTAGGTTCCTATTGTAACATCCATCCATGATGATATTGATGCTTCTATTTAGAAAGGAGTGAAGGACATTAATTAGCATTTCATAGTTTACAGTTGTCCATGATGATATTGATGCTTCTATTTAGAAAGGAGTGAAGGACATTAATTAGCATTTCATAGTTAACAGTTGTCCATGATGATATTGATGCTTCTATTTAGAAAGGAGTGAAGGACATTAATTAGCATTTCATAGTTTAACAGTTGTCCATGATGATATTGATGCTTCTATTTAGAAAGGAGTGAAGGACATTAATTAGCATTTCATAGTTAACAGTTGTCCATGATGATATTGATGCTTCTATTTAGAAAGGAGTGAAGGACATTAATTAGCATTTCATAGTTAACAGTTGTCCATGATGATATTGATGCTTCTATTTAGAAAGGAGTGAAGGGCATTAATTAGCATTTCATAGTTAACAGTTGTCCATGATGATATTGATGCTTCTATTTAGAAAGGAGTGAAGGACATTAATTAGCATTTCATAGTTAACAGTTGTCCATGATGATATTGATGCTTCTATTTAGAAAGGAGTGAAGGGCATTAATTAGCATTTCATAGTTAACAGTTGTCCATGATGATATTGATGCTTCTATTTAGAAAGGAGTGAAGGACATTAATTAGCATTTCATAGTTAACAGTTGTCCATGATGATATTGATGCTTCTATTTAGAAAGGAGTGAAGGGCATTAATTAGCATTTCATAGTTAACAGTTGTCCATGATGATATTGATGCTTCTATTTAGAAAGGAGTGAAGGACATTAATTAGCATTTCATAGTTTACAGTTGTCCATGATGATATTGATGCTTCTATTTAGAAAGGAGTGAAGGACATTAATTAGCATTTCATAGTTAACAGTTGTCCATGATGATATTGATGCTTCTATTTAGAAAGGAGTGAAGGACATTAATTAGCATTTCATAGTTAACAGTTGTCCACGATGATATTGATGCTTCTATTTAGAAAGGAGTGAAGGACATTAATTAGCATTTCATAGTTAACAGTTGTCCATGATGATATTGATGCTTCTATTTAGAAAGGAGTGAAGGACATTAATTAGCATTTCATAGTTTACAGTTGTCCATGATGATATTGATGCTTCTATTTAGAAAAGGAGTGAAGGGCATTAATTAGCATTTCATAGTTTAAAAAGTGGTCCATGATGATATTGATGTGCTTCTAGTTTAGAAAGGAAGTGAGGACAGTTATGTTTAGCATTTTATATCATAGTTAAAACGTAGTCTTGTCTCATTGCGCACTGATGATATTGATCGCTGTTGCTTGTTCTTACTATTTTAGAGAAAGGAGGCGAAAGGGGATCTACGCAAATTAATTGCATTTCAATAGTTTCATGAAACACAGAAGTTTGTCCGGTACCGCGTCCGAATGCTGCACGGTAATGCCGACTGAATGAATGATAATGATTTGCTTCTATAGTTTAGATGGAACAAGGAGGTGAAGGACATTAATTTGAGCACCGAAAACATTTTCAAATTTCTCATATATGAGGTGTTGAGAAAAAAAAATAAACTAAACATTTGTTATATGATGTGGTTTCTATTATTAGTTGATTATGTATTGATTTTGTTTCTCTTGGTCTTTTTTTTGTTTTTTTTTTTTTTTATTTTTAATTTTATTTGGTTTACGTCTATTTGCTGTTTCTAAAACATATTTTGGTCATGTTCTTTAGGGTAGTTATATTTGGCTTCTTTGGGGTTTTTTTTTTTTTTTTATAAGTTCATTTTATTTTCTCATTGTTTTTTATTTTATTTTATTAGCTTTATGGTTCCTGTGTGTGTGTGTGTTTCTCATTTTGTCTTATTGCTTTCTTCAATATTTTTCTTTTTTCCTTTCCATGTTAATTTTTTCTATTTTTTTCCTCTTTCCACACTAACTCGCCGATACCTCTTTGTTTGGCTGATTCCATTTATCATGATGATTTTCTTTTCTTTCTTTTCTGAAGTATTTTTTGTTGCTTTCTTCTTTAAATTCTACGAATTTTAAAAAAAAAATCTTTTCTTTTAACACTTAAGAAAGATGTTAGTGAGGGTATATCTTCTTTTTCAGTCTTATATTATAAAATTGGTATTTTTTCTCCCCATCAGGTTCCATCAATTTTTTTAATTTTTATCTTTTTCTCATCGTGTCCTCATAATTTTTTTTCTATTTTTCGCTTCGGTTCCTCAATTTATTTTTCCTTTTCTGTTTTTCCTCGCCCTCCTGTTATTGTTAATCTTCACTTCAAAATATTTTTCTAAAAATTTCCAATTTTTTAATTTTTATTGAATTTTAATTTCTTTTCCATCTGTTATTTTAAATAAATATTTGAGAAAAGATTTTTTATCATTTATATTGGCACACTTGGGTAAATTGAACAGTCAGTGAAATAGTTTTAATTTTAAAATTTTTAAAAAACTTTTTATTAAATTACTGATAATTTTGTGGATGTTTTGGGTGTGCGTTTAGATTTAAATCACTTTCTCTAATGTTTTATTTCTCTTCAACCGTTGCAAATTCAAGGGAGACAACAAATAAAATTTTTCTGATCAAGTCTTTTTATTTAGAAAATAGAAAAAAATATCATTAATGAGTAGGAGTGTCAGTATCATGCTTCAAGCATAGTTTGAGGGAGTCTGTCTCTTTTTTCGCCTGCATTAGGACGAAGGAGAATTTGTTTTGTTTTTGTGGGAATGCCAAGCAACTTTCTGGGTAGCTTCCCAGAATGGCTTTAAGTAACAAATCATAGATTACCAAACTTTGCTACTCATTGTGCTGTGTTGGCGAGGACCCGGTATCACCTGTAACTTTGCGATCTAAACAAATACATTCTCTCTTCCCCACCACAAGGACCGTGGAGGCAGATCTGTTATGTAGTCTGCGTCAAGAAGAAGTCATTAACGGTAAACTCCGAATCAGCTACCTGGTTAGCCGTTATTGGGGTATCTGAATTATTGTTAGTTAAGAGCCTTGGAGGACATCACGAGTGTGGTTTTCATTACGGCAGTCCAATTTATCATTCGTCTAAATGGCACGGAAGGGAGACAGATGCTGCGCTCCCTCTGGGTCTTCGGATTGATTACATGACTCCTCTTATCATTAGCTGATTGATATGTTTTTCTTTTTCTCGGTAATCGTCTGCTTTTTGGTTGTTTCTTATGATTTCATGTGGGAAAGGAGTAACATTGGAGAGTGGGTATTTAAATTCAACGACCCCAACCCCAAGTATATTTCATAATTATTAAGTTTTATGTAAAAATTATAAATTAAAGAGCACGCTGCTGAAATATTAGGAAAATTGGTTGAGATATTAGTATTTATACCATTTTGGGCAATAAATACATGTTTAATAATATATAAGTTTTTTTGTACAATTATATGTAAATAAGAGAATGGAAAGATTATGTTCATAAGATAAGATTTTATATATGAATTTGATTTAGAAAAATCTTGTAGGGGAATTGAAGAGTTAACCAATACAGAGAGGGGAAAAGGAAAGGAAATGTTAATATTGATGGGGAAAAGCGAGAGGAAAAGAACAAAAAAAATGAGGAAGGAAAGAAGTAAGAGAAGAAGGAAATAATGGATGAATTAACGAGATGGGTAAGGACATAATTATACAATAATAAAAACAAATAGTGTAAAAAGAAAATCAAGGAAGGAACATAGATTTGTTTTATTAGTTTAATTGTCTGGGAGAGGAAAAATAAAGTATACTAGGATAATTAAGAAAAGGAAAGATTGAGGAGATAGATAGGGAGGAAAAAAGCAAAATGAAAGGATTAAGGGGAAAGAAAAAGGAAAAAATTGGGAAAGACAGGAATGAAACAAGCACCATCACAGAGTAACTAGGGTAATTATAAAATTAGAGAAGGTAAGAAGATTAGGGGCATTCATTATTTATTCCAATTGGTCAATCTAAAGATCGAACTCTCGATCCGTATGTTATACATACCCGCTACGCCCCAGCCTCCTCATCCCGCTCACAAATTGCAAAAGGGAAATTAAAAACAAAAAAAAAAAAAAAAAGAAGGGGAAAGAGAAAAACTGGAATTCTAGTTGAAGGGGCCGCGGACGAGGATGAGACTCTACCATCTTTGTAACATACATAGGACCCATTGAAAAATATGGCGGCCTGATTAGGAGTAGGGATACGATGTGGGAAGGAATCGAAGAAGTGTAAGGTGGGGTGGCTTAGGCAAATGGAAGATGGGCGGGCGGAGTTGCAAGAAGAGAGGAGGTGGAAAACTATGAGAAGAGTTAAGGATAAAGGGGATAGAGAAATAAGTAGCGCGGAGCGAGATAGTGGTGTGACAGAGAGAAAGAGAGAGAGCGAATTAGATTAGAGAGAGAAAAGTAGCTATCTTATAAGAAGATGAGTATCGATATGATTTATATAGAAATAGTGATTAGAGAGCTTAGATGGTCGATAACGGAGGTGAGACAAGGGATATAATGGAATAGAGCGAGAGGCGGAGAGTAGAAAGAGGATTAATTTTAAGATAAGAGAGAGAGAGAAGGGGAATTAGAATTAGAGTAGTAGAAGGAAAGGGGAAATGTGATTAGTAGAGAGATGGATGGGGATTTTAGTAATAAGAAGGAAGGAGGAGTAAGAAGGGGATAAATTTAGTCGCAGGTGACAGAACCGAGAGGAATAGAAGAAAGAGTAGGGAAGGGGATGCAGAGGAGTTAGGAGACGGGAGACGAAAGAGACGGGGAGGGGAATGCAAGCGAGATTTAGGGAGACGGGGAATTAAGAGGAAAGGATTAGGGAGACGGGAATCGCAGAAAGAGATTAGGGACGGGGATATACCGTAAAGAGATTTAGGACGGGATGGCGAGAACGGAGTAGTGGAAGAGAGAGAAGAGAATATGAAGTGAGTAGAGGGATGAGAAGAGAGGGAGTGTAGTTGAGCGGTTATAATTATATAAAAGTAGAGATTTGGGAATGAATATATATTATTTTTTTAAGGAGATTTGAGATAAATTAAATAAGTAATATGTAATTTTGTTAAATAGAGAGGAGGAGGCAGATAAGATATAGATTGATGTAAGAGGCAATTATAGGGATATGGTAAAGCGTCGGAGTTGGCAGGGCGACGGATGGGAAAGAAAGAAGAGACGAGGAGGCGGAAATCTAGGAATGAAGAGGGAGGAGAGGAGGGGGTGAGATTAGGATATTATAGAAGGTAATGAGATAAAAATTAGTAAAGGAGGTATAGGGAAAATAGAATTAGATATAAGGGTTGTTTGGTGGTGGTGCGGTGAGGAGGAAAGGAAAACAGTTGGATAATTTAAATATAACTACAAATTGTAAGAATTCCCTTTCTCTTAACATGTTTGCCTGTACTAAAGCTAGACAATAGGTATAAGAGCCCTTACCATACCAAAGGGAATTATCACGACGAGTCAAAATGTGTGGTGCATATGCCCTTCGCCAAGTGGGTCTAAAAACTCTTGATAGGAAAATTGAGGCAACTCCAACTATCTTGGCCTACCTACTCAGGCCCAGCTTTGCTCAGTACAACGGGGACCAAGGTCGAGTAATTGTGTAACTTTAGTTTAATAATTTAATTATATAAAATAGGGAGGGTATTAATAAAAAAAAGGGAGAGATCGATAAAAAAGGTATAGACAGTGCATTGGATCGACAGGGGGGGGGCCCACCACCTTCCCCGGCCAACGAATTATCACAATACTATGACAGATAGGTGTTACTCAATTCGGAGGGTCGTAGGATATCGGGGATTTGTAGCATAGCTGTGGTGGTGGCAGTCATACATATTGTTTGATTCGCTCTTTCCACAAGATATCGGGGTAAGGGAATGTTTTCTTTTACAAGGTTATTCTTCTGGGTTTTGTTTTGCCCATGGACCTTTGGCCGTGCTCTATTGCCACTCTGGCTGAAGCACAGAGGAATCGGTCCGAAGAAAGACAAGTCTGATTCTATTATTGATAAGTAATTAGGGAAGAAGGAGAGAGCATAGTGGTCTTTTAGAAAAATACGATCTGGAATAGTCTGTTGCGCGGTTTTGATACATACGACTGCAGTATCATTTACTCAGGACAATATTATTCGGAACTGAGATCTTTCTTTTTTCAGCAGGAAACTCTCTTTCACAATTATGCCAGGGAATTCACATTCAAGAACAAGATCCCGATAATTTGTTATTGAACTAGCAGTGCCCAATAATTTCGGCGGTAGGGATTCTGCATCAATGGACGTATTGCTTAGGAGATAATGAAACAGGAAATTATTTAGATAAAACACTAAAAGCATTATGCGCTTATTGATCTTTTGGTAGGGTAAGACCCTTACACTGGTGTTTCAATTGCTGTACTAGGGCCCAAAAATAAAGATCGTTACCTCGTAGATTATGTAAATTAGCTGTACGCGCTACTCAACAGAGCACTTGTGGGTACTTCCTTAAGTTTATTAACTTTATTCCATTTTAAGGTGAGCTGTTAATTGTTCCAATTTCACTTATCAAAGTCAATAAATTGGAAATTTTGGGATTTGTTAGCTCACTACGCAATCCAACATACATTGAGTTGTTTATGATCTTATGTGTTATTATTCAAGATAACTTGCTTTTATATAAACCTTAAATTTACCAAAATTGTCCTTACTTGCTATTGGGGCATTTAAATTAATGCTTACATATCAGGATTGTAGCCTAATATAGATTTTTATAGATGTAATCTTTTTTATATATATATTGCATAATTTAGAACATAATAATGCATTATATTATAATAATAAATAAATAGAATATAATAAAATGCAATAAATAGTTGGTACTTACATAAAAAATGGATCAACTTTGATTTGGGGTTGACTATTAATACTATTTATTCACATTAATAATATTAATACATATAAAATACTATTGTAATAATATATGAAACTGTTTACATATCCATGTAAATTATTAAGCATAGTGCTTCGGCATGCATTTAGGCTGTTTTGACATTTTTAGTTTTATTTAAGTTAGTACTAATAATCTTACTTAAAAAAATTTTTGGCACATTTTTCCTATTGAAACATTTTTATTATTTTTCAGAGTATATATTGAGTACTTGCGTATTTATATACAGTAAGGTTACTTTTTAAATACTTGATCAGTGGAAGATCTTGCTTCTTGTGATTTCGTTTATTTGTGAAGAATCTTCTTATTGTGTTTGTTTTCTTTTAGTGTCTCGGGGTTTGCTCAGACAAAATTCCTTTTTGGTTATGTTCCTTGGGGTGTTCTTGCGGTTTAGTGTTGGGTGTTTGCTTTTAGTCTATCTTCCTTTGGATGTTCCTTGGTGTCTGCTTAGTGGTTGGGTAGTTAATGTCTCTTCATGTGTTTGTTCCTTGGTGTCTGCTGTAGTGTTGGGTTTATGTATCTTTCTGGTTGTTCTCTCAGGTGTGCTTGGTGTTGGTGTGTCCTTAGTGTTTGGGCGGCAGTAGTAATTCCTTTGTTGGTTGTTACTTACTACTCCATGTTTTCATGTGTGCCCTTAAGTGTTAGGTAGTAAGAATGCCTTGGTTGTTCCTTGGAGTTCGCTTTAGGTTGTTGGGAGTATGAGATCTCTTGGATGTTCCTTGGTGTCCTCTTAGTGTTTTGTTGTGTAGATGATATGCCTTTGGTTGTTCCCTGCTTGTGTTCCTTTAGTGTTGGGTAGAAAATTCTTTGGTTGTTAACTGGGTTACTGAGTCAGTTGGTTCCTTATGTGTTGGAGTAGAATCTCTTTGGTTGAGGCAGAAATCCCTTGGTTGCAGATTCTGTTCATCCCATGTTGAAATACATGCAAATGAATGGCTTTTTCAAGATTAAAATAGTTAACTAAGAACTCACTTATTCGAAAGTATTTATTTCGGGCGTGTTGATTGCGCTTGGCCTTGATCCACTGGCGAACCACATAGGAGTCTATAAGTTTAAGATGGTGGTTCCAGCACACTTATTATAACAAGTATTTAGGGAGGCATTGTGGTCAAATGTTTAGAAGTCATAGAGTTCAATTTTCCCTGGAACAGAAGCTGTTGGCATTTCAATGGAGGCAACAATACCCGCCTTACAGGGGAAAGGTATGAAAATCCAATTCCTCCCCTCCAGCTATGGGTAAATTGTAGGGCAGAATTGGCTCTATCAGCCTTGGTTTAGGCAATAAACCAGTCTGGAAGAAGGAAAACTGAATTCAAAACTATTAAAACTCCGCTTAGAAAATTGACGCTTGTGTCGCATCCCTGCTCGTGTGCGGGTAGGGGTTGGTAATATATTATAACAAAATATTCCAACACTACTCTCTTGGTACAACTAATATCCCCTAAGATGTGTTGACATGCCGTTCGTGTTATTTTATTTTTTTTTTCAGCAAAAATCATCAATTATGATGGTGCTGTTTTGTTGGATTGGCAGTTACCTTACTTATCCAGTTTAAGAATAGTTATTACAGAGTAAAATGATGAGAATTTTTTGGGTTGCAATATTGCATATGGCCATTCCTGGGCCTCGCTGCCGGGCTAAAAAAAGCGCTAAGAGCGGTTGTCCTGCTGAAAATGATCCAACTCGATCTACTGTAACTTTATGAAGTCTACTAACTGTTGAAGGTGTTTTTTTCCTTGAAAGTTAATGGCGATATTGAAATCGATATTGGTTGAAAGCCAAGCTAGGCGGGTACTGGGGAACCGGTGGGTGTCACCGTTCGTCCACCCCAGCCTTTGGGGTGTATGTTTTCTCGTGTTGTTGCCTGCGGGAGGATAGGAAGGATGCGCGGGGGGGGTTTTGGGGGTTGGGTAGGTTGGGGGGTCGGAGTGAAGGTGGGGAGGAGGGGTGAGGGGAGGGGAGATGGGTTGGGGGGGGGGGAGGTCTGTAATTCCGGCTGCGGGCTCGAGCAAGTATAAGTAGGATTAGAAGGTAATTGTGGTGTTTTGATAGGCCCGGTGAGTCGGGTGGATCGGGGGCTCTGCGGTTGTTGGAATGATAAAGAAGAGCCAGATTTGTGGGGAGGGGTGGGCTTTTGTATTGAGGGCAGATTTGAGAAGGGCGATGCTGTTGTTAGAGGGAGGTTGACAATGGTGAGGGGAGGGGGAGGGTATGATGTTATTATATATGGGTCTTAGGGATTAAATTGTTCATATTTTTTTGTTTGTTGGAGGGTTCATGGTGTGAGATGTGGCTAGTTAATTGGAGTGGAAGACCTTATGGATTTATGTCAGAACACCCAGGTTTTTTAATGGACAAGTAAATATAAATATTTTACCCTCCCCCCTTTAAATCATTCCAGTTTATGACGTGAACGTTTTCGGATTTCTTATGTCAGACATTTTTTCTTTTCTTTTTGTTTTTTAAGGATTCAAATCATTGTGCTCTGATTTTACAGGTTTACACAACTCTTCCTAATCGAACCCACTTTGGGAGGCTGGAGACCAATTTTAAGGAAGTCTAGAAAGGAACAAGTCATTGTGACCCGATTACGCATGGGTCATACAAGACTAACGCACTCCTATATACTCAAACAAGAACAACAACCACAATGTGGAACATGTCAAACACCTTTGACAGTTAAACACTTATTCATGGAATGCAGGTTTCTTGCTCACATCAGAAACCGTTATTCTGGAGGATATTCTCTCTTTTTTGAGAGAAATAAAATTATACCATAGAATATAGACATGAAACAAATCAATACCATACAACATAATCCCCAATAATGCAAACACATTTTTAAAACCAATTACTAAAAAGTATAAATATAAATACACGATATGTATAACTTCCTAACCGTTAGGCATGACATAAACCCAGATGGGTTGATATGCCGTTAAAATCAATAAACAAACAAACAAACAATTCCTTCTATTATTGTTTTATTTTACTTTTAAAATAATTCATAATTAGATAACATTATATGTTATATTTTATCATCAAAACAAATGTCAGCCTTTATTAAATTATATTTCATCCATACAAATATACTGTTTTTCTATTTATCTTTCTCAACATAATATACAGATAAGTAAATCTTTTTTTTTAAATCTAGTGCCGATTTGTTCATGTGATGCATAAATCAGTGTGTATTTATTTTTCAGTATTTGATTATTACATAAGTAAATAAAAAGTGTCTTCTTTTTTAATCTTTTTTTTTTCCATGATTTCATCCTAGAAAGCATCAAATTAAATTTTAAGAAAATATCATATAATAGAAAAATCAGAAAACTCATAACATTCATTGAATATGTAAATGGTGTTTGAGTCTCCAGATATTGTAAATAATAACAGTGTATTTCAGATGTGTTATGTTCAATCAATATCATATCCAAACACAATGAACCACAATAGTGGCCTTCAGTACTTATTCAGTGAAATTATTTCCTTTCTTGCTTGAGGTAAGCAAATGGCAGCCATCTTGGTTTTTAGGACTACAGAGAAAACAAACAGCTCGTGTCATCATTATTTTCATCTACTTATTTTTATTTATCTATTTATCTTATTTTTTTTTTAATACTATAATTATATAATTTCATGATAATTATTGATACCAACCTTCTTCTATAAATCACCACTGGCAAATATATTGATGAAGCTATTGAAGGGAGATAATGATAATTGTCTTCCCTTGGACTGAGGGTGTGGCTTCCTACATCACATGTCCATTGGTCATGTGATAATTCAGCTCCTTAAAATTTTATCTTTTGTACCCTTTCATCAAAGGGACAAGACCTATCTGTTCTCAGTCCTCGCTCATTGAGCGAAAAGGACACATTTCTCAGCTCTGTTCATGGAACAGAATAGACACAATTAGTCTCCAACTTAGGCATGACATTTATTACACCTCACTATGGAAACCATGGAAGACACAGTAAGTCTTTTATAAAAGTTTTTGGTATCTTTTCATTACACTTTGTTCCTTGAAACATTATGTACAATTAACCTGTTTGGGGTCATATGTATTGTGTTATTTTGTTGTGACATGTTATGTATATCAAACATTCATATGTACATTGTTTATGTATGTTAGTTGCTGGTCTTTCCTCACCAAATGTTCAGTGTTAGTGTATCTATGTTTATCACTAATGCATTATAAAAACTTAGAGTTCTTCTTCCTCTAATTTCTATTTATTTAAAGTAGATTTTATCAAAAGTTAATTGAAATTGGATAAACTGCAGCAATTAAAATAAGAAAAATGAAAATAGGAGTTCAAATAATTTGTTGAATAATGACAATGCTTAATTTAAAACTTTGCCTACTTTAAGCTGGTCACAGTGGCTCTCCCACCACTGTAATCCTACTATAAGCGCGTGGTGTAATGGTTAAAGTCATGGGAAATGGACTCGTTGCTCCGAGTTCAAATCCTGGATATGGTAATTACGTTTCATTTTGCGCTAATACCCTTGGGAAAGGTATGAATCCTACTCTCCCTCCAGCTATGGAAAATAGTAGGGCAGACCGGGCTCTTTAACCTTGGTTAGGCAGCCGGTCTAGGAGAAAGAAAACTCTGAATTCAAACCTGTTGAACTCCACTTAAGAAATTGATCTTGTATCACATCCTGCTTGCGCGGAGGGGTTGGTAAATATATATAAGCTGGTACAAAAACTGATGGTTAGTTCATTGTAATTGAGTAAAAGGCTCAGATTACAATGGAGCACTCATCTAGGAATTGCAAGGTTCCTAGTTCAATACCGGTCCCCACCAAATCAGTGCTTGAGTAGGGCAGATTGGGTAATTTGATCTGTGTAGTAAAGTGGGGAGCTGATGTTAGGTGTGGTGCTCCACTTCAGCAAAAACCATCTCCCTGGTTTAACGCTAGCGAAAAGGAGATAGACTCCCTTGCTGTCCGGTTGGTGCTAATAATAGGTTACTCCACCAACTTTTTACTTATTTAAATATAATCAGTTCTGAGGTAAATAGATAACGAACTTTGAAATATCTCATCATACAGCTAAAAAAATACCAAGAAAATTTGGTTTAGCATAAGCAGACTGTATTCTCCATAAGTGGGTAAGACCCTCCCTAAAAATGAGGTTTCCTGAGTATAACACTAAACTACATGATGATGAGGCACCAGTTCTGGAGAGTGTAGAGTAACCTTTCATTGACATTACTCTCAGGTCCACTCTGACCTGGAATGGCAGTATCTGTTAGAATCCCATCTATGTTATAATCATGGGGGAAATTTGGTCAGCAAAAAGTTAAGAATTTCAGATAATAGAAATAAATTCTGAAGAGTGCATTTAACAAAATTTTCTGATCAAAACAACAAAGATAAGGATGATAGTTGGGATGATTCATTGAATACATTTCACTTCAGACCTTTAAACAATACTTGAAAGTTTGGTGAACACACAGAGAAAAATATGATGAAGAAAACAATAAAGATGAGGATGCTAGTCGGAATGATTTATTCAACATATCATCTCAGAGTTTCAAATCCCACTTGAAAGGTTGGCAAGCTCTCTGGTTAAAATGTAGTGAACAAAACAACAAAGATGAGGATACTAATCAACAAAGAGAGAATATCACTTCAGAGCTTCAAATCCCACATGGAGGGCTAGCAAGCTCTCTGGTTAAAATGTAGTGATCAAAACAACAAAGATGAGGATACTAGTCAGAAAGATTTATTGAATAAACAGAGCCCCAATAAACATGTCCAACCCTTCTCAGGCCTGGCGAAAGAGAGACCGAATTTTCTTTACTTTCATTTGTGGTCTTGGGGGTGAGGGTCACATCCACTTCCACTCCTCTGCAGAAAAACCTGTAACTTCCATTTTTATTTTTAAATTTAGTTCCAGGGTCATTGATTGGTCAGTCAATGGCTGGCACCCGTTGAGTGTTTACACTTCCAAACTTTAATCTTTTTTGTTCTTATTTTTTTCTTCTCTTTCTCCAGAAATCCAATTACCGTTTTCTTTTCAATCCCGAAATTCTCCATAGACCATAATAATTACGCTACAGGTATCCTTCTTTTGATTGAGAGAAAGTGGATTTCTGCAGTACTTTCGAAGTGACAGTAGATTTATGCATTGTCATGACATGCACAGCTTGTTGGAGAAATTGGGAATTCCAGTCTACAACTCAACTGAATAAGGACTGTTCATTGATATCTCAAATCAAAGCTTAAAGTCTTCCTCCTCCTCCTCTTCCTCCTCCTCCTTCCCCCCTCTATGGTAATTTATATGGTGCAGTACCAATTAGGCATTCGGTTTGTCTTCATGAAAAATATAAAGACATAAAGAGAGTCAGTATTATCTGCGTTATTCAGACTATTGTCCTCATCTTCATTGTTATCTGTACAATGTTTCGACCAGGATTGAACCTGCAGTCTAGAGATAACTGTCACTTAGAACTGTCTTAACCTAACTCCTTTATCAACTAGGCCATGTGTCCAATTAAGACTGCAGGTTTAATCCTGGTCAAGGGCAGCAGTAACAGAATAATAATTAACACAGCTTAACGCCTCTACCCCAGCTATGGTTAGCGGAATGAGAACAGGATACCCCCGTGGACTGAATAAAGGGTTAGATTCAAAGTTCCATGATGTATCCCGATTATAACAAGAAGATTCCCGAGTTCGAAAAGAAGGTTCCAGAGTCCGAGAAGGTTCCCGAGTCCAACAAGAAATACCTGAAGAAGACCGGAGAGCACATTGGCCGAAACGTTGTACAGATAACAATGAAGATGAGGACAATAGTCTGAATAACGCAGATAATACTAATCATCAAGCCTCATCTCAAACATTCAGAGAAATAGTATAAAGAGAGTCATTGAATTGTTGCAATATCCCAAACACAATTGGATCATCTATGTTGACCTTAGAATGCTATGTTTCCTTCTTGTTCAGAGCATTAAATGAAATTCTTCACAGATTGAACACTCTAGAATAAAACTATATTTTGTACATTTTTACCTTAACTACTTACACACAATTTGACTGACAGTAACAATATCCTTTGCATGAACAAGATGAATTTGTACAAACATTACAGATAAGCAATTTTGTTATTATTTTTTATTGTAAATTTTTTAAAACATTCTATAAAATAAGCACAAATGTGTTACATGCAGTATCTTAATGGTTTTTGTGACAAAGCGAGGATATCCTGTTACTCAAAAAGTTGATGGAATAGAGAAAACTGAGATAATTTTTGGATTCAGAGTCCAAAAGTTAGTCACAAACAAGTCTCAGATTGAACTCAACAAATATTGTGTTTCCCAGTGTAATGATTTTCCAACATTTGTAAATTTTTAGAATAGTCCATAAAATAAGCAGAAATTTGTTAAATGCTGAATTTTTATGGTATTTGAGAAAAGTTCTGTAGCTCAAAAAGTTGATGTGATATAGAAAAACTGGAGTCATTTTTGGATTCATAGATAAAAAAAATAGTCAAAACAAGTGTCAGATCCAAATCAACAAAAATTGTGTTTCTCAGTGTTTTCTAAAGTTTCTAAGCTGACACAATAGAAGAATGTGAATGTCTACTATATTCATACAAGGTGTGTCATAAAAGTATCAAGATTGAAGCTTTATTTACCAAGATTGAAATGAACAATGAATGGAACGTTAATTTTTTCAGAATACAAGGTGTGTCATAAAAGTATCAAGATTGAAGCTTTATTTACCAAGATTGAAATGAACAATGAATGGAACGTTAAGGTTTTTCAGAATACATGGTGTGTCATAAAAGTGCTGAGTTTGAAGCTGTATTTACCAAGATAGAAATGAAAACTATATGAAACATTATTTTTTTCAGAATAGAAGGTGTGTCAAAAAGTACAAAAATTTCGATACTTTTTTGACACACCTTGTATTTAAAAGTTATCTTTCTTGCTGTTTTTTTGGTTTTTTAAAAAAATTTTTTTTATGAAATAACCCTTTGATGAAGTGATTATTTCTGGTGTAATGATGTTCTGTGAAATCAGTTTTTATACATTAAAAATAAACTCTAAATTTACTTTTAAATACAAAATAAATTGCACAATTGCCTCTCAATAAAAACTACAAATAATTTGTTGATGTTCCGTGGCTAATCTTCTAAAATTTCTCTGCTGAGACAATAGTAGAATATTTTTGATGGGGGGGGGAGTGGATGTCATATGTTTGTTATTTGAGCTGATCAGTTTCCTGTTTTCATTTTGTAGCTTGTATTCATTTTGTAACTGATGAACTGGACTTGTTGACAGACTACAAGTTTTGGTATGAAACAGAACCGACCATATGACATCAGATAAAATGTGTCATATTAAAAGCCTCTAAGTGTATAGAGCAGGACTTCTCAAAGTGGTCCATATACACCCACTGGGGTGGGGGGAATAAAATTTGGGTTGATTTTGCTTGTTTTTTATTTTATGACATATCAATCCTTTTCGGGTCATAAGTGATATATAAGACACATTTCGGGATTTTAAACGCACCAATAACCTGGGCTGTTTTGAGGCAAGTATAACTCAAATTTTTCATAGAGAAATCGTTAATAAATAAAATTTATTCTATGTATTAATGGTTTTGACTATAAATTAAATACTCATTGATAAACTTATGCAATTCCTGAGAGTAGCACGTAAGCAGTGACGATGTTTCATTTACAGACAGATACCGAATCTCCATTATAATAAGATATATATATTTACCAACTCCTCCGCACGAGCAGGATACGACACAAGGTCAATTTCTTAAGTGGAGTTTAACAGGTTTGAATTCAGAGTTTTCCTTCTCCTAGACTGGTTACCTAGCCATGGTTAAAGGGCCCAGTCTGCCCTGCTATTTATCCATAGCTGGAGGGAGAGTAGGATTCATACCTTTCCCAAGGGTATTAGCGCTAAGTGAAATGCAATTACCACGTCCAGGATTTGAACTCGGGGCGACGAGTCCATTTCCCATGACTTTAACCATTACACCACGCGCTTATAATAAGATATAAGGCAAGCACTGTATCACTCAAACCAAACCAATTTTTACAATATTTTACAAATATACATATTCAGCGTAATACAAAAGAAGATTTACATTTTTTCATTAAGGAATAAATAATTGTGTATACCAGACACATTTTTTTTTTCATCCAAAAGTACCTCCAGCATGTCTTATTCATCTTACTTGGATGGCTTGTGTGATGGGTGGTAAGTAGCCATACAGCTACTTTTTTGTGGGACCCTACTTCCAGGATTTGTTCAAGACAGCATGCAGCATTCTTGTGTAGCTTCCAACTAAATTTAATAAAAGGTGTATCATAAAAGTATCGAGATTGAAGCTGTATTTACCAAGATAGAAATGAACAACGAATGGAACGTTAATTTTTCTCAGAATACAAGGTGTGTCATAAAAGTATCGAGATTTAAGCTGTATTTACCAAGATAGAAATGAACAATGAATGGAAGGTTCATTTTTTTCTGAATACAAGGTGTATCATAAAATTGCTGTGTTTGAAGCTGTATTTACCAAGATAGAAATGAACAATGAATAGAACATTAATTTTTTCAGAATACAAGGTGTATCATAAAAGTGCTATGTTTGAAGCTGTATTTACCAAGATAGAAATGAACAACGAATGGAACGTTAATTTTTTCAGAATTCAAGGTGTATCATAAAAGTACAAAAAATCTTGATTTGACACACTTTATACATATATATAAATATATATATTTGTGTGTGTGTGTGTGTGTGTGTGTGTGTGTGTGTGTGTGTGATGGATGTTGGGAAGCATTTTTGGTTAAATTAAAAGCATGGAAAAATGCAAGAAGAGGAACAAAAAACAAAAATTCAAAATGATGAACATTGTATTTCTTTTAATATTTTATAGACTGAGTAAAATTAAAAGAAAAGATAAAACAAACAGATCAGAAGCCTTTCACAAAGGGTGGAGGCCACCCAAAATATTGGGTTAAATAAAGAAGATTAAAAGCAATACAATGTTCATTGCTTTCAATTTTTGTTTATTGTTCCTCTTATATTTTTCTATGCTTCTAATATAACCAAACATCCATGACATAAATCTAAAAAGAAACATATATCGACTCCCTAACAACATTATACACATACACACGCATGCACGCACACACGCACACACACACACGCACACACATATATATATATATAAAGTGATGCTGATAGCTTTTTATTTTAGTTTATCCTGGGACACTTGTATCTGCTTTGAATGAGTCCCAACTAAAGAAATTTATGGGTCCCAACTAAAGTTTCTTAATAGATTGTAGGGTTTTTATTTATAACCTGGGGAAACAACTAAAGCCGTCTAATCCCTACCTTGAAACCTATCTTGTCTAATTCATTTCTAAGTAAATATTGAAATGTATTTACAGTTAGCTTGAAATGGTTAGGGAAGAAAAAAGAAAAACACTGGGATGCATGGATATGATTTTACTGCATCCTTTTAGATTTTTGTATGTCAGGGAAACAGGACGCATACCTATCAGCATATCTATATATCTATATATCTATAGATAGATAGATAGATAGATAGATATAGATATATAGTTGAACTATCTCCAATAAGCAAAGCATTTATATAGCATAGTCCAAAATATGAAAATAATCATCAAAAATTGGTTACATTAATCCATCAGTTATTTAGATTAATATCGTTCATCATTGATTCAGAGATTCGTTCAAACAATTCATTGAATAATGATAATGAGACATTTCATAATTTCAGATATTATTTATCAAATCAGTACGAACATGAAGATTGCTTTTATTAATCACAATCTGCCTTTGATTTTCACTCCAATAGAAATGTGTTGTATTGCGAATTCTCACAATAACTGTTAAACAGGGTTTATCCACGTTCGACCGACTATAGAAAGGTAGCAGCAGATTGCAACAAACTCCACTGGCACAGTCTTGGGAACCGAAACTTAGAAAAAAGCGTTGGCTCGCACAACAGTTGAGCAAAACACAAAATTTTTCTACCCTGTATCTATGAGTTACAAACTCTTTCCGCAAAATGAATGTTAGCCCGAACCAGACAGATTTCACTACACAGTAGTAACGAGTTACAAACTCTTTCTCCCCCCGTCCCAGCAAAAAATCTCCTTTTTATGCCTACTGGAGAGGAAGGTTCTAGGAAGGGCGAGTCCACTATTGGTCCACGATAGCTATGCCACTACCCGCTCACCCCTATCTTAAAATTCATTTTAACAGTTTCTACGCTGATGAAGGCCTAGCATTTGATTGAGAACGGTTTTAAAATCTCCAAAACCATAATTCATCTGTATTAGGTTTCTTTAACAGCATTCAACTGATAAGAGGTTGGTTGGTTGGTTGGTTGGTTGGTTGGTTGGTTATTTTGTTTAACTCTTTGCCTACCAAATTTCCCCCATGGTTGTACCAAATTTTCTTGGTATTTTTTACCTGTATGATGGGAGGGCAAATTAGTAGAAGGCATCCAACTGGTAAGGATACCATGCCTACGCTTTAAAGACGTCTGCAAGAAAGACATTAAGACATGCCCCATCAACACCAACACATGAGAAGTTGGTGCAGAAAACCGAGTGGCCTGGCGCCTCCTTGTCAAACAAGGGACGAAAAGTAGTGAAAAAGAGAAGAAAGAAGCCACCACAGAAAAGAGAGCCAGAAGGAAGAAGAGACAACAGCAACTCCAGCAAGCATCACTGTTTGTTTGCAGTCACTGCACCAGAGATTGCCATTCAAAAATTGGCCTGTTCAGCCACTCGTGCAGATGCAGTTTTAAAAAACAAATTGGATACCATGCCATCGTCTTTAGCAGATGGAAGGATGTCAACATGGGATATTTCAAAGTTGACTGTCTATTCACTCCAGAACTCATTCTATTCAAATAAAGTCCTATTATTATTATTGTAACCTGAGTCCATTTCTCAGTGTAAACAAGTGACACTTGCAAAAGCCGCTGCCAGCTGCTTATGGTAATATTGCAGTGCTGGAAGAGCTGCTATGAGTGGATTAAAGTAGGTAAAGAGCATATCAATCCTTGTGGGCTATTAATGTCAAATCTTGTTTTTTCATATATAATTTTTAAGCGAATAGTTCGTAGGCAAATATTCTTGTTATCAAATGAATAGTTAGAGCGTGAGACAAAGGTTCGCAGACAATTTGGGTTGGTTGGTTATTTTCTTTAATGGCATATCAACCCTTATGGGCTATTTAATGCTATATCTTTTTTTTTTCTTTTTTTAAATATGATTTTTAAGCAAATAGTTTGTAGGTAAATATTTTCGTTTGGTTTGGTCAACTAGTAGAAATAAATTTCATATATATATATCTATATATATATGAGGGAGAGTAAAAAATTATCCACACTTTTGCCATAATATATCTTTATTATGGTCCCACTGCATTCTGTTGTGGTCACATGATTGAAGTTGACCCTGATCACGCCATTTTGCTTGCTGTCTATACAATATAAACATGACTAGCAGTATACACCATAGAAGTGACCCTCATTTCTCTGGTCAGAAGGAGTGTTAGGTGCTGAAATTTATCTGAGGGTTTTAACACAATACCGAGACAGTGCAGTACTGTGTGGAAGTGTGTATGAGTGGATAGAGAAGTTTAAAAGTGGCCAGACAAGTGTGACACAAAAAGAGAGAGCAGGACACCCATCAACCTCCACCACTGATGAGAAGATCTAGGAAGCTCGAGAGATGGTAATGGCGAACCAGTGAGTTATCATCCATGAAGTAGCTTGTTTTCTGCATATTAGTCACCACCCCTGGGAGGTCTTCAGTACAGTATCCAGAATCAGAGCTCATTTTTGTAGGTTTTTTGCTGCTCGACTTACATTGGTGTGTCCATGTGTAGGTATCCACAAGGGAATATCAATTATAGAAGAACAGTAGTGGTACTGATGTGGGTGAGGGGGTTCAGACCTTTCCCAAGAGTATCAGTTCGAAAGTGACTGTAACAGCACAATCGAAATTCAAACTCACTTACTATGATGCCACAGTCAAACACGTTAACCATTACACCATGGCAACCTTCCTCCTCAGCATGGCAGCTAGTGTCTGCACAGAGCTCATCAATGTCAGTCTCTACTGGTCAGCCAACACTTTGGTGTGTCCATGTGTAGGAGTCCACTGGAGAATATCACTTATGAGTTTGTCCTTACTTCTCCAGCAGAGTTCCCTGTGTCTTGTTTTTCTTACTTGGATGGTTTGTGTGATAGGAGGTAAGTGGCCATACAGCTGCTTTTTTGTGGGGAGCTGCTTCCAGGATTTGTTCAAAACAGCATGCGACGTCCTTGTGCCTATCAAATCATCAACGATGAGCTTGGCTTCCATAAAACAAAAGTGTGGATAATTTTTGAATCTCCTTTGTAGTTTGGCTTTATAATTAGTGCAGTATTGAGTTATAATAAAGAGTTAAATTCTTTAAAAATGTCCCATCTATGTTTTCTTAAGAAATATACATATATTGCTAT
>CM042141.1:90693830-90783830 GCA_023376005.1 Doryteuthis pealeii
TATATATTGAAAAATAAATGGAAAGAAAATGTTGTGTTGATAAAAATTTATTTGTTGAAATGCCAACAAATGTTTCAACCAAGAGTTTGTCCTTGTATACATTGTATCCTATTTAGGTATTATTTTAATACAAAATAAAATGAAATAATAATGATAGAGAAAAATAAAATTTAAGTATACAAAAAGTGGTCTTCTTCAGATATTTATTTATATATATATATACATATAGTATAGACTTAAACTTTGGTAAATAGATTTTATAAATTTGTTGATTTAAACTAGTTTCAATGTTAGACCCTCATCAGAGGATGTTTATTTAAAAACTGTTTACATTTCAACACTGATAGTCATATGAATGCCGAGGGATTGGCTTTCATGTGTAAATGGGACTTCAATTTAATTTTAATGACTTAAACATTTGAAATTTAAGTCAGAAAATTAGTTCATAAAACTCAGTGAATTTTTGAAAAAAATAATTTTCTAACATTTTAATATGAATGTAATAAAAAAGTAAAGTCAACGGAGTGGCCTATTCTCGGTATAAGCCAGACAGCAAGGGAGTCTATCCCCTTTTCACTAGTGCTATACCGAGGTGTTTGTTTTTAGCTGAGGTGGAGCGCTACACCTACCATCAGCTCCCCACTTTACCACACAGATCAGAATACCCAAGCTGTGTTACACATGAGTTGGCGAGGTCCAGTATTGAACCCAGAACTTTGCAATTTCTAGGGGGATGCTCTACTGACTGAGCTGAATTTTAGGGGTATTTTGATTTATTGATTCCTTTTGGGGGTAAGCGTTTCTTGACATAACACCCATCTATTTTCATGGCTTACTAGAATTGTTATAGTGTTTGATAAATTGTTTTGGCCCATTTATCAAAACTTTTCTTATTCCCCAATGATACCTGCATCGGAAAAACAAGGTTAAAAAATGTTGGCTTCCCCTTACAATACCTTTAACCTGGACATTAACCCTTACTATCAACAGAAAAAAACCTCGGGCATCGTAAAAATTAATTTTTGAAAGACATTGCCTGAGAGGGTGGGAGTTAAAAATTCAATGTCAGAGGGTTTGTCTCATAAGTAAGCAAAATCCTCATATTTATTAAAGGAGTAAAAAAAAATAAAACAATTTGAAATGAAAACTGAGCCCCGTCTCTCTCAAATAAAATGTTGCATGCATGTAATAATCAAAAAATTATTTTGAATATTTTCCACATCAATTTTACACAAAATCGTAGGTATTTATTTATTTGTAAACTTTTTAGTTAACTTCTTGTTACTGTAAAAAAAAAAAATAGGACGAGAGTAAAAATTAATTTTTGAAATTGCTTACTCAAATTTTGGGTGTATATAGCATAAGAATATTGTGACGTAAGCTGTGACGTAGAGCTATGACATGTTTTTTGTTACAGACAGAAATACAGACAATCTCAATTATTAATAGATATGAAAACAGTGATGCTGATAACTTTTTGATTTAGTGTGTCCTGGGATGCACATATTTTCTTTGATGGGTCTCAACTATTTTGTAGGGTTTTTATTTATGATCTGGGGAAACAACTAAAACCCGTCTAACCTTGTTCTACCTTGTAACCTATTCTGTGTAATTCATTTCTAAGAAACTATTGAAATATATTTACAGTTAGCTTGAAATGCTGAGGGAAGAAAAAAGAAAAACACCCGGATGCATGGATATGATTTTACTGTTTTAGATTTATGTGCATCAGGAACGCAGGACACATACCTATCAGCATCTCTGTCAAAATACTAAAAATTAATTTGTCTAACCTCTTGAGTAGACCAAATTTGATGAACACGGTGTGGGAATCAATAATTGAAAAGACTAGATTAAATTGTTTTTAAAGTAAATTACTTTAAAAATCGAAATATCAGAGAATAACTGATTCTGCTTCAAATTATACAAGAAACACCAATAAACAATATAATTTTCTTTTTAAATGATTGTGACACTTCTTGTGACACTTATCGGATTGATGGGCATGCAAATACAATTATGTCATTATTTGAATGAGACCTTTATAAATTCTTCAACGCGTTTGTTTGCTCAACAGTCAAACTATTCAAAATGATTTCCAAAGTTGAATCCTTCTAATAGTTTTTTTAAATGATTGTGACACTTCTTGTGACACCTCTCAGATTGATGGGCATGCAAATACAATTATGTCATTATTTGAATGAGACCTTCATAAGTTCTTCAATGCCTTTGTTTGCTCAACAGTCAAACTAATTCAAAATGATTTCCAAAGTTGAATCCTTCTTATGATCGGATAGACAAGGAAGAAATGAAGAAGGCTGAAGGCACAATGGCTGAAACATTGTGTTTGCATATACCATAATAAAAATTCTAATATATATATATATATGTCACTCAAATTTAATTCATAGGTATATTTAACCTTTATTATCATTAGCACTATAAATTCATTAAATATAATGTTATCCATATATTTGTTTTTAATAATGTTGTATTCAATTATTAACTGAAATTCATACAGGGAACATTTCAATGTTGATAATGTTTATTTCTGTTTACCTGAAATTCAAAGCGAAAAAAAAAAAAAAAAAAAAAACATTATGTTATTATCAAAAGTGGTATTAAGTAAATAATTCAATAAAAATTGTGTAAAAAAGAGATGAGGACAACAGACTGAAAAATCAAAATAATACTAAATATTCATTTTTAAAGGCTGATTTTTCTATTTGATGATATAGATGGCACCACTAATAACAAATCCATAGGATTTTCATAAAGTACTAACCTTCAAATGGCACGTGTCAAAATCTGAGCCCAATCGAATTATTAGTTTACAAATTACTGTTATTTAAGTGAAGCTACTGTTGCAAATTTTCAAAACAATGGAAAAATCTGAATTTCCTGTGTTGATAAAGCATTGCTTTCTGAAGGGAAAAATACCGTTCAAGCAAAGCAATGGCTTCATAAGTGTTATTCGGACTCTGCTCCATTGGAAACAATGGTTAAGAGGTGGTATGCTGACTTTAAATGCGCTCATACAGACACAAATGATGTTGAATACTCAGGTTGCCCAATTCGGCAGTTGTACCAGAAAACACCAAAAACTCCCAAACTTTTTTTAGTCGATCATAAATTGAAGTTGTGTAAGATAGCAGAGGAGTTGAAGATATCAGAAGGCAGTGTATTCACCATTTTGCATGAACATTTGTCAATGAGAAAGCTGTTGATGAATTAATTTGAATTTTGCTAAAAGTTGTTGTTTTATTAGTTAGGCCTGGGACTTATTCAGTGATGTTTTATAATATGAAATTCTATAGAATTAAAAAGCATTTGTTACCAATTAACCACTTATCTTCAAGACAAATCACTTTGAATTGTGGCCTGAAGTGATTTGTCTTGAAGATAAGTGGTTAATATACTGTTTTGAAACCAATGGTAACAAACACTTTTAAAAAATTTTTTTCACAATAAAATATATATAGCTCTTACGCCTGTAGTCAACCACTTTATTTTCCTTTCTCCAATACAAATACATACATATATATATATATATATATATATATATATATAATGCTAGACTATATATGTGTGTATATATATATATATATAAATATATGCATATATATATACATATATATATAGTGTAACATTCTGTATTTATAGCTGGAGTTATAGTATCTTAAGAGAGAGAGAGGCTTCTGGGAAGACATTTATTTGTTCTTTTGTCTGTAGAAGGTCAGAATGATCTTGCCTTCATAGATTTTTTTTTCTAAAAATTCAGAAAATAATGAGATATATATAAATTTATGCAAAAGTTGGTGATTTTCATATGTGATATTTCACTTTTTTTTGGTGGCATTTTTTTGTTTGTTTGTTTGTTTTAGTTTTTCTTCTATTTATTTTCCTGACACCTTCCACAATTTTTTCCCCTGACTTTACAAACAGTAAAATAAAATACAAAACATATGTAGAGATGATACTTGAGTTATTCATTTCTTCTTTTTTTTTATACACATGGTATGCTCTAAAAGGTACACAACGATATACAGTTTATACCTCTATTCACGTTGTTTCGACTAATCTCATTTTCAAAAATATTGAAATATTAAAAGCTATATAAAATATTATAACATTAACGTTATCTGTAAAAACAGCTGTATTATTCATGCTGTATGGTGCCGTTAATTCCGGGTTGTATCAATTGTTTATGCTTATTTTTTGTACCCAAGAAGTAAATAAAAAAGAGATAGATTTAATGATTCAGTAGGCTAACATAAAAACAAACTAGGCTAGTCTAGGCTAAGCTTCATAATTTACCAAAATATACCAATTATGTAGACTAACATTAAAAAAAACTAGGCTAGGTTACTGGTAGGCTTCATAATCTACCAAAATTTACTGATTACTTGAGCTGTTAAACTCCGCTTGGGGTGGTCACTACTAGAATAGGATCAGTCCTAATTAGTGATCTATTTCACTAATTTAATTTAACTTGAATTTAATAGCATGTCCAGAATTTGAACACTCTTACTATGATGTCACAGTCCTGCATGTTAGCCACTACACTATGCCCCCCCCTTCAAAAACAACTACATTTAAAAGCTTATTTCATAGTAATTTGTTTGGTTTCTGGTTTCTTTGTTTAATCACATATCATCTTTCATGGGTTATTTGATGCCAAAGGCTTCTTTGTAGAAAAATAGTATAGCTAGAGGGATGAGGGAATTCATACCTTTCCCAAGAGTATTAGTCTGAAAGTGAACATAATAGATACAGTATATATATTAGGATGGCTCAAAGATCATCTGCTTGCGACAGATTTTTTGTTTTAAAAACGAATTAAAATTAATTAAATCGATTATTTAAGGTCAAACTTTTGTCTAAAACAATAAGTAGTAACATAATGACCATCATTAAATAAAGAAAAATATCATTACATATACAATTTTTTTTAAAAACATTTAAAACGATTTTTTTGGTCAATTTCTATCACTTTCAGTCCAAGACACTGGTTTAAAATGGCTTAAAATGGCTTTTGGCCTCCCTAATATACTTTGAACCACTTTGAACAGCACTTGATAGATGGTCAATTTCTTAATTAAGTTAATTTTCTTTTAACATTATACAATCAAAACGGATATTATTAGTTTTTATTTATTACCAACCTCTAAAACATTGAATCAAACATGGAGAAAAAAAAGTAAAAATGCCACAAAGGAAATAATATAAAAATAATGTAATGTAGGTATTTAGCCCCCAACCCTCACCCCATAAAAGTTAGGATGTGACACAGGGTCAATTTTTTCAGTGGAGTATTGCTGGTTTGAATTCAGAATTTTCCTTCATCTCAACTGGTTGCCATACCAAGGCTAAAGAGCCCAGTCTGCCCTACTATTTACCTAGAGCTAGTGGGAGAAGAGATGGATTAATGCTGTTGGATTGTCTTCCCTTGGATCTGGAAGAGTTATCTTCCCTCTGGGTTCCCGTTTTTGTCCACCAGGGGTCTGTTGTATTTAAGCGCCTGTTTCAAATTCTCTCACTCTCTTGCTTCTTGAGACATGACTACAATGGGTTAGACATCTATGTCTACACCTTCTCGTGTAGGGGCTTCGGCCCCCATTACAACTCTAGTAAGTGAATTTAGTCTATGGACTCTCCATAACTAAACATATCTTCTATATAACTTTTTTGTATCTTATCCCTTTTCTATGTACATATATTATCCACTATGTATCTTGTTTCATGTATATGTACTTTATGTCATAAATGTCTCTCCATGTGCTTTTATTAAAGTCCGTTAATGTATGTTTAACACTCGTGTCGGAGTTGTTTGTTTCAACCAGTTATAATTTATATATAACCTTGAACCTTTCAATGCCTTTTCCTTTTTCAATATTTTGTTTTTATTTATTCAAAGACTACATCAGAAATTAACTTACAAACCACAAATTTGAAAAAGTAGACAATGAGGAAAATTCTGATAAATTCCTCAATGAAATAATGACAAAATATCATACACTACCATGAATTGAATTAATATATATATACAGGGTGTTCGGGAGAAATTTGACGGTTTCATAAGGAAAAAGAAAAAGTGCTTGGAAATTACAAAATTTAATGGATTGTAAAGAAATTCAACAGGCACTGAAATTACACTACTGTCAACAAGTTTCACTCAAAATAACCGCCATTAGTGTCGATCACAGCCTCAATCCTGCTCCCGAAACTGGAGTAAGCTGATGTTACAGTTTCCCTGGGAAGGGTCTCAAAAACTACCTTAATTCTGTCGATTAACTGGGCTTTTGTAGTACTGGCACAGCGATTGGTGTCTTTCTTAACAGTGCCACATACATGATGATCATGGGGTTAAGATCTGGGAGTTCGGAGGCCAACACATTGGGACTGGTGTAGTCGTAAAACAACCATTTTTGACTTTTCCCAGAGGTGTGGCAGGGGGCCAAATCCTGCTGCCCATACATATGGTCTACCATTGGTTACCTTTGTTATCCAGGGCTTGACTACAGTGTTTAGCAACTCCACGTAGGCATCTGAGGGTCTTCTAACACTTTTTTCTGAACATTTTCGAACGCAATCAGATCATCTGTTATGTTGCTTTCTTCTAGCCACAGCTTCATAGTCTCCATTGCAATTCTCTAGTTCATGCCTGATTGTTTTACAGTGTTCAGGGAGCATTGGGCAGCAACCATAATCTCCTTATTTTGATGGCTGGCGCAGATCATCATGATACAAGTTATTCTCTTCCATGATTCAGGTGGGTTCCAGTCATCCATTCTATCAGTCATCACGTATATGAATGAAGAAGGGTCCAAGCTTTTAAATGATGTGTAGTGTGTGTCAATACCTCCAACCATTGAGAAAAATAACCAAATATAAATATGTCAAATTTATCCCGAACACCCTGTATGTATATATATATATATATATAAAATGGACTCTCGTCGATTTTGACATATGAGGGTTCATCCAATGAACTACTCACACAGTGGTTTTGTTTATAGTGGTGAAGATCTGTGTTGGACCATCCGCACTTTTTGGCACAGTCAATAGGAAAGAATTGGTGCACAAGGAATGCCACAAACCCAATCAATTAACCTCAGATTTTTCAAATTCAGAGTTTTCCTTCTCCTAGACTGGTTACCTATCCAAGGTTAAAGAGCCCAGTCTGCCCTACTATTATACCCATAGCTAGAGGGAGAATATATAGATTCATACCTTTGTTAGCACTATGTGAAATGCAAACAGCCTTGTCTAGGATTTGAACTAGGCTCGACGAGTCCATTTCCTATGACTCTCAACATTATGCCCAACAAAAAATGCCTTAACCTCCTCACTACACACCTACGGAAAATCAAATTCAAATCCATCCTACCCATCAACTCCATAATCGAAATCGTTAAACACATCACCAACCTAACATATTTCAAATTTAACAACAAATATTACCAACAAAAATCCAGCCTTCCTATGGGCAACCCACCAGCGGTGTCCTAGCCTGCATATTCCTTGAATTCTTAGAATCAGGCCCTTCAAATATAGAATACCCAACAACTAAACATATCTTAGATACATAGATGACATACTGATCCTCCTCCCACAAGACACCAAAATAGAACACATCGCTGACAAACTAAATTCCGTAGAACTCACCATAAAATTCACTTTTGAAAAAGAATCCATATATATATATATATATATATATATATATAATGGTTGATATATATATGTATATATATATATATGTATATATATATATATATATATATATATATATATATATATATATATATATATATATATATATATATATATATATATATATATATATATATATATATATATATATATATATATATATATATATATATATATGGTTGATCATATATATATATATAAATATTATATATATATATATATAATATATATATATATATATATATATATATATATATATATATATATATATATATATATATATATATATATATATATATATATATATGGATTCCCATAACTCCCCCACCACCCATCTATATTGGTCATCACTCCTGGCAGGAATTCCACACAGTATCCAGAAACCACACTGAATGATTGATGTAGGTTTTAATAAATAAAGATTTACATTTTTTCTACATAATTCATTAAGGAATAAATAACTGCTGTGTATACCACACACTTTTTTCTTTCAAAAGTAACTCCAGCATATCTTATTTGTCTTACTTGGATGGTTTGTGTGATAGGTGGCAAGTGGCCATACACCTACTTTTTTATGGTGTGCAGTTTCCAGGATTTGTTCAAAAAAGCATGCAGCATCTTTGTGGTTTCCCATTTTGGACATAACACTTTTTTTTTTTTTAATTGAATATTCCATTATGAAAAAATGTGTCAATTGAGTAATGAGAAAATTATACATTGTTATGTTTTTTACCAACACTCATACCCAGAGTGATCAAAAAAAAAAAAGATTTACATTTTTTCAACATGTGTCGGTAACCTTCCGTCTATTTAAGACGATGGCGTAGTGTCCATTTTTTTAAATTTTTTTACCTACAGCTATGTGAGTGGCTGAACAGACCGATCCTTGAATGGCAGTCTTTGGTGCAGTGGCTGCAAACAAAAGGTGATGCTTTCTGTAGGTGTTGGGGGCGCTGCTGTCTCCTTCCTTTTAGCTCTCTTTACTGTGACAGCTTCTTTCCTCTCTTTCTCACTCCCTAAAGATTTACATTTTTTCAACATAATTCATTGATCAATATACCACATATTTTGTCTGTAACCAAAACTATATCACTGCTTACATCACATTACTCAAAAAAATTTTTCATCCAAAAAGTACAGGGTGACCCCAAAATATAGAATTTGGGTTCTGTTTTTTCGGGTTTTTTGTGCTGGTAGTCTGCATCAGTAATAGTATATATACAAGGTGACCCCCAAAAAATATAATTTGGGTTCTGTTTTTTTGGGGTCACATTGTACTCCTATGTTTCTCATTTTTAATTATATCTGGAGACTTTTCATCTCAGACAGAAATCACTGTATAGTGCACAAAAAACTGTTTTTTATTTTTCTCTTGAAATCTGTTGCAGGGGTTGTATGAGAGTTATTGTAAATTAATGCTTACTGAATTCATAACAGAATGTAACAAAGAAGTTTTCCAACTGTTTAAGAAGATATCAGAAGATCTGAAACACGTGTCGCCAATGTAATATAATAATTTAAAAATTCTTTTAAAAAACATAATCCATTTTGCGGACCTTCTTTTTTATAAAATATTTCATTTTCTCCCATTGGACCCATAACAACACTTTATATATATATATATATATATATATATATATATAACACTTTATATTTATATATATGTATATATATATATATATACATATTTTTGATATATATATACATATTTTATTCAACTTGACAGTCGAGGTTTCAAGTCACACACGGAGCAGTCTCCCATGTCTATAACCTTGCTGATGAGACCTAATAGGTCAAAATGTACATTCAGGGATTGACATTTTCTCGATTTGTTTAGCCTTACATTTGAACATATATGCCTGCCTAAATTCATTAATTATTAACTAATTAATTTTCAAAATTAGGTATGACTTCATTTAAGCACATATCCTCCAAAAATTGTCGGCTTAAAGCCATATAAAAATAAACACATTTGTTTGTTTACTTAACCTCATATATATATATATATATATATATATATATATATATAATAGTGGTAATAATGATAGTGGAAAAGAGTTAAGGATCTACCATGGTTTTGATTTAAATGGTCTCATCAGGATCCTTCCATATACTTGACTAAGTCAATATCATTACTTAGTTAAACAATTGGAAAATACATTTATCTCAGTATAAGGTAGGGTCCTGATGATATCATTTAGATCAAAACCATGGTAGACCCTTAACTCTTTTCTACTATGACTATTACTACTATTATTTTTGTTCTTTGTTTTTTTTCATATATTTCACACTTTTAGATAATTTACTAATGCCACTGCAATGGAAAAGTAAAATCACCAAATGGTATTAATTTTCTGTAACTATAATTTCATGCATATAATGCAAACCTCAGATGATTAAATATTGAATATTTAATATCTAACCACCAGAGGATTGCATTATATACATGAAACTATGCATGAAACTCATGGAGGCGTGTGGTCTAATGGTTAGAGTCTTAGGAAATAGATTCGTCGACCTGAGTTCAATTCCTGGACAAAACTGTTTGCATTTCACATGACGCTAATACCCTTGGGAAAGGTATGAATCCAATTCTCCCTCCAGCTATGGGCAAATAGCAGGGCAGACTGGGCTCTTTAATCTTGGCTAGGTGACCAGTCTAGGAGAAGGAAAACTCTGAATTCAAACCTGTTAAACTCCATCATATTATATTATTTGAGATTCTCTATTATATTATAATATATATATATATATATATATATATATATGGACATTAATCAATGAACTGTTACAAACCTTTTCTACACATTTTCCAAACTCAATGCATTCAAAACATCCATCATTTTTTAACTACATTAATCTTTTTTTCTCCTTGACTAGTTTCATATTTTTCTGAAGAAGGTTTCTCTTAAAATCGAAATGTTCGAACATTGACAAATAAATTTCCATCCTTTGTAACCTCCTGTGTTTGTTCTACATTTCTCCACATACACACACACACACAGATATATATATATATATATATATATATATATATATATATATATATATATATATAAAAGGATATGAAAACACACAATGCTGTTAAAATGAAAATATTTTATATCATATTCATAGCTAATATTGAACAATATTTCGATTTATAAAAATCATCTTCAGAGCTGGTTTTTACTCCGGACTCATCGAGAGAGGAGCTGAAAATAATTTAAATCCAAATGAAAAACATTGATGTTCCAAAAAGTGTGCAAGTCATGATTTTTATAAATCGAAATATTGTTCAATATTAGCTATGATTATGATATAAAATATTTTCATTTTAACAGCATTGTGTGTTTTCATATCCTTTTATCTATACTTATACCATTGAATTCATTTCCTTACTCTTGATTTATATATATATATATATATATATATATATATACAAAATACAAGATTTCAAATATTCATCTTAGTGGATTTAGAGATTCAAGAATAGAAGTTGAATACAATAAATCTTCAAAGGCCCCAAGCAGAGATCTCAATTTATTGAGTTCCATTGTTTTTAATCAACTTAGTTCTATTGATATCTATAATATCCATTTCTGAAAGAATTTGTGGTTTGTTTTGTTTTACGCCATATCAACCTCAGTGGGTCATTTAATACCGACAAAGTTGTGAAATAAATTCATTCTGAATGCATAATAAAATTTTGTTTATCAACTCATATTTTTCTATTTAACCCATAGATGGGACCCTAACAGGTACTACCACTCCGGGTCAGAGTGGACCAGGGAGCAATGGTGATGAAGGGGTGCTCCACATTCCCCAAACCTCCAGAACTGGAACCTCACCATCAGATGGAGTTTAACGTCATTCCCAGGACATGTAGACCCTCAGTCACCGCCTTCTAGTACTCATATGATAAAAAGGGGTTGGGGCTTGCCATAAGGGCAGTAGGGTTGGGAAAATCATATAGATACTAGGGCTTGATGTGACCAGCTGATTGATCGGAAGGGGCCTCTCTGACTGCCCGTCTAGCCCAAGATAGGACCAAAGTGGAGTATTGCAAGTCATGGACGGCTCATCAAACATCCCAAGAGAAGCTAACATCAACCGTAATAAAGATAAATGACTAAAGTTTAAAGAATACAATAATTTCATTTGAAGCTCAGTGTGACACAATGGTTAAGTGAGAATACGGTCAGAGAAAAAACAAAAGGGGAAAATAGAATGTGTTAAGTCCAGGCATATGTATATGGGTGGTTGTTTGTCCTTTAAGGAGACAAAGGTTCAGTCAATAAAGTTTGAGGGAATTATACGGCCACCATTAAGTTAAGCTAGTTAGAGATAATATCTGGTTGCTGGTTTTAAGAGAAAATGGTTCTTGAAAGAGTTAATGGTCTAAAAAGTGGGGACACTGAGACTGATAAAAAAAAGTAATGGCTATAACTTTAGGAGAAATTGCAGACACAAAGTCTGAGAAGAAAGGTAAGTACACGGTTCTGGGTGGTCGAAATCCATGGAGGTGTGTAGGGGTGGAATTTGTATATATTCAGTTGACTCAAGCCACTTCACGAGTTTCAGACCAGCTGCTGGAGTGAGAGGTCATCCCCGTAGCAGTAGATAGAAAATAGACAGGGACCCACATCAGTGAAGCCAGCAATCAACTTATAGTTAAGATAACTTTCTTGCTAGCTGACAACAGTGTCCTCTGCTCCACCACAAACTGCACAACATGTCACAACTTCCTCCTCCATTAGCATCCTGTTATCAAACCTTGTGTTGTGTTTTTCATCCTTGTGAACCTGTCTCTGACTCATACCCATCGAATCAGCCAGCACTGAACATTACAATGTGGGGTCATCGACATTGTGCAACAAAGGTGCACAAGTGCAGACCAGGTACCATCACATCAGTGAAATTCCTTTACTGAAGAACTGGAAGAAACGTTATCAGTTTGAACATCAATCATGATAAAGATAAATGACTAAAGTCTAAAGCAGGGGTGGGCAACTTTGTACTATATAGGGGCTAGGGGCCATGTTTGTGAGAGAATGGTGGGTCACATCTATCATCGTAGTCCTTGTAGTATACAGTAAGGATTTATCATGTGGGGTGGGGTCAAGTGGTATGATTGTAACATTGTATACCAGTCTTATACACCAGATGTATTTCTGGGTTTATTACCAGATTTTGCTTTAGTCATTACCAGATTTTAATAATCAATATTATATGATCTTGCAATATCTATGAGAGGAATAACAATTCTTACCAGAGAAATATTACATGGCATGGTGTTTAGGACTTCTGTATACGTTTATGAATTTTTAAAAAATGAGCATCTAAACCACTGTCTGTTTTCTTTGCAGGTCGGATTGATATAATACTTTTCTTAGGGACTGTGGCCAGATGATTATGGATTGCGAAATGGATCTGGCCCGCGGACCGCGGTCCATAGGTTGCCAACCCCTGATCTAAAGAATACGATAAATTCAATGAAATTCCTTTACTGAAGAACTGGAAGTAGCGTTACCAATTTGGACATACAGATCAACGGGAGAATGTTCTGATTGTTATATTCACAAGCAAAAAACACCCTCCGAGCAGTGTAAAAATTAATTTTTGAAATATATTGTCTGAGTGAGGTGGGAGCTAAAAATTCAATGTCAGAGTGTTTGTATCATAAGTAAGTAAAATCATCAAATTTATTAAAAAAGTAAAACAATATATTAGATAACTTTAAATATATATTAATAAAATTAACTATATATAAATATATAATACTGGTATTCACTAAAACTTGTTTTAAAAACAATAAGGGCCATCTAAGTTTGCATACTCAAATTTTGAGTATATAGGATATAAGGTTGTTCTTTATTCTATGTATTGATGATTTGGGTAATATGATGTAAGCAGTGACATAGTTTTGGTTACAGACAAATTGAGACTGAGTTTTAATTAATTCATGTCCGGTATTATTGAATTATATATAGTTTGTTTTATCTTTATATTAAAGTTATCTAACGTATAGATTTTTTCGAGAAAATTATTTACAAAAAAGAAATAGTACTCTATTTAGTATCAAGAGGTTAACTAAAAAATTTACAAATAAATAAATACCTAAGATTTTGTGGGAAATTTATGTGTAAAATATTCAAAATAATTATTTAATTAATAATTGATAGATGCACAAAACATTTTATTTGAGGGGGAAAAGTTTAGTTTCCATTTCTAATTGTTTTGTTTTTTACTCCTTTAATGAATTTGATGATTTTACTTATGATACAAACCTCAGACATTGAATTTTTAACCCCCTCTTCAGGCAATATCTTTCAAAAATTAATTTTTACACTGCCTGGAAGGCTTTCTTTTTTCTTTTTTTTTTTTTGCTAGTAATGATAATGATGATAATGACTAGGATAACAATGATGATTAAAATAATAATGATAATTATGACTGTAATGATAATAATGATTTATATGATGATTAAGGTTATAATGATGATGATGATGATGATGAATGATAATAATGATGATGATGATGATGACAATGATTGATAATTAATGATGACTAAAATAATAATGATAATTATGTGATAATTGAAATGATGATTTGGAATAAAATGATGATTACAGCTGTAATAATACTGATAATAATGATCAAGATGATAATGATGATTATAATGATGATTATGATGATAATGTTAATAATGATTATGATAACAATGATGATTAGAATGATAATTATCATTATGATGATAATAAGGATTTTGATGATAATGATGTTAATGATGATTTTGATAATATTATGATGATAATGATGATGATTGGAATGATAAATTGGAATCATAATTATGAGAGAGGATAATGATGTTGTTTTTGATACTTAATGATCGTTATGATTGGAATGATAACCATGATGCTTAAGATGATGATAATGATTAAGATGATGATGATGATGATGATGATGATTATATGATGATTAAATGATGATTAAATATCAATTATGGCAGTAGGGATAATAAAGATTATGATGATAATGATGATAATAATGATGATAATAATAATATGATAATAATAATGATGATAATAATGATAATAATAATGATTAATGATTTTGATATTTAATAACAATTATGATTATAATGATAATTATGATACTTAAGACGATAATAATGATGATAATCATTAAGATGATAATGAGGGTTAAATGTTAATTATGACAATAGAGATTATGATGATAATGATGTTAATGATGATAATAATAATTATGATGATGATAATGATGATAATGATGATGATGATGATTAATGGTAAAAAGAAGAATAGAAAAAAGAGATTTGTGAAGTTTATTTGTTATTACATTTGTCTTTGATTAACTTATTGTTTTTCCTATTTAAGAATTCCGTCTTCAAAGGGAGAAAATATAAACCTTTGTTTTTTTTCTTCTTCCTTTCTGTTATTTTCTGGCACACGCCCCCCCCCCCTGTCAATTAAGTTGTTTTGCAGGACTCCCTTTTTTATATTTTTGGTTTTGGTTTTGTTATGGTGAGAGTTTTTTTAATGGACAAATAATGTAAAACATTCAGAGAAAAACAGTTTTATTTGCTCAATCAATTCTTGTTAAATTATTTCCAAAGACAAGAGAGAAACAAATTTAGAATCCATACACAAAATTCGTGGAAGTTTCTTTAATTATTTTTATAGACATTCTAGATGGTTTGGTTTGTTTTACGGCATATCAACCTCAGTGGGTCATTTAATGCCGACAAAGTTTTGAAATAAATTCAACTTAATGGATATTCAATTCTTTTTTTATAAACACATTTTCCTATTCAACCCATAGATGGAACCCTAACAGGTACTACCACCCCGGGTCAGAGTGGACCAGGGAGCAATGGTGATGAAGGGGTGCTCCACATTCCCCAAACCCCCAAAACTGGAACCTCACCATCAGATAGAGTTTAACGTCATTCCACAGGACATGTAGACCCTCAGCCACCGCCTTCAAGCACCCATATGATAAAAATGGTTGGGGCTTGCCATAAGGGCAATAGGGTTGGGGCAATCATATAGGTGCTAGGGCTTGATGTGACCAGCTGATTGATCAGAGTCCATCTAGCCCAAGTAAGAGCCAAAGTGGAGTGTTACATATCATGGACTGCTCATCCACCTGGGTTCTATCCTTAAGCATCACGGGTTGCCACCCATGGCCAACAAGTGGCCCCATTGGGAGAGTCTTACCCCTCTGCAGAGGTGCAGTCAGCGCATTCTAACGCCCCAGATGACAGGGTGGAGAAATTCTAGAATTGTTTTGGAATTTATTTTTTGTTCATTAATGTTTAAAACACATTAAACATATAAAAACAAATCAAAATTATAATTGCTGGCACCTTTCCGTCCGCTAGTGTCCAAAATAAATAAATAAATAAGATAAATGGATTTTTAAAAAATGTATCTGCTTCTCTGAGTGTCAAACTGATGCTTTCTGGGGCTCCCTCTTTCTGGCTCTCTTTGCTGTCAAGGCTCCTCTCCTCTCCTCCTCATTCCTCTTCATGCCTTGCTTAACATTAAGCATTAAAATTAACATAAAAATAGATCAAAATAATAATTATAAACATATCCTCATCATAATCATCATCATCATCATCATCATCATGTCATGCTAGCAGCATGGATATCCATGACAATCTCTCAACAACCACCCCTATCATTCATCACCCTTGGGAGGTTCTCTGCGCAGTATTCAGTATCCACGCAGAGCTGGTCAATGTAGGTCCTTGCTGGGCTGCCAAAACTAAAGTGCCCATGTGCAGGTTTCCACAGGAGAATGTCACTTATGAGTTCATCCTTGCTTCTCCAGCATTTTCCAACATGTCTTATTCATCTCACTCGGATTGTTTCTGTTATAGGAGGCAAGTAGCTGTGCAGCTGCCTTTCTTTTAATGTGTTGTTTCCACAATTTGTTTAAGATCGCATTCAGCATTCTTGTGCAACTCCTATCTAGCTTATTCTCTAGATATTTTGTTAGGGTTCAAGTGGTGCAGCCGTACAGTAGTACTGATACAGCATAGAAGAATTGTTGTTTTCAAAAATACACACATAAATTACAAATAAACATATAAACATTAAATATATAAAACAACTTTTGTTCATTGATATTTGTTTTTGGATTTAAAAAAAAAAATTTTTTTTTTTCATTTAGGCCTGGTTTAGCTCAGTTGTTAGAGCACCTGCCAAGGAATCACAAGGTTCCTGGTTCAATACTGGTCCCCGCCCAAATCAGCGCATGAGTAACACACATTGGGTAATCTGATCTGTGCAGTAAAGTAGGAAGCTGATTGTAGGTGCGGTGCTCCACCTCAGATGCAAAAACAATCTCCTTGGTCAAGCAATAGTGAAAAGGGGTTCGGTCACACATCTTTGTAACATTTCCTCGAAATAAAAAGTGTTTTTTGGTTTAACTGCACCAATTAATGTGCATGAGTTTCTGTTTGTGTGTGGCTCCCCACGTTAAAGTGTAAATCCCAACCTGGTGGATTTTGTTTGGATTTCATGAAATTAAATAAGGTTGTGGGGAAGTCGACCTAGTAAAAAAAAATTTCTCCTAATATATTTTAGGAAAAACTATTTTAAACATAAATTCATCTAAAGGTGAATAAATATTAAAATTTTCGTGAAAATTTGACAATTGATTTTTCATAGAATTTTGATATTTTTATGTAGTAATGATTCTGACTATAAATCAAATACTCATTGATAAACTTACTTAATTCCTGAAATGACTGTGACGTAACCTGTGACGTAGTTTCAGTTACAGAAAAATAGAAACCGAATCTCTATATAAATAGATATTTATGTGTAGAGGTTCCCAGTGAAGTTATGGACGTTTGAAATAGAGAACTTTTGCACACGTGTTGAAATTCACCACAAGATGGGAAAATCTCCCCACATACACACACACACACACACACACATAACATATTCCGAAAAATCAACAATTTACCCAAAAGATTTAATGACTTACTGCATGTGTAAAATAAACGGTTTGGATTCATTTCTAATTTTGGATTTAAAATAATTTAAAAGGAGGTCATAATTTAAATGTATTAAAAATAAATTACATGTGTAATATTATTTTGCTTTTTTTTACTGATGCTCATTAATATATATATGTTACTACTTTTCGACTTAGATAAAAAAATGTAACCTTAAATAATCGATTTAATTAATTTTAATTCGTTTTTAAAATGAAAAGCAGACGAAAAATTGGGTATACCTATAGTCTAATATATGGGACGGGTTAGCTCAGTTGGTAGAGCGTTCGGCTAGAAACCACAAGGTTCCTAGTTCGATACCGGTCCTCGCCAACTCAGCGTATGAGTAGCACAGGGATCTGTGCGGTAAAGTGAAGAGCTGATGGTAGGTGTGGCGCTCCACCTCAGATGCTAAAACAATCTCCTTGGTCTAGTGCTATTGAAAAGGGGATAGACTCCCTCGCTGACTAGCTAATACCGACTTCAGGCCGCCCCGTTGACTTTACTTACTTATAGTCTAATATATTTGCTGCGCCCGTAAACTTGAAAATTACCTTTATTCAATCTTGTGTAATTTAAAAAAGAAAAAAAAAACATTTTATCCTTCTTACTTTTTAAAAAAGTTTTTAACAGTGAAAATAGATCACTATTAGGACTGAGCCTATTCTAGTAGTTACCACCCCAAGCGGATTTAACAAGTTTGAATTCAGAGTTTTCCTTCTCCTAGACTGGTTGCCTAACCAAGGTTAAAGAGCCCAGTCTGTCATACTATTTCACCCACAGCTGGAGGAAGAGTTGTTGGATTCATACCTTTCCCAAGAGTATAGTGCAATGTGAACTGTAGCTTCGTCCAGGATTTGAACTCGGGTCATCGAGTCCATTTCCTACGACTCTAACCATTACACCACACACCTCCAACTAACACAAAGGTTTCAATATATTTCTTCCCCTCGTCCCGTCGTCATCTTCAGTTCAGAGGGGAGGGGCTACAAAATGACCAGACTACTTCTTGTGTGATTTTCCCACACACTGTAAATGGCGGGTGCACGAAAAGAAAGAAAAAAAAGGCAGAAAGAAGGGGGGGGAAATGTTCTTTAAATCCACAAAGAAGAAGAAGAAGAGGAAAAGGGATGATAAGAAAAGTTAGAAGCCAAAAGGGCAAACTGTTGATTCTTATGATGTGTGACTGCTGAAATGTCGTCAGCGGAAATACGGGGTGGGGTGGGGGGATTTCGTCTAGGGAAATGGAAGGACAGGAAGAGGAAGAAGGAGAAGGAGTGTACCTACCCCGCCGAGGCATTTCAATCAACTCTTCTAATAATAGGTATGCCCAAAAATTCGACTGCTACGAATTTTAAAAAACGAATTAGAATTAATTAAATTGATTATTTAAGGTCAAATTTTTGTCTAAATCGAAAAGTAGTAACATAATTAGCATAAAAAAAGTAAAATAATATTACACATGTAATTTATTTTTTAATACATTTAAAACGATTTTTTCGGTCAATTTCGATCGATTGAGACGCCGTTTAAAAATGACTTGTTTACAAAATTAATGTAACATTCGCGATTGCAAAAAAAAATGACCAAAAATCAGGGCATTATCCGATTTTAATGAAATTTTCAGTATTGATTTATCAATTAATGAATTTTATAATGCATCGGTTATTTTATTTCAAAACTTTAATTAAATATTTCTGCTATGATAAATAAATATATAAAATTCATTTAAAATATGAGCAGCAAAATTTTAAGTTTAAAATATCATATCATTAGATTCTAAAAAAAAGATGTTTAATTTTTTTTTTTTTTTTTTTTTTTTTTTTTTTGTCAAAAACTGAAAGAAAGTTTTGAAATAAAATAACTGATGCATTATAAATGCATTCATTGATAAATCAACACTGAAAATTTCATTAAAATCGGATAATTCCCTGATTTTTGGTAATTTTTTTCAAACGGGGTGTCAAAATTGTATTGAAAAATAGGTACCACCAATTTTCCCTGTGAAATCCCCCCCCCCCCCCCCCAAAAAAAAAATTTAACACAATAAAAATTACATAAAGGTTGATATTATCTTGAAAAGATTTTGTCCATTCGAAAGAAGAAACATTTAAAAAAAATGTTTTTTTAATAAAAATTCAGCTTACGGAAATAATGAAAATTATGAACGAAAAACAATGTTTTACATTTTTGCAATTTTGAAATTTAACGCAGCCAAAAACAAGTTATGACTAGAGATTTTTTTAAAAATTCTATGAAAAATCAATTAATGGGCCGATTTTCACGAAAACTTCCCATAAATACTCACCTTTTGATGAAAATATGCGTGAAATAGTTTTTTCCTAAAATATATTAGGGGAAATATCATTTTTTTACGAGGTCTACCCCCTCCCATTTTATTTTATGAAATATGAAAAAACGAACCAACAAAAAACGATTTTTACTTATTTTCTATAAAGATAAGAGTCTGAATAATTATATCAGAAGATTTTTATAAGTTTTTATGCCAGAGGTTTTTAGTAAAAGAACCATGAATACAGAATTCAGCTAAAAAAATATCAATAAATATCATAAAAAAACGGACTGTTTTATTTATTTTTCAAGATAAGGGTGAGTAATTTTTCCTCAATCAGATAATGTGATCTTTGAATTAACTGTTTTTCTTTGAAACAACTCTTTATGTTCGTTATTTCTTTTTGCGAGATTTTTTTTTTAAGTTCAAAAATATTTGTTTCTTCCTTCAATATGGCCTAAACTGATAATGTGACCTATTTTGGTGGTACCTATTGAAAAAACACGTGGATTTTTCGACGAATTAGGTATACCTATCTAATAAAATTTAGAGGTGCGCTCAGTGTTATGATCGTAGGTACCTCTAGTGGTGTAATGGTTAGCATAGGGATTGGCAAACTGAGCCTAAAATGCGTTTTTGACAAAATGACTTTAGCCCCCCTACAGAAAATAATTTACCAAAAATCAGGAAATTATCAGATTTTAATGAAATTTTCAGTGTTTATTTATCAATGAATGATCTTTATAATGCATTATTTATTTTATTTCAAAACTTTCTCATTTTTTTCAGGTCAC
This sequence comes from Doryteuthis pealeii, assembly GCA_023376005.1. Taxonomy (NCBI): domain Eukaryota; kingdom Metazoa; phylum Mollusca; class Cephalopoda; order Myopsida; family Loliginidae; genus Doryteuthis; species Doryteuthis pealeii. The sequence continues at coordinate 90,714,646 of CM042141.1, forward strand.
TTAATTTTGACCCCCCTTATGTTGGGGGTGTAAAATGTTTTGCAAATTGATCATTTTCGATACAGTATAAATAATGAGATAAAAGACCGAAGTTATGAATAGAAACAAAAAAAAAAATTTTTTTACGGTTGCGTTTCTATGAGAAAATAAGTACCGAAAATCGAAAAATAAAATGTAAAAAAATAATAAATAAATAATTTTTGGGAGATTTCTTTTTTACTCATTTCGATAATTATTTAATTGGCTATTATTTTATAAAAGAAAAAATTATACATCGATGTTTTGTTCTGCTTAAAAAGGGGAGGGGGTACATTTTCAATCGAGTTTTTCTTCAAAACTTATTACTTTTGGCGCCTAAAATAAGGTTTGCATTAAGTAGATATTTATTTTTAGAATCTAAAAATATAACATTTTAAACTTAACATCAGGATTTTCATATTTTAAATGAATTTTATATATTAATTTTTCATAGCAAAAATACTTAATTAAAGTTTTGAAATAAAATAACTGATGCATTATAAAATTCATTAATTGATAAATCAATGTGAAAATTTCATTAAAATCGGATAATTACCTGATTTTGGTCAATATTTTTGCAATCGTGAATGTTACATTAAAATTATAAACAAGCGCGTAAAACCATTGAAAAATAGACAAAATGGCGGATCGCGTCGAAATTGACCAAAACAAATCCTTTTAAATGTATTAAAAATAAACTGCATATGTAATGATATTTTTCTTTTTTTAATGATGGTCATTATGTTACTACTTATCGACTTAGACAAAAGTTTAACCTTAAATAATAGATTTAATTAATTTTAATTCGTTTTCAAAAACGTAGCAAACGATTTTTTGGGGTATACCTAGTATTAGCGCTATGTGAAATGCTAACAACCTCGTGTCGCCATGTCTACTTTCTACGACGATAACCATTACAAACAAACGCCTATATTTATACTTATTTACTGGATACTTAACCTATTATATCACAGAAAAGATTCATTAAACAAAAGTATCAAACATTTATTTATTTTAGTTACAATACACTAGGTATACCCAAAAGACGAATTAAAAACAGATAAATTGTTTTCTCACATCGATTTTGCATTTGAAAAACCGGGAAAAAATATGGGAGCCTATGAAGTGTAAAATTTCATACGGGACAGTTACACTGCATAAGAAAAAATAACAACACAAAAACATGCATTCTAAAACAGTTGTTGCTGTCCCTGAGCGAAAATCCGGGCATTTTAAAGTAAAAAGAAGAAAAACTCATTTTTGTGCTTTAACTCTAGCTTTGAATATGGACAACTTTAATTCTATGCAACATCAATTAATGATGGATTATTTGGACTTTTTTCCGCTTCTTTATAGTTATTTGTACAACGTTTCAGCCGTTGTGCCCCTCGGCCTTCTTCAGGTATTTCTTGTCAGACTCAAGAACCCTCTCGAACTTGGGAAACTTCTCTTCGAACTCGGGAACCTTCTTGTCGTAATCGGGAGCCTTCACGGAACTTTGAACCGAACCCTTTATTCAATCCACGGGGGTTAAACTGTTTTCATTCTGCTAACCATGGATACAAGTGTTAAGCTGTGTTAATTCTGTCCTTTAATTTTTTAAATTATAAATTAATTAGCATATTATGTTCCTTAGAGTTTTATTTGGTTGAACTTGCACAAAGGTGTCAAAATTAGGGTGACCCAGAAAAAACAAAACCCACAAATTTTGTAATAAAACTGTTAATTTTAACTATGGGGGTCTAGGGTTAGGGTTTAGGGTTTAGGGTTAGGGTTAGGATTAGGGTTAGGGTTGGGGTTTAAGGTTAGTTTAATGGGAAAATGAATAAACAATTTGGGTTCTGTTTTTTCTGGGTAACCCTGTATGCCGGTGACCCAGAAAAAACAGAACCCACAAATTTTGTAATAAAACTGTTAATTTTAACTAGGGGGATTTAGAGTTAGGGTTAGGGGTTAGGGTTAGGGGTTAGGGTTGGTGTTGGGGTTTAAGGTTAGTTTAATGGGAAAATAAATAAATAATTTGGGTTCTGTTTTTTCTGGGTCACCCTAATTTTGACACCTTTGTGCAAGTTCAGCCTTTTATTTTTATTAAAAGTATTAATCCCAGTTCATAAATTAAAAGTATATTCATTGGACTTCATTTCATATTCCACTAACATCTGTCCGGTAGACTATGGCATGCCCCTGAATTCACAGTCTACCAAAATTCTTTAGTATTATTCATTTAGCAAAAGTAGTATTTATTTCTTATTATTATTACTATGGCAATAGTCACCTAAATATAATCATTTACTCAGTTTAATTTGATCTGGAATAAGGACACAGTAATAGGGCACCTAGTGAGTATAACACTCACTACACGAGCAAACAAGTTTTCTGACCAGGGCACTAACTTAGGCGGCTGAAAAAAAAAAAAGACTAGGTTATACCTAAAATTAATTGATCATTTTTGTCTTTCAATAGTTATCTCCCTTATTTCATGTCTGCCTTTCACAAAATTGAACCATCCAATTGTTTTCATGGAATAGGACAGATTAATTTGAATTATCCGCCATTTTTCATTATTTATTTACATTTTTTTTTAAACGAACGTTTATATCTTTTTTTTTTTAATATTTCAGACATTTTTCATTTTTATTTTTGTTTTCAATTTATTTCCTAATATTTTAAAAAATAATTGATGTTTAAAATTATTACTTCAACTTTGTTATTGTAATTTTTTGGAAATTTCAATTATTTTCATCGAAATACAAACTGTTTGTTCTTTTATTTCAAATATCTTTTATCTGCTTTTTTTTTTTTTTAAATAAAATAAAATAAAATAAAAATAAAAATAAACAGTTCCAACATTTACTCTAATCATCATTTCTTTGTGTGTTTGTTTTATTTTATCTATTTTATTTTAACAAATAGAGACTGTTTGATAATTATTGATTTCTAAAAATTCAGATAAATGAACATTTTTTTTTAAATGATAATAATTGGTATTTTAGGGAAAGATTTATGTAATTGAAAATAAACGAATAAAGAGAAAGAAAAAAATTAAAAATCAAAGAGTTGCTTCCCTTGAACTTATTTCAAGCGAATTTTAGAACAAGATGATTTAATTGGCAGCTGAAGAAAATGAAAATATCAAAAGTATTTGGTGACAATGAAAACATGATTAACGTCTAGAAGCAACATCTAACTTGATTGATATTTTAATTTTTTTTTTTTTTTTTTTGGGGGGGGGATGGCCAGATTCAATATAAGAGGATATTTATCAACAGTCCATGTTTGCTGAGTGAACACCCACAAAAATGAACTACTATATTTGGTGACTGTTTTTAACACCCACCCACCCCCAGAAAAAAAGATTTGATTAAAATATCTCCTGAATTTTATATATGAAGTTGGGGTATCTGATAGACTAATGTTTACTTAGGTAATATAGATTGCCTACTTAGTTTGACTCTTTGCCTACTTTAAACCACTCACAGTGGCTCTCCCACCATTGTACAAAAACTGATGGTTAGTTCATTATAATTGAGCCGAAGGACTCAGATTATAATAATGATAGGACTTTATTTGAATAGAATGAGTTCTGAGGTGAATAGATAGTGAACTTTGAAATATCTCATCACGCAGGTAAAAACTACCAAGAAAAGTGGGGGAAATTTGGTAGGAAAAGAATTAACTCCATAATACAGTAATATTAAACTAGTAGAACAAATGGAAATTTAATTATATATATATATATATATATATATATATATATATATATATATGATAAGTAAATACACATTAGCGATGTGCTTATGTTATGGCTTTTTTTAGCCGACAATTTTTGGGAGAATATGTGCTTAATTGAAGTCGTACCTAATTTTGAAAGTTAATTAATTAATAATTAATTAATTAATTAGGCGGGCATACCTATTTGAATGTAAGGCTAGACAAATCGAGAAAAATCAATCTCTGTATGTACATTTCAGCCTATTAGGCCTCATCAGCAGAGCTATATATAGAAAGACCGCTTTGTGCGTGAATCGAAACCCGACTGTCAAGCTGACAGGCGAAGACCATAACCCCTACACCTATAGCTCTGCTGATGAGGCCTAATAGGCCGAAATGTACATACAGAGATTGATTTTTCTCGATTTGTTTAGCCTTACATTTAAATAGGTATGTCCGCCTAATTAATTAATTAATTAATTATTAATTAATTAACTTTCAAAAATTAGGTATGACTTCAATTAAGCACATATTCTCCCCAAAATATATATATATATATATATATATATATATATATATATATATATGTGTGTGTGTGTGTGTGTGTATTTGCAGAGATTACTGTGTTGCCTGGGAATTAAAAAGTTAAAAATAAATATATTTACATATAGATTAATAAAAATTACTTTTCTATATATTTGTTTGATTATTTTTTATTTTTAATATATTCTTCTTTTTAAATTGTTTATTTTTATTATTATTCTTGTTTGTATTTTTTTCATTGATTTGTCTTTCATTATGTTTTATCCTTTATTTATTTCATTTTTTAATCATTTAATCTTTTAATATATCATTTATTTACACACTTATATTCTATTTAGCTTTTCTTATGGAAAATGACTGGTAAACATTTTTTTAACCCTGCTTTAGAAAAAAAATAGGGTGTGGATTTAATTGAGGTAATCTGAACATTAGCTACATAAATGAGAGTAACGTCCCCTTGTTTGTTTCACTTTGAGGAAGCCATTTGTTTTGGTCAGCGATTTTCATTTCACTATAAATCTACATTGAAAATACGAATTTGTTCGAATCAATACAACTACATGTTTTAACACAAAGATATCATAGAATGTGTTCTTAATTGTGCTAGCGCATTATTTGAAATGAACTTAATTGTTATTAAGAACACATTTTATGATTCCCATCTATGGGTTAAATAGAAAAACATGAGTTGATAAACAAAATTGTATTATCCATTAAGAATTAATTTATTTCAAAACTTTGTCGGCATTAAATGACCCACCGAGGTTGATATGCCGTAAAACAAAATCAAACCAAACCAAACATTTTATGATGTTTTCATGTTAAAACATGCAGTTGTATTGATTCGAACAAATTCGTATTTTCAGTGCAGATTTACAGTGAAATAAAAATGGCAGACCAAAACAAACGGCTTCCTCAAAGTGAAACAAACAGGGGGAAGTTACTCTCATTTATGTAGCTAATGTTCAGATTACCCAAACATACATACAGGCAGACAGAATTTTTCTTTTTTTATATTAGATATAATACAATAAAACAAAATTGAATGAATTAAACGGATAAACTAAACTACGGAAAAGAATATTTTACTTATTCAAATCTTTGTGTTCTGCCTTCATCTAAGATTCCTCTTCTCCTCTCACACACCTCTTCTGTTTAGACCCATCCCCATCCATTAAGGTCACAGGCCCTTAAAACTCATAGGTCGAAACCTGCCTAGCAAGAGAGGGACAATCCTTAAAGCACCTGGCACCATGTGATCAAATTGGTGATTTTTTTCAAGTTTTTTCCAGTTTCCTTGAGTATCGTATAAACCCAGACATGTGTACATGACACTTGAAAGAAATATTTTCAAAATCCTTTTTTTACCCCGAGGTTATCGGAAAATATTCAACTTCTCTCTACTTTTTCATTTATTTTTCCAACAATGCATGTATTTTAAACGTTGTCGTTCCTATCTGTCATTTAAATTGTCTTTTTTCATATTTGAGAAAAAATTCAGAAGCTGCAACACACTAAGAAAACAAAACTTACAAACTACTGTTTTTTAAAGTTTTTTTTCCATATAGATGAATGCCCTGATGATGGTTTGCTAAACAAACTGAAATATCATAGTGTCAGTTCCTACATTAGAATATCATCCATCTGAACACCTTGTTTTTTTTTCATTTTTATATACCATCGGATTCATTTTCATTTTTCCTGATATATTTATTATATATATATATATATATATATATATATATATATATATATATATATATATATTTACCAACCCCTCCGCACGAACAGGATGTGACACAAGCTCAATTTCTTAAGCAGAGTTTAACAGGTTTGAATTCAGAGTTTTCCTTCTCCTAGACTGGTTGCCTAACCATGGTTAAAGAGCTCAGTCTGCCCTACTATTTTACCCATAGCTGGAGGGAGAGTAGAATTCATATCTTTCCCAAGGGTATTAGCGCTAAGTGAAATGCAATTACCACATCTAGGATTTGAACTCGGGGCGACAAGTCCATTTCCTATGACTTTAATCATTACACCACACGCTTCCTATATATATATATATATATATATATATATATATATATATATATATTTACCAACCCCTCCGCACGAGCAGGATGCAACACAAGGTCAATTTCTTAAACGGACTTTAGGTTTGAATTCTTTGTTTATCAAAATGACTTGGCATTAAATGACCCAAAAGGGGTTGATATGCCATAAAACAACCAACCATAAGGGATAAATTATATCACACACTTCAAAACCAAAAATTCTCTCTCTCTCTCTCTCTCTCTCTCTCTCTCTCTCTCTCTCTCTCTCTCAACTAATAAGTTTATTTTTTATTTTTTTAATCCTTTTTATGTCTGAACAAAAATGTTTGGGAACTTTCTAACCAAGAATCCAGCTCAGTTTTTGTGGTAGAATAGCTAACACCCCTTCAGCACTCAACCAAATGGACTGGCTCATAGCCATAAAATAGCCTACGATTAAAGTGGATTAACCAGCTGAATAATATTCAGACTGACTTTGCTGTGTTGGCTATATCAAACGGAACCTCCTCTATTTAGTGTAAGATTTTGTCGGTACTCTTCACGTGGCCGAAGCGGTGTCACTTGCAAAAAGAACTAGGGTTAGGGTTAGGGATTAGGGTTAGGGTTGGGGTTTAGGGTTAGTTTAATGGGAAAATAAATAAAAAATTGGGGCTCCAAATTTTGTAATAAAACTGTTGATTTTAACTAGGGAGGTTTAGGGTTAGGGTTTAGGGTTTTGGTTGTTTTTTTTTTGTTTTTTGCAAGTGACACCGCTTCGGCTACAGACTTCAATCGTAGCTGGTGGGTTTTTTTCAGCAGCCACCGGCTAGCGTTTTTTGAGGTAGGAGGCTGGGATGGTTCTCTGCGAAGAGTACTGTTTTGTCTTGTTAATTGTTTGTCTTTATTTGTTCTGTGTTTGTATGTACCCGTTTAGCACCGGATGCTAGTGCTTAATAAATGTGTCAAGCACACCATTCTTCTGTGTATCTTTCCACCTCACAATACAACAGATTTAATAAGGCAGGATTTGATTTCGGGATGATCAAATTGAGAAATACCTCCAGTCACACTTCGTTTAGCAAATATAGAAACAAATTTATTGCAGATAATCGCCTCAAGACAGAAAATCTTATGAAGTTTTACTTATTTTACACGTGTTGCAATTTCAAGCGCTAATCTGTTCCTTGTCAAGCAAGAAGATCACTTAACTTTTATTGATTAAAAATCAGAACCGATGCTTACCAAATGTTCAGTGTCTCATAGAATGAAAATCCTGATGTCTTAATATACAATGGCTGGGTGCATCTGTTTGAACAAACTAACTCTGTTCATTGATTTTGCCAAAAATACAGTGGAATAACCTCTTGTTGTTGAAAATTACACTCAAATCAATAAGGATTATTTTTTCTCTCTCTTTTTTTTTTTCTCTGTTCTCTTTCTTTTCTTAGCAATCACATGACTGATGTAATTGAGTGACTAAAGAATTATGAAATTAAATTTGAGGATCATTTGCCCAGTTTTATGTGAATTAAAGGAATTTATTTCATTTATTATTATTACTGTTGTAATCATTATAATAATAATATGAAAAAGAAGAAGAAAATCACTAGCTGATACTGGTATGAAAAACTCATAGAGAGATAATAAAGACTAGGAAATTAATGACAATGGACAAGGCTTTTCACCCTAGAGATGATAGAGATAGGCTATATGTATCAAGAAAGGAAGGCAGAAGACGTCTTGCCAACATAGAGGACTGTGTAGATGCCACAAAGTTAAATATTTTAATATAAAAAAATTTTATATTTAAATTTTAGTGTAAAAAAATATATTTTATGTGTTTCATTCTCAAGAACAGGTTCTGGATTATGCATATACCATTTTGTTGTATGGTCAAAATTTAGTTTTTTGCATAATTCCCAGTGGATCACTTTTCCAACCCAGTCATGCCTAGCTTTGTATTCTCAATGTGCTAGTTTGCTGCATTCGCTTAATACATGGTTTATGGTCTCATCTCTGTCACTACACGCTCTGCATTTGCTGTTTTGTTGTGTTTTATCAATTTTTGCTTTGATATAATTTGTTCTTATGGCATTGTTTTGGGCAGCAATTATGAGTGACTAGGTTTCTCTATTGTGGTTTCCTCTTCTTAACCATGTCCAGGTCTTTTCATGTGCAACCTCCCCAATTTGTCATTTGAAATAACCATATAATTGTTTTTCTTCCCATTTCTGTTTGCTTGTTTTCGTTGTTTTTCTGTTTGTCCATATGTTGAAGCTGCTGTTATTGGTTGCCGTAAGTAATCTTTCTTTGCTCTTTTTGTGTATACTTCGAGTCATTAGATTGTGGCATCTATGCAATCCTCTATGCTGGTACGACCCATCAACCTTCCTTTCTTGATATATAGCCTATCTCTATCATCTATAGGGTGTAAAGCCTTGTGCATAGTCATTAATTTTCTAATCCTTTCGTCATCTGTCTGAGTTTTATTATCATTATCATTATTATTATGGGTTTTTCACAGCTGCTGTAGCCTGTGGTTCACTGAAGGCTGAGGGACAGCAAGTCTCCTCAGGTCTCCAGGACTCTTCTGAGTATTCTAGCTGATCTCAGTGCTGTAGTTTGGATGGCTTCGATTCTTCCTCTGATTTCCAATTTTATTATTATTATTATATTTTCACTCCTTTTGAGTTTTTCATATCAGCATTAGCTGATGGTATTTCACTGGAGGCTGAGTGACAACAAGTCTCCTCAGGTCTCCAGGACTCTTCTGTGTATTCTAGCCGATTGCAGCAGTGCAGTAGTCTGAATGGTCTCAATTCTTCCTCTGATTTCCAGATCCTCCAGTCATTTTTCCAAGTTTATTGGAACCGTTCCAAGTGCACCAATTACAATTGGTATCACTTTCACTCTCATATTCCACAGCTTTTTCAATACTCTGGCAAGGTCCAGGTATTTATCCATCTTTTCATTCTCAATCAGCTTCCCTCTGTGATCTGCTGGGACCACAAAGTCCACCAGTTGACACATTCTCTTTTTTTTGTTAATCAACACTAGGTCTGGTCTCCTGATTATTATTATTATTATTATTATTATTTATGTTCGTGTGCGCATGTACTATTTATGGTACATGGACTGACTAATGTGCCGACTCACAGATATTAATGATTTCCTTTACTACCTACACATTTTCTATTTCAAAGAAAATTATGTAATCTGTATTTTGTTTCTTCCTCTCTCTCTCTCTCAATTCTTGCTCCTTTCTTTCTTATTATTTTTCTCTTTGTTGTCGTCCCCACCCCCTCATGACTTTTCCCTCTTGTCCAACATGCTTCTTGACAGGTGGTTGCTATCAGGTTTTCATCTTTGTCAAATTACTTCAAGTTTTAAGTACTACTTCTATATATATCTTTTATTTATATTATAATATAGATATATAAATCTTTATTTTGCAGACCTTCTTTTTTATAAAATATTTAATTTTCTCCCATTGGACCCATAACAACACTTTATATATATAAATCTTTATATATATATATATATATATAAATAAAAGGTGGCTTACCGGTGAATATGGGCACGATCGTTGGGAGGCGCAAAATTCAGGGGTTAAGTCAGCGATATAACAAATACAAAGTGCTCAATATGAAATAGAGCAAATTTATTATAAAATGGATACAATAGAAACCTACTCGAGTTTCACTATAAGGATCTTCAGGGTTAAATCCACTGAATTAATTGAGATACCAATTAATTGCAGTCGATCACACGTGTGTTCATTGTATACAATTTGCGATTCAGTGATAATGGATCTGCAAGACTATCTTTCAAAAATAATCCCTCCCTCTACCCTGGTGACGCTGAGTAGCCACTTCTAGTACATATATAAAATACAGTTGGTTTGTTATATATCTGGAGGAAACTGCCAAAATAGAACAATCAATAACAAAGTAAATATATACACATTCACTATCACCAGAGTTTGCTTTTTGTGCAAAAATAATGAAGATTTTATTTATATTCGTGAAGATATTTAAAAATTAGGATTTGAATAGTAAGAGAATGGAAAGTTATTGGTGGTGTTCATAATTAAAACATAAACAAATCAAATATGGAAGACCTAAACAATCAATGGATCTATGAGACTAACTTTTTTTTTATCCCCCCTCTACCCAGGCAACACCAGGTAGCCTCTTCTAGTATCTATATATAATGGAAATTCAGTATCTATCTGTATGTAATCAAAACTATGTCATTGCTTATGTCACAGTAATTTCAGGAATTAAGTAAGTTTATCAATGAGTATTTAATTTATAGCCAAGATCATTAATACATGAAATAAAGAACAACACTATTATATATATATATATATATATATACTCTTAAAGTAAGTATGCAACATTTGACAGTCCACAGTGATTTTTAAAACGAGTTTTAATAAATACATGCCCAGTATTATTGATTTATATATAGTTTGTTTAATTTTGATATATATTTAAAGTTATCTAATGTATAGAGTTTTACGAGAAAATTATTTATAAACAAGAAATCATCATATAACCTTGACCTAGTTTAAATTATAAGATTTTTTGTATTCAACTGTAAACTAAACCGGATGTAGTTATATATCTAAGTAGCAAACTCAAAGAGTGAAATAATAATAATAATAATAATAATAATAATAATAATAATAATAATAATGATGATGATAATAATAATAATAATAATAATAATCTGTTCTTGAGAACGAAACGCACAAAATTCTCTGGGACTTTGAAATTAAAACGGATCATCTTATCCCAGCAAGAAGACCAGACCTAGTGTTGATTAACAAAAAAGAAAGAACTTGTCAACTGGTGGATTTTGCAGTGCCAGCGGATCACAGGGTGAAGTTAAAGGAAAATGAAAAATTGACAAATATCTGGACCTTGCCAGAGAACTGAAAAAGTTATAGAATATGAAAGTGAAAGTTATACCAATTGTAGTTGGTGCACTTGGAACAGTCCCAAAAGCATTAGAAAAGGTTTGAAATTTGGATATCAGAGGAAGGATTGAAACCATTCAGAACACTGCACTGCTGCAATCTGCCAGAATACTCAGAAGAGTCCTGGAGACCTGAGGAGACTTGCTGTCACTCAGACTCCAGTGAAAGACCATCAGCTAACACTGATGTGAAAACTCAAATAATAATAATAATAATAATTGCTGCACAAAATAATGCCATAAGGACAAACTATATCAAAGTGAAAATTGATAAGACCCAACAAAATAGTAAATGTAGACTTTGCGGTAATAGAGATGAGACTGTAAACCATATACTCTGCAAATGTAGCAAACTAGCACAACGAGAATACAAAACTAGACACGACTGGGTTGGGAAGGTGATCCACTGGGAATTATGGAAAAAATTTAATTTTGACCATACAACAAAATGGTATATGCATAAACCAGAATCTGTTCTTGAGAACGAAATGCAAAACGGATCACCTTATCCCAGCAAGAAGACCAGACCTAGTGTTGATAAACAAAAAAGAAAGAACTTGTCAACTGGTGGATTTTGCAGTGCCAGTAGATCACAGGGTGAAGTTAAAGGAAAATGAAAAAATGGACAAATATCTGAACCTTGCCAGAGAGCTGAAAAAATTATGGAATATGAAAGTGAAAGTAATACCAATTGTAGTTGGTGCACTTGGAACAGTCCCAAAAGGATTGGAAAAGGGTCTGGAAAGTTTGGAATCAGAGGAAGGATTGAAACCATTCAGAACACTGCACTGCTGCAATCTGCCAGAATACTCAGAAGAGTCCTGGAGACCTGAGGAGACTTGCTGTCACTCAGATTCCAGTGAAAGACCATCAGCTAATGCTGATGTGAAAACTCAAAAGGAGTAAATAATAATAATAATAATAATGATAATAATAATCCTGTTCAGGAGACCAGACCTAGTATTAATTAACAGGAAAAAAAGAACTTGTCACCTGGTGGATTTTGGTGTTCTAGCAAACCATAGAGTGAATATGAAAGAAAATGAAAACATAAGCAAATACTTGGATCTTGCCTGAGAACTGAAGAATGTGCAGAACATAAAGTTGAGGGTGATACCAATTGTAATTGATGCCCTTGAACAGTCCCCAAAAATATGGAAAAGAGATTGGGGTAATTGAAGACCAGAGGAAGAATTGAGACCATCTGGATTACAACACTTTTAAAATTATCTAGAATACTTAGAAGAGTCCTTTATTATTATTATTATTTCCCTTTATGTGACTTTTTCAGACCAGTTTTAACAAGTGTTTTTCCCCCTGAAGTCTGAGTGACAGCAAGGCTTCTTAGGTTTCCAGAAACAAAGTATTCTAGCTGATCTTAAGAGTGTTGTTGTCTGGATGGTCTTGATTCTTCCACTGATCTCCAATTCCCACAATCTCTTTTTCAGGGGGGGGGAGCATTCCATTGGCACCAAATACAATTGGTATCACATGATCTTCATATTACATGTTTTTTTTTTAGATTTCTGAAATGATCTAAGGATTTATCTATCTTTTTGGTTTTTTTAATTTTGTGGTTCATTGGAATGTCAAAATCCACTAGATAACTTCTTAAAGTGGTCCTTGATGATGCCACTGCTAATGTCTGCTGAGTATGGAGCTGATTGTTATTTTGATATCATCATCATCATAATTATCATTATCAATATCATAATTATCATTATAATTATATCATTCTCAGTATCATAATTTTAATTCTAATTTTTCATATCAATTTAATTTAATTTAATTTCTCTTCATTATTATTATCATCATTATCATGATTACAATAATTATCATTATCATCATTAACATAAATATCATTATTTATCATTATCAATATCATAATTATCATAACCATAATTATTATAATTATCATTATTATAATTACCGTAATCAAAATTATCATGGTGACACAAGTTCAAATCCTAGACAGGGTTGGTTGCATTTCACATATTATATTAAATAGTTGCATTCCAAAAATTAATTCTGCTATTAATAAAAGCAACGTATTCATGGGAGAGTGATTTGCCTACTTTTCACTGTCAGCCATTATAGCATGCTACTGGTGAGACTTTTTCTGTCAAAGCATTTTGATGAAACCAAGAGCAGGGAAAAATGAGTTCATGACTTTAAGAAAAGCATTAGTGCAAAATCTTGAAGAAATCCTGGAAGCAGCACCCCACAAAAAAAACCTCAGCTATATGGCCACTCACCTCCTATCAGACAAACCATCCTAGACAAACAAGACATGCTAGGCACTGCTGGAGAAGCAAGGATGAACTTGTGACATTCTCCTGCGGACACCTACATACGGACACACCAAGGTAAGCCAACCAGTAAAAATATATATCAATCAGCTCTGTGTGGATTCTGGATGCTATGCAGAAGACCTGTCAGGAGCGATGACTGATCGAGACTCTAAACAAAAGAAATCAACACTAAATGTATATTTACCAACTCATCCGCATGGGAAAGATGTTAAACAAAGTCAATTTCTTAAACAGAGTTTAACAGGTTTGAATTCAGATTTTTCCTTCTCCTAGACCGGTTGCCTAACCAAGGTTAAAGAACCCAGTCTGCCCTACTATTTACGAATAGCTGGAATGAGAATCGTATGCATACCTTTCACAAGGTATATGAAATGCAAACAGCCTTGTCCAGGATTTGAACTCGGGTTGCCGAATCCATTTCCTATGATAATGACCATTACACCACGTGACTCCACTCAACACCAAGTTATAAAATATACACCAAACCTGAATTTATTAAAAGTTAAGTATCTAAAAATTAAAAAAGAAAAAATGATACGGAACGTTTGATTGCTTTAAACTTAGACTCGACATAGGGAATAAATATCGTCAAACTGTACAAACACAAAAAAGATTAAAAAAAGAGAAAAAGAATTGAAAGAAAAGAAAAAACTCAGCAGTATACAATGAAAGTATTTATTCATCCCCCACCACACCTACACATCTGGAATGTTAGAAAAGACCGGTTTAAAGAGAAGACTCAGTAGGTGGGAGGGGGAGATACCCAAAATTCCATCGGCATTCCCCTTTAGGAGTGCCTCAGGCACCGGGAAATGAACCCGGCCATTATTCCTCCCTTGAGACGAGGATGAAGATGCTGACTGTGGGTGGGGAATTGGGCTGATTTATTTTTATGGCATACGACCCTACACCCCCCCCCAAAAAAAAAAGAAGAAAAAAAGGAAACTAATGATTTTAAAAGAAAATTAACTCTTTCATAATCAAATTAGATTGAAATGTTTTAGTAATAATTTATTTATCTATTTATTGTGCAACTAACCTTTTACAGAAGGTATGACCAACATTCCAACAGGACAGCATCTCCCCCTTTCTTTAAAATTTTATAAAAAAGTCAAAATTGTAAATTTTCATCTCTTTTAATTTTCTTCTAGAGAGAGATTTAAAAAAAAAAAACCTGGAAAAAATGCACTATTTTGACGGAGGCGGATTTTAATTCAATAAACATGATTTAAAACATTTGACTTATAAAAAACAACTTTCCTCTTCATAATACAGTAAATATTATGTTAATTTCCATTCATTTTATTTGATTTTTTATCAACAGCAGGTACTGTAGGTACCACCAATTTTCCCTGTAAAATATACCCCCCCCCCCGCGCTATATTTAATACAATAAAACTTGCATAAAGGTTAATATTATCTTTAAATTTTTTTGTCCATTCGAAAGAAGAAACATTAAACAAACTCCTGATTATTTTTTTTTTAAATTTCAGCTTATGAAAATAATGAAAATTATAAACGAAAAACAATGTTTACATTTTTGCACCGTTAAATCAATTGAAATTTAATGTAGCCAAAAACAATTTTAGACTAGAGGCTTTTTAAAAATTCTATGAAAAATCAATTAATGGTCCAATTTCACGAAAATTTCCATAATTACACACCTTTTAATGAAAATATGTCTGAAATAGTTTTTTCCTAAAATATATTAGGGGAAATATTTTTACGAGGTCTACCACCACCCCCACCACCCATTTTATTTTATGAAATATGAAAAAGTGAACGGACAAAAAATGATTTTTTACTTTTTTTCTATAAAGATAAGAGTCTGAATAATTATATCAGAAGATTTTTTATAAGTTTCGATGCGAGAGTTTTTTAGTAAAAGAACCATGAATACAGAATTCTGCTAAAAATATCAACAAAGAAACTGACCATGTTATAAACAGTTATTAAGTTATGTAATTTTTCTCCAATCGGATAATTTGATCTTTGCATTAACTGTTTTTCTTTATAACAACTCTTTATGTTCGTTATTTCTTTTTTGCAAGATCAAAACTTTTTAAAAAGTTCAAAAATGTTTATCTTCCTTCAATATGGCCTAAACTGATCACGTGACGTATTTTGGTGGTACCTACAGTACAAATAATCACAAAGAAGTTTGGGTTGTAATTAAAAAATTGTCCTTTATGTGTATTATAAATTGTATCAAATGAACAACAAGTTACAAAGATGTGGTTTGTTGAATGAACTATCCTTTTTACAAGTTTTTATTAGTGTTAAAGCTTACTTGTATCTGTTCACCCGGTTCGAGGAGGATTGGTATTTGTGAACTTGTCTGTTCGCTGGCCGCTGCCTTTTCTGCTCTCTACTACTATAAATCTTCCCCCCTCCCCCTGCTCTCAGAATGTTTGTTAGTTGGCGGGATTTTGAATTTTTGGCGTCGGTCAGTCTGGCTTTGTCTCTTTTTAGAATACGATCCTTTTTTTTTTCTTTGTTCCTCCAAACCTGGTCCAACAAAAATCTACAGCTCATGAACCATTACACCGTCATTATTGGCCCGCAACAATGGCGCGTCGATATTTGTTGAAACTTTGATTCAACAAATATCGACGATAAAAAAACAATTTTTACATTTTTTCTATAAAGATAAGAGTCTGAATAATTATATCAGATTTCTTTGAACATTTGTTTTTTCCTTTGCAATTCAATTAAAAGAGCAAGTAAAAGTTTTCAAAGAATAATATTATGACATTTTTTTAGCAGAATTCAGAATTCATGATTTTATTTTTACTAAAATAAATCACTTATATAAACTTATAAAAATCTTCTAGTATAATTATTCAGTCTCTTATCTTTATAGAAAAAAAATTAAAGATCGGATTTTATCGCTTCATTTTTTCAGATTTCATAAAATTAAATGGGAGGGGTAGACCTCGTAAAAAATTATATTTATTTCCGCAAATATATTTTAGGAAAAAAACTACTTTAAACATAATTGCATCAATAGGTGAATAAGTATCGAAAATTTCGTGAAAATTTGAATCTTAATTGATTTTTCATAGATTTTTTTTAAAAGCCTGTTGTCGTAAATTGTTTTAGGCTACGTTAAATTTTAATTGATTTAATGGTGCGAAAATGTAAACATTGTTTTCGTTCATAATTTTCATTATTTCCGTAAACAGAATTTAAAATTTAAAAATCATCAGGAGTTTTTTTTAATGTTTCTTCTTTCAAATGGCCCTAAAATGTTGAATATAATATTAAGCTTTATTCAAGTTTCATTGTGTTAAATATAGGGAGGGGGTAAATTTTATACATCAGATTGGACGTCTCTTGAATCTGCAAAGACACAGGGCAGTCAGTGCCATCGAGGCAGAATCTGAACAGAAAAAATCCCTAGATTGTCGCAACTGTGAGAAAAACCAGAAATGGTCGATTTGAATGTACAACAAGGTGTTATATTTCAGTTTTGGTTGAATATTACACTTCACTCGGAAGTAAGTGACACCTGGTTGGTTTCTTTCAACTAGCTTCTTTCCCCCCTCTCTCTCTCTCTCTCTCTCTCTCTCTCTCTCTCTCTCTCTCTCTCTCGCTCTGCTCAACAGCGACACCAGACCACTGTCAAAAACTTAAGCACTGTTGCACTGTGGTTTCACGCCAGAAAAGTTTGTTTTTCTTAGAACAACAACAACAACAACAACAACAAAAAAATAGATCAAAAGAATTATTTTCCTATTTCGTGCATGCCCAAAAAAGATATATATATATATATATATATATGTGTGTGTGTGTGTGTGTGTGTGTGTGTGTACTTGATAACACAACAAGTGTAGTGATTTCGTGCGTGAAATGCCTCTTCTTATGAAAATAATAAAAGAAAAAAGACAATTTGCTTTTTTTTCTTTTCTGGCTGGCAATTTAAAAATTGTATTACCCACCCACTTGAAATGAGCATGTGGTGAGCCGGAAGTTAACGCTTTGAAAGCAGAAATAAAATGACGAAAATAAGAAAGATGTGCATAGGATCAGCGCAGGTAGAAAAAATAGAAATATTTAAAATGATAATTTTCAACCAATCAGAAGCGTTCGCGCCATAAAAAAAAAAAAGAATTTTTTTTTAAAAAGACCGATTTCAATCCTAGCGAGTCCTATAAAAACGAAGGTTTTCAAAGAAAAGTTCAGAAGACAAACTTATGCCTAATTATTCCATGTCGCTCGACTCCGAAATATTTGCCAACCGCTGAATGTATTACAAACTATATCTTTCTCTCTCTCTCTAAAGTTACTTCACTGCTGATATATTGAGCATTACCCATTCTTTCTCATTTGGAGTTAATTCAACACTTCTTTTTTTTCTAATTACATAAACTTTTTAAAAAGCATATTCTGCAGGACTTTGATCAGTATTTTTGACTACTCTAATCTATTTGTTTTAATACACATATTACTTGTTGAATTTATGAGTTATCTGTTTTTCTGTCTTAATATATGACCGTATTATTATGTGTTTGTTGTAATTATATATATATATATATATATATATATATATATATATATATATATATATATATATATATATATATATATATCATTTACAACCACCATAAGCACTTTTTAAAAAATCTCTATTTTTACAAACTGTATGCGTGTCTGAAAGGGTCCAGTTTCTGGTGCCTCCCTCATGAAATAATATATATTCGCTCTATGATTCTAGGTGGATTCTCTTTTTGGTCAGACCCAGAACTTTTTGACACACCCATATCTGGTCATAACCCTTTCACTATTTTGAGAGTCGCATGTAACTCTCAGTATTTCCTGTGACACGTTTGAGAGCCATATTTGGCTCTCAAAATGCATTTAGAATAAAGGATAAAATCTTGCGAAAACGTGTGAGTAAACACTTCTAATTTGTCTTGAACAGTGAAATGGTTGAAGAATTTTATTGTTACCAAAAACCCTGAATGAAATTTATTAGATATTTACTGACATATTGTAATTTCTTTAGGAATTATAATAAAACATATTATTAACCTACATATAAATAAATAAGAGATTTATTTTATTTTATTTATTTTATTTTTAACTTTTTAAATCTGGGCAATGCTGGGTAGCTCTGCTAGTTGTAAATAAGAAATTTTTTAATTAAAGACTTTGAGAAATTATTTATTCATTTATTTTGTTTAATGGCAAATCAACCTCCGCGTGTTATTAAATGCCAAATCCACCCTTTTAAAAGAACAGTTGTGGTACTATTTAACCCATAGCTGACAGTATAGGGGGTTCACATCTTTCTCAAGTGTATTAGTTATGTTGGGTCAATAAAATACGTTTATTTCTATGTGTGGAGTAAAGTGAGGGAGATCCTTTCTGTGATTGGACATAGCAATCACATGACGAGCTCAGAAGCTTTG
The DNA here is from genome assembly GCA_023376005.1 of Doryteuthis pealeii. NCBI lineage: Eukaryota > Metazoa > Mollusca > Cephalopoda > Myopsida > Loliginidae > Doryteuthis > Doryteuthis pealeii. The sequence continues at coordinate 90,733,660 of CM042141.1, forward strand.
GCCCACATATTCAATAGACACCTACAGATCAGTTCCCCGAACAGTCGACCAGAAATTACTTATAAGAGGACTGACTCAAATAGAAGATACCAAATATCCTAAATTTCCCTCTCCATCAGACAGCTAGGTATCTCAAACTTGATCCTATATATAGGAAGAACATTTATATTGATACTCATTGTTTTTGTTGTTTGATAAATCGTTAGAATTAAACTAAGTTTTAATTCATTTATTTGTTGTTCTTAGTCTTAGAATAAATGCTATACTAACACGATTATCGGCATCACAGTCTCGGAAGACCATAGATTTCCTCTCATGGACACAGAAAGCCAGAGCAAGGTGTATGGCGATGTAAGCGACGGGGCCCTCCTATCTGCTTCGATGGTGTGGTCCGAAGGAATGGTGAACCAAAACGTTTAGAGTCAGATCGGCTGCAGAGATTGCGAAATAATGCTTTACACACTGAACTGTCCAAGCCGTATTTTCGGTGAGGGTTTTCTCCCTTGGCCCTTTTCTCTCCAGAGGATACCCACAAGGCAGGGAATGGGGCTTAGTTGGAGTCATACCTTTCCCAAGAGTATTAGCGCTATGTGAAATACAAACAGCCTCGTCCAGCATTTGAAATCGTCTCGTTGTGCCCATTTCCTATGACGGTGACCATTACACCACGCGCTTCCACAAACACGATAGTTCTTAAGTAAACATAATAGTGTGACTGGAGTTCGAACTCTCTTAATATGATCTCGTAGTCGATCACGTTAACCACTACACCACGGGGACTCCCACTAAAGTAAATGAATAGATAAAGTTGGTTGGGTTTTACGGCATGTCAACCCTTGTTGGGTTATTTTATGCCGAAAACATTTTGGTTTATTTATTCTTGGTGGGTATTCAATCTTTTTTTAAATTCAATTTTTTTAAACATACTTTTTTAAACTCATTTTTTCTATTTAACCTATAGATGGGACTCTAACAGGTACTACCACTCCGAGTCGGGGTGGATCTGGGAGTAATGGCGATGAAAAGGTTGTCCAAACACACAGAGCTCCAAAATTCAAACTTCACCATCAGATGAGGTTTAACGTCAAACCCTGGACACCAAGACCCTCAGCCAACACTTTCTAGCAGATATGATAAAAAGGGCTGGGAGTTTGCCATAAGGGCAAAGGGGTTGGGACAATCATATGAATGCTAGGGCTTGACATGACCAGCCGATTGATTGAAGGGCCTCTCCAACCGCCCATTTAGCTTAAGTAAGGGTCAAAATGGAGTGTTTCATGTCACTCACAATGGAATTTAACACATGTATTGACAAATAGTACAAAAATATGTTGCAAATGTTTTTGGTATTTGCTACAAGACTTATCTGAGAGGTGAAATTACAGTTCGTTGGAGAAGTGGCACTAGAAAGGGAATTCTGGTCGCCGTGGTTGTAGAGTTCTGTAGAGACGCGTCCGTCGTGGTCAGTTCTCGTACGATAAGTAAAAAGTAGGGAGTGCTTATTAGAAGCTACACGCCTGGGTAACTACCCTTTTATGGGCTAGGTGTTGGGAGTACTTATTTTAGCGACTCGCCTCGGTGCCAATCTCCAGCTTTGATTCTCCCACCAACCTCGTGTTGGCGATTCGCCCCCTAGCGGCAGGGGAAGATAATTTAACTATCAGATTTCCAACAAAACAAACTACTTTGATTCTCTCATTTGCATTTTTCTTTTTTCTTTTTTCAAGAATTATAGTGAATACCCATACGAACTTTCTAGTGTTGCAGTTTGAAGAAATAGAATGGAATTACGACTTGGAAAATGATAGCCTACTTCCGTTGATCAAGCACGGCTCTTATTCAGATGTCCCAATCCAGAAAATGCCTATTCCTACGTGAGGGCCAAACGAATGGAAAAGGTTGGTGCTTCCAACACAAAGATTCTACAACATACCCACTCTAAAAGGGCGACAAGTTGTGCATCATCAAACGTATCTGGCACGGAAAAGAAACAAGCTGTTCAAAATGTCTGCCACCAAGTACGACAATTGAATCACAGTGCAAGACTAGGTTCATTCAACAATTTGGAATCGTTTACAATAATAAAAAAAATGCTGGTTCCCTCAGGTGAATGAACAAAAGTTCTCAGATTTTTTTTTTTTTTTTTTGTACTTGCCCCACGGGTTCGATGACCAAGACAAAACGATCAGTTTCACCGATGAGAATGATGGATATTCCGTGTAGTAGTAGTAGTAACAAGTCGAAGGAAGACTCTAGTATTCTATTAACGAAGAAAGGACTCACAAACGCATTCAATTCAGCAAAACTATTGAATGAAATAGTGAAAGAAAGGAACGTCAGTTTTGAATGATATTAGCTGGAGAATAAAAACGACTCAAAATGGAAGTGTACAATAGACACAGTGAACATGGTTCAAGTCCTGGACAAAGCTGTTTGCATTTCAAGTAGCGCTAATACATTTGTGAAAGGTATGAATCCAACTATTCTCCTTCCAGCTATGGGTAAATAGTAGGGCAGACTGTGGCATTTAACCTTGGTTAGGCAACCGTTCAAGAAGGAAAACTCTGAATTCAAACCTGTTAAACACTGCTTAAAAATCAACTTTGTGTTACATCCTACTCATGCGGAGGGTTGGTAAATACATAGGCGTGAAACTGACAGTTACTAAGCAGTATTGATTATTGTCTATCCTGTGCTATATATATATATATATATATATATATATATATATAACATTTTATTAGCCCATATTCACAACAAAAGACTACGACAGGTTTTTGAAGCCTGTGCAATTTCGCTTTTGCCCACCCTTAATAATCGACATGGATTCTTTAATATATCTCCGTTTCTAGCTAAAATAGTGTTAAATAATTACAAAATACCAGGCTTCATTTAATTATTTATTTAGTTATCATTCCCACTTTGTTCTCTTTGTTCTCTTAAAAAATCAGTCCATTAATACTTTTTCTCATCTTTTGCATTTCTTCGAGTTGCGTCACGCGTCATGACATCTTCGCTGATCAAATACAGTTACATAACTAAAAAGATTTTCATCTCCTGTCACATATAAAAACATCCATCATTTTCTTCATCCAAGATACATCCTGATGAAGGTTTAATGAAACCGAAATGTTTAAACATCGATAATTAAATTCATGCTATTTTCGGAACACTTGTTTTTTTTCAAATTTTCTTTATATATATATATATATATATATATATATATATATATATATATATGTGGGTGGGGTGTGTGTGTATGTGTGATTTGGTGGCATAATGGTTAACAAGTTAGTCTTACAATTACAAGTCATTTCTATTGAGTTTAATCCTAACTGGGCACCCAACTATTGTGACCTTGTGTCAGACTAGATTTGACAAATACCTTCATATGTCAAAGGTCAGGGAGGATTATGTTTTAATAGTCATCCTGTTTCTGTGGCAACACGTTTTTTTTTATACTAATCAAAATGATAACAACGACTAAATTGTCTCATGAGAATGTATCAAAATTTATTTTTCGTTGTTTAAAATGATTTTTTTTTCTTTACATTGACTTTATTATTAAAGGGATTTATTTTTTCCAAATTTTTGAAAAATAAATTTCAGCAACACTATAAATATTTATATTGATAAATCTCTTTTTTTTTCTTTTTTTTTTTTTTTGCAATAAAATCACACAAATAATAAAACAGAATTGTTTTCGGATTTAAACTGAAGTTTTACTTCCCGGTCTGAAAAAAAAATGAAAGCGAAAACCGATTGACAAAGACATGTAAGCAAGGTTTGATGAACAAAAACGTTATCAATTTAAAAATAGATTAAGTTTGGAAGGCCAATAACTCTTACTAATAGATTAAGAGTTGTCTCCCTTATATGACAAATTATCTGTTCATTATCTTTAATAATCATTTATACTAACCAAATTAAATACACCCTCCGGGCGATGTAAAATTAAGTTTTTGAAAAATATTGCCTGAGGTGGGTGGGAGTTAAAAATTCAATTTCAATAAACTAAATTTCATACGGTTTGATTTTGTAGAAAAATATTTTTTAAAATTCTTTTCGATAAATAAAATTTATTTAAAAAATGTTTGTACACTCGATGAATGAATGTAATACACGTTGTTACACTCTTAATCCTTTTTCTTAGACTCTAAGAAAATAAATTTCGTGTTTATTAATGTAAGAATTTATTTATTGAAGTAAGAATTACATTAATTAAACAACTTTATTTAATTTTTAAAGAATAAAATAAAATGTATATAAACTAAAATTAAAAAGCTATTTTAATAATCAATCTGTTACAGAATAGAATTAAACTTGAATTTGTATTGATTAAACAGTAAACAAAATCTTACTCTATTTATCACTTTGCTAAAATCAATTCAAATAAACATATTGCAGATGAAAAATAACATCAGTAATAATGAATAACAACTATATGCATTAAGAATAAATATAATAAATAATAAATAATAATACATATTGTTACGGCATATACCCAATTTTTCGTCTGCTTTTCATTTTAAAAACGAATTGAAATTTTTTAAATCGATTATTTAAGGTCAAATTTTTGTCTAAGTCGAAAAGTAGTAACATATGATATTACATAACGTCCTTATTTTTTTGTTCGTGTTTTTCTTTAAATAAGAACAATAGCCGACTGTATTGTATAAAACCATAATAAAATAGAATGTAATGAATTATGTGCTGTAATATGTTTCAAAATTTTGTATCTTTTTAAAAAGATATCTTAAACAATTACCTAAACTCAGGGCATTGCCCAATTTTAATAAAATTTTCAACACAATATTCGTTAAGGACTTAATTCTATAATGAATAGCTTATCTATATACATATAAAAAAAACATTGTTGAACTGACACACACACACATAAACACACACACATTAACACACGCACACGCGCAAAAAAAACAACAACTTATTACAACAATAACAAAGTAAATCATAAGCCAAGTCAAAAAAGATACAATGTATAGCTTAATTTCCTGTTTTGGACGACTTCTTCCCAAACGAATAAATAAGAAAATAAATGAATAAATTTTTATGTCTAGACGTTTTTTTAAAACCTTAGAATTCTAAAAATCATTAAAAGGTTTTATCCTCAGAATTAATTAATATCAAAATTTAAAATTTAATATTTGATATTTGATATTTAATATGAAATATAAAATAAGACTATTAATTCAATAATCACGATTAAAAAATTATAAATATTATTATTATCATTATTATTATTATTACAATATTTACCTCCATTATTAAAAATATTATTATTATCAATTATTATTATTAATACTAATACTTTATTATTAATACTGTTATTGATATTAACTATTATCGTTATAATTAATAACCATATATTGTATTCATATTATAATCATTATATTAAATTATTATATTATTAATATTGTAGTACTCCTATTTATTCATTTTTTTAAATTAAATATCATTACCAAAATACCAAATACAATTATAATATAATTATAATATAAATATTAGATTATTATTATTATTATTATTATTATTATTATTATTATTATTATTATTGTAGTAGTAGTAGTAGTATTTAATTTTTAACATTACTAGAATATCAAATCATTATCATCATTCTCATCTATAATCCTCAGCAAATTGTTAACTATTATTGTTAATTTCAACACTATTCACTCTGTCACTAACCTTAAATTAATTATGATTACTATAGTAATTTAATATTGAAGAGAAAGTTTATGATATTGATTTAATTAATTAGTAATTATTGGTTATAGTAATATTGATAATAGTAATATAATTATTAATAAATTATTAAAAAAGAAGAGGAAGAATATTGATGTGAATAATTTATTATTATCAATGAATAATTTAGTATGGTTGTTAATGATAAGGATAATAATTTAATATTGATGGTAATCAATGATTTTATTTGTTATTTTTTATTATAATTGACAATATTTAAGGTTAGTGATAGAGTGAATAGTATTGAAATTAACAATAATAGTTAACAATTTCCTGCTTCCTACATTTATTAAATGAGTTTGATATAGATATTCATAGGTGTTTTGGATTAACTTATTGAAAACTTTAAAATAAAGAAATTGGTTTCTGATAATTTTTATTATAATATTATTAATAATAATAATAAATATGGTAATTAATAATTAATAATAATTGATAACAATATTAATAGTATGAATTAAAAATTATTAATGGTAACTAATATTTATTTTATTTGAATATCAATGTAATTAATATCAAAAATATTAATGAGAATGAATTGAGGAATAGAAAATAATAATAATAATAATAATAATAATAATAATAATAATAATAATAATAATAATAATAAGGGTGAAGCTGAAGGAAAATGAAAAGATGAATAAATATCTAGATCTTGCCAGAGAATTGAAAAAGCTGTGGAATATAAGAGTGAAAGTGATACCAATTGAGCATCCAGACTACTGCATTACTGCAATCTGCTAGAATACTCAGAAGAGTCCTAGAGACCTGAGGAGACTTGTTGTCACTCAGACTCCAGTGAAAAACCATCAGTTAACGCTGATGTGAAAAACTCAAAAGGAATGAAAATAATAATAATAATAATAATAATAATAATATTTTAAATTCTATTTTGACTAATATAATCAATTTTTTGCTTCTCTTGTAAGGAATATATTGATAATCTTGACTTAATTTTCATGCCTTTTGTTGTGGCTTAATTATCTCAGTATATAATCAAAATTGTATGCTAGATTTTTGCTAATATCTTTTTTATTAAGTGTAGTAGTAGTGGTGGTATTGATGGACCATATCGTGGATGGTGAGGCGCTTTGTGGTTGGGGGCCTGGCCATGTGTGAGGAGCATGTATCATACATCAAATGAAGCTGGTCCTCTGTAGATCACATCCCTACTTCTCCACATAGTCATCGTTTCTCTAAATAGCAATGTTCCACCTTCAAATGAGTATACCTGCCCCATAAAATTTTGTTGACTGTGCTTTGAGCCACTTCTTCACTACAGATTTCACTTCCTCATCAATGGAATAATATTTGCCTCTCTTCAGCCCCATGAAAGAGGGTTTGAGAGGCAAACATTATTCAAGTGACGAGGAAGTGAAATATGTTAATAAATATTTATGTTTAACAAGCCACAACATTGACAATACATTCCATTTACTGATGAAATTAAATTTATATTTCTCATTTAAATTCGAGGTGAATATTTTTTGATTTTTGGGAGCATTTGTTGTTCAACTTATAAGTGTTATGTTTTCTGTATTAAATTACTTTAGTAAATATTTTGTAACGGTCGAAGGGAAATAACTAAGAATTGTGAGTTATTTCCCCTTGTTTACAGACGCCTCAAAAAAATAAAAATCTAATCAGTCAAATTCTTCTTTTTTTTTTTAACCGTCGATGCTAAGCGTCGCGTCTTAAAAAAGAACGCAGAGACAGAGGAAGAAAATCTTTGAAGGAAACAAGCACGGAAAACACGCAGAGAGAAAAAAATCTTTGAAGTGGACAGCACAAAAAAAAAAAAAAAAAAATGCAGATGGAAGATACACCAGCGTCTAATCAGTGAATCGGTCCGATACTTTTCCTATCACTATCATCTTCTTTTACCTTCGATTGCCGGTGGGTCATCGTAAAAAAAAACAAAGCATTCCTTCTCTCTCTCTCTCTCTCTCTCTCTCTCTCTCTCTCTCTCTCTCTCTCTCTCTCTCTCTCTCTCTCTCTGTTTTAATGCTTCTTCCATTGGGCATGTTATCGCAACAAATAAAATATTTATTGACAGGAAAAGAAAAGGATGTAACGTCACAGACGGTTTGCCTGGTCGACGACGATCTTACAACACAAGCGAATTTATATTTTGATAACGTGGGGTATGATTCGGCATCTCCAGATACTTTTTCTGTGGTTGGCAAGTTGATGAACAACATTGGAATGCTACTCACAAGATCTGCCTCTGTGGCTTGAGAACGACCTCAGAATTTGTGACGGTTTGCCTGGTTGACGAGGTTCTTACAAGACGGGTGAATTTTTTTTATTTTAATCATCAGATTATTGTACTGTGATCAACTGCATCTTCAACTTTTGTGAATGATAAAAGTTTTCGGCTACTTCCACGACGAAAGGAATTAATCAAACTTTTCTTGCTCCAAAAATGGGGTAATTGTAAAAAAAATATCCTAAGTCAAAGTACTGTAAATATAAATGAAAACATTTAAAAAAAAAAAAAAACGCTGTTTGTTAAAAATATCAAACACGACGCGTTGACATTATTATAAATTGATTGAACGAGATGAACGTCCTATCGTGGTGTAATGGTTAGCAAGTTAATCCAGCAGATCCTTACTACTGAAAAGTGAGTTCAATTCTCGTTGGATGTCCTATACTTGCAACTTTGTGTCACATCGGACCCGTGGCAAATCGATTGACTAAATACCTATATCGATTGAATGAGACCTCGTTTCCTGTCTTCATTGCTTAACTTTTCGGTCTCTGTCACATTCGGCAACTTCCCAGAATTGTCAGCATGAATAATTTATTTGGTCCATAATTAAAAGAAAAAATAAATTAACAGAAGAGAAAAAAACGGACAATTGCTAAAATATAAACGATTTTTATTCAGATGTTTTTTTTTAATCGCACGAATAATTATTCATTGCCAGTGTTGCCCCTGCCGTTTTCCCGTTGAGAGTAATCCGTCTTCACTGAATCCCAAATTTGTAAAACCTCATTTTAAACACACGAACGCTTCCTTCAAACAGTATCAGCGTTGAACTTGAACACTTCAGTTAAAATTTCAATTTAGAACGCTTGAGGTATTCTAAAGAAAGTAATTGTTTCTATTACTTATTGAAGAAAGCAGGATGTGCTTCCGGTTCCGGTTTCTTCATCTTCATATTGGTCCTTCACCGGTTCTTGTTGAATAACTTCTCAATTTCAAATGGGAAAAAAAGAGTTTCCAATCAAACGTTTCATGGACAGGTGGAATGGACATCAAACCAATTTTTTTAAAATATGAATATATGTGTAGCAGATTATATCATATATCAGCAGATTCAATCGTGTCAGAGTGACGGTTTGTCAAAAAGGTTGAGGATCCATAAGTTCTTGTTCATGTTTGTGCTGCTTTGGCTTTCGGTCTTTATTCAAAGGATTTTTCATTTAGATGGTAAGAATTTCTTCTTTTTTTAACATCGTTAACAGGTGGAAAGGATATTAAACTATTTCCCTTTACAGGTGATGAATATGTGTGGAACTATATATATCATATCTCTGCAGATCCCGTCCTCAATGTCACGGTTACAGATTATCGGAAATGTTGATCCATACGATCACTAATGCTAGAAATATCACTTAGAACCTCAATGCACTGATGCACTCGTCATTCTTACTTTTAGAATCTCTTTCACTCACTCTTGTGTGTGGTGTAATTATTTCTTCTGACTCAGGGAAATAATTTGGCACAGATGGTATTTCTTTACGTTCTCTGGGAATATTATCCCTACCACTCATGTTACCTTCATTCACTCCCTCATTCATGTCTTTATTTATAATCTCAAACTCACTTTCACTATCACCTAATGTGCTAGATAGATCACTAAGTGTTTGTGTGATGTTTTCCTTGAAATTTGATTCTCTCATCGAAAGCCTCATCCAAAACCGGAGGCGAATGGGCGCTTAGAATCTCATACACACTGATGCACTCGTCATTCTTACTCTTATTCTTCTCTATTTCTTTAGGTGTAATTATATCTTCGGTGTCTGGATATAACCTGGCAAACATAGTATTTGTTCGTTTAAGGATGTTTCTTTCGGTTGACTGGAAATATTATCTAGTCACGAAAGAATCATCAATGAGACTCTGACTCAAAGTCTCATTCATTACATTTACCCAAGCATTATTATCCACAAAATCACTAATGCTAGAAATCTCACTTAAACCCTATCACACACTCAAGTACTCCTCATTCACGCTCTTATTCACACTCTCACTCACACTTTCATGTTGTTTACACATTTCTTCGGTCGGAACGATTACGTCTAATTTGCCAGACTTACGTATAAAATGTGGCAGAGTAGTAAATATCTTTTTCCAGGACTGAGGTTACTTTGTTAGACCTCTCTCACTCACACTTATATCTCGTCTACACATTTCTTTTGTCTAGACGTTTACATCCAATAATATCAACCCCACTTGATATTCTCGACAGTCTCGTGGAAACCTAGTGGCGCACGGGCTACAACTATTACTTTGTCAGACCCACGCGCTTAGAACTTCACAAACACTGATGCACTTCTCATGCTTATTCTTATTATCTCTCTCACTCACCCTTGCATATGCTGCCCATGATTCTTCGGACTCAGGGATATAACCAGATAGACATGGTATTTCCTTAGGTTGGCTGGAAATATTATCCCCACCACTCATTTTGACACGTTCATTCGTGTCCTCTTCGATTATCTCACTCATACTATTGTGAACAATATCACTAATACTATAACTATCACTTAATGTACTAGTAAGGCCACTAGAAATTTCATTGAGACTTTCACTGTCAATAGTATTCTCAATGATAGTCTCATCAAAAGCCTCATCCAAAGCATACTTTGCCAGACCCACGGTGACACTATTGATGATCCATTTCCTTTTAAATATGAATATATGTCTGGGTCCATATATCATATGCCAGCAGATCCAGTCCTCGGTGTCAGGGTGACAGTTTGTCAGAAATGTTGATATTGAGTAGGTACCTATTCAAGACAGATATCAAACCATTTCCTTTAATATATGAATATGTGTCTGATTTCATATATCATATCTCTACAGATCCAGTCTTCAATGTCAGGGTTATAGATTGTCAGAAATTTTGATGATCCATAAGTTCCTGTTAATGTTTGTGACTTTCAGTCATTATTCAAATGTTTATTTTTACTCATGTGCTCCTTATTCATACTGTTAGTCACGCTCTCACTCACACTTGCATGTTGTGTACGTTTATCTAACACGAGAGAATTTTCACTGAGGCTATCACTAAATGAGTCATTCACCACATTCACCCTAGCACTATAATCCACTAGGTCACTAATGCTAGAAATATCGCTTAGAACCTCACACGCACTGATGCACTCGTCATTCTTACTTTTAGGATCTCTTTCACTCACTCTTGTGTGTGGTGTAATTATTTCTTCTGACTCAGGGAAATAATTTGGCACAGATGGTATTTCTTTACGTTCTCTGGGAATATTATCCCTACCACTCATGTTACCTTCATTCACTCCCTCATTCATGTCTTTATTTATAATCTCAAACTCACTTTCACTATCACCTAATGTGCTAGATAGATCACTAAGTGTTTGTGTGATGTTTTCCTTGAAATTTGATTCTCTCATCGAAAGCCTCATCCAAAACCGGAGGCAAATGGGCGCTTAGAATCTCATACACACTGATGCACTCGTCATTCTTACTCTTATTTCCTTCTCTATTTCTTTAGGTGTAATTATATCTTCGGTGTCTGGGATATAACCTGGCAAACATGGTATTTGTTCGTTTAAGGATGTTTCCTTCGGTTGACTGGAAATATTATCTAGTCACGAAAGAATCATCAATGAGACTCTGACTCAAAGTCTCATTCATTACATTTACCCAAGCATTATTATCCACAAAATCACTAATGCTAGAAATATTGCTTAGAATCTCATACACATTCATGCACTCCTCATTCTTACTTTTGTTCCTGTTCATATTTGTGACTTGATTTTTTTTACTTGTGTACATTCTCATTCACACTTACATTTGATGTACATGTTTCTTTGGTCGGAATGTTTACGTCCAATCTGTCGGATTTAAGTGGCATGGAATGAGTTAACTCCTTCCATCATGATTTTTTCTTTGGTAGACTAGGGATCTCTTTATCCTAACTCACTTTCACATTTTCATTCGTGCCCTTATTCACGCCCTCACATCTGGTCTACACATTTCTTTGGTAGGGGCAAACCTGGCAGAGAATGAATTTGCTTGTTTAATGGAGGATTGTTCCTTAGGTTCGACCCATAAGTGTCATTTTTATCTGATATTGATATTAAGTAGGTACCTATTCAAGAGAGATATCAAACCATTTCCTTTTAAGTATGAATATATGTGTGGATCCATATATCATATCTCTGCAGATCCCGTCCTCAGTGTCAGAGTGACACTTCCTCAAAGTGGTTGATGATCCATAAATGCCTGTTCATGTTTGTAACTTTGGCTTTCGGTTTTTATTTAAAGGATATTTTATTCAGATGGTAAAAATTTCTTTTTTTTTTTTTTTTTTTTTTTTTAAATCATATGTTTGATTATTCATCACCAGTGTGGGCCTTGCAGTGTTCTCGTTTAGAGTAATCCATCTTGACTCAATCCCAAATTGATATAGCCTCGTTTTCAATCGAACACCCAAACGGTATGAACGTTAAACATGCACACTCAAAGCCTCACATTAAAATGCTTGACGTATTCTAATGAAAGCAATTGCTTTTATTCCTTATTGCATAGAGAACGATTTGCTTCTTACTGGTTACGTTTTTTTCGTCTTTGTCCTTCACCGGTTTTTATTGAATAACATCTTTAATTATTCTAATGAAAGCAATTGCTTCTATTCCTTGCTGCAGAACGCTGGATTTGCTTCCAGCTCTCTGAATTTTTAGATAAGGCTTGATAATTTGGGTTATTTAGAGTTTTCAGACTGTTGTTTGGACCGGTGCACACTGTACATTTCACGTTGTTGAAACTTTTTTTTTTTTTTAAGACTGGCGAATCTATAATTGCTACACACAGAGCATTTCATGCTTATAACATGTTACGCTGGAATGATGTCGTTCCTGATATAATTTTCAACCCATAGCAGTACTGATGTTCTATCCAGAACAGCATCATTTAGAAAATAAACAATAAAAAAATAAGAAAAATAGCACTTTATTTTATAAAACCATAATAAAACAGAATGTAATAAATTATATGCTGTAATATGTTTTAATGTTTATTTCTTATTAATGATAACAATGGTGTAATAAATTTGGAAACATATGTTTTTTTGTGAATTTTTTACCACACTTCAAATTTCAGCTTAAAACACTAGGTACCACCAATTTTCCCTGTGAAATTTACCCCACCACCACCACCACCATATTTAACACAATGAAACTTGCATAAAGGTTAATATTATCTTGAAAACTTTTTGTCCATTCGAAAGAAGAAACATTAAAAAAAAGCTCCCGATGCTTTTTTTCAAAAAAAAATTCAGCTTACGGAAATAATGAAAATTATGAACAAAAACAATGTTTACATTTTCGCACTGTTAAATCAATTGAAATTTAACAAGTTACGACTAGAGGCTTTTAAAAAAAATTCTATGAAAAATCAATTAATGGTCCGATTTTCACTAAAATTTCCATAATCATTTACCTTTTGATGAAAATATGTTTGAAATATTTTTTCCTAAAATATATTAGGGGAAATATTTTTTTACAAGATCTACCCCTACCTTTTTAAAAAATAACGCTAAAAAAATATTTACGTTTCTTCCTTCAAAATGGTCTAAACTGATAACGTGACATATTTTGGTGGTACCTATAAAACACAAAGTAAAGAATCAACCGACTGACAGCTCGTTACTCAGAAAATTTGTAAGTTGTGGCACACGCAAGTCAAACTACCACTACATATATATATATATATATATATATATATATATATACTTGTGTGTGTGTGTGTGTGTAGTGTTGTTATGGGTCAAACGGGAGAAAATTAAATATTCTATGAAAAGAAGGTTCCATAAAATGGATTATGTTTTTTTTTTTTTTAATTTTTATTATTATTCTACATCAGCGACACGTGTTTCAGATCTTCTAATATCTTCTTCAGGCATTGTTTAATCACATTCTGTGTCCGAATATAAATATGTATATATATATATATATATATATATATATATATATATACGTATACGTATTCCCCCCCCCTTCTAGTCTGGTGTAAGACGCAGAGATAGTTAATTTGTAACATCTTTGCGTTTGTAGGTGTATTTATTTTAGTTTTTTGGAGTCATTAGTTTTTAGGTGGCTAAATAAGTATTTATCATTGCGCCTACATTTGGATATGAGTTCTGATCGTTTGTTGAGTAGGGGTTTTTTTTTGTTGCTGTGGAAAGATTATCATTGCTAATTTTTCTTCTAGGCAAAATGTCTTTTTAAGTTATTATATGCTACTCTAACTTAGATATACATGCTCTATCAATGATATTGAGCACTATTTACTTGTTAATATAACATACTGTGTAATTAAATATATATATATATATATATATATATGCGTGAAAGAAGAAATTGTTTTAAAAATGTTTTTCTTAAATCAAGAATGTGTTCAAATACTGGCCAGTAGAGCAAGATAAAACCAAGAATAAATTGGTAACTTGCTACTTCGTGTTGGCTTTATTATTAAAAGTTTTATGTATTTGAAAAAAAAAAAAAGCATGCGTGTTTGATCTGTCAATTGTATTTTCCAAATCTCTGGAACTTTTAATAATGAAGCAGACAAGGGGAGGGGGAGATCATTTATTTTAGGATGAACAGCGAGGCATATTCCTAGTCATAGACAATTATACTATTTAAGGGAGATAAATGCATATACATAACATAGAAAAGTAGTATATTTCTGCATGTGAATAAGTGAAAATCTATGGTTGTCCATACAGTAAAATTATACAGCATAATTTTAGTCTGAGTCCTAAAGGGTGTGAACTTTTTTCAATATGTTTGGTGATCCGTAAACAAAAATACAATCGGTAGTAATAATTTTTAATATATAAAGAATATCAGAAAATATGTTGCACAAAATTGCGCATTTTTAAACTTACATTTTTAGAGAGATTAAATAAAGTTTTAGCTATGGGGAAATATTGACTTCAATATGCCACCTTCCAGACGTTTAAAAATCACTAATAATTTTTTAAATTAATAGAAATAAGCCAATTGAATCAAAGAAAATTATTTTTTTGCATTAATTCAAACGAGAATATTGTCTTTAAAACTACGAAGAAGAAAAACACGCTACAAAAATCATTTTTTGAGTTTTAATAATTTTTTAAAATATTGAATTTTTATCTTTTATATGTTCTTCATGATTTGATCTTTCTAGAAATATAAAAATTAGGGACTGGAATTTTTTTTCTTCAAATGGCCAAAGGTTAATAAAACCCCCACTATATTTTAAATTAATTAAAAAAAAAAAAAAAACTTTTTTAAGAAGCTATTCATTATAAGATTAAGTCAATAATGAATAAAATGGTGAAAATTTCATTAAAATTGGACAATTCCCGGATTTTTGGTAAATGTTTTAAAATTTTAAAAATTAATTTTTTTTAATTATTTCCCCTGACGAAAAGTGCCCATGGCTACATACTCCTCTTTTGAATGGGTGTCTTTGATCGAAGAATTGACTCAATTAAGATTCGTCTGAGTCTACCTTGAAATAAGAAACAGTAATCTCTGCACAATATGATTGGTCCTCCTCATTTGCCAATAGTGATTATTCAGTAACTGTAAAAAACAAGTTTAATACTCTTCAGGAAATATCTAAAAGACATGAATCTGCGAGACTAGCTTACTGACCATTACATCACGATGGGGCGTCCTTATTTTTCTCAAGGGTATAGGTGCTATGTGAAATGCAAGCAGCCTTGTTTAAAATTTGAACTCTTCCTATGATGATAAATTTTATGCTACAAAGTTGTTTAATAATTACAGTCGTTTACAAAAAGTTTACATTTTTAGCTATTTTTTCAGCCATGAGTGCGACACAGGTGTTATGGATTAAGGGTTCTAAACGTTTAAAAAAAAAAAAAAAAAAAAAGAATATTCTATCACATACCACTGATTTATTTTACGATGCTTGAAGTTAAAAACTACTGAAAATGCTTCCCCTTGATTATAAATATCTTTCGTTACGAGGTTCTCTCCCTTAGATTTAAACAGTCGCATTTCTGTTAGATTAATTGGACTATATGACCATTAGGCACCACTTTTGCGTTCTCGTTTCATAAGGACATTTTTTTTTCATTTACACCACCAAAATCCAGTTTTTTGTTAACAGATTTTTATTGTTTTTTTTTTTAATTATAAACCTACAACCAGATTTTAGCGGTGTAAATGAAAAAAATGTCCTTATGAAACGAGATCGCAAAAGGGGTGCCTAAAGGTTATATGGTCCGATTAATTTACAGTTCAATAATATTGCTGTTTTTATTACTGTTTTGTTTTTTATGTTGTATATTCATTTCAAAATAGTGTTCCTTGATTTTTTAACAGAAAATACAGAATTTCTCTTGATTTATCTCAATTTTTTTTTTTTTTAAGAGAGGAAGTAGACACAGATTTTTGTAATGACATTTTTCAAGAGTAATCTTTTTGACGACTGAGTTGTCATTACTTAGTAACAGGTATGTACAAAATGAAGACAAAAAAGTATGCAACTTTTTAAAAAATGATATTTTAAAATGTTAATAAAAAATGGAAAATTATTTTTTTTACTGTTTTCTTAAACGTCTAACATAAAAAAAACAAAAAACAATTCTAAATTTACGTGAAAGATTTGTTACACAAAACATACTTTTTGTTGTTTTTGTTTTAAATAGTTTTGCGACAGATTTAAATCATTTTGACACGAAAAATGTAAATGATGCTATTTTCTATGACAGGTCAGAAGAATAAGAATATTTTCTGAAGTCTAAAGCAAATAGGAATTATAAGCATTTACTCAATGCCTCAACATTAATTCTATGCCTACCAAATTTCCCCACGGCTGTACCAAATTTTCTTGGTATTTTTTTTACCTGTATGATAGGATATTTCAAACTTCACTATCTATTCACCTCAGGACTCATTCTATTTAAATAAATCTGAGTCTTTCTGCTCAATTACAAGTGACACGTGTGAGTGCCGCTGCTAGTGAATAACAGTAGGATTGCATTGGAAGGAGATCCGCTGTGAGTGGCTTGAAGTAGGCAGAGTTATGTAACGTAGTCCCTACAAGAGCACTACGAAAACGTATACAACGATGCAGACTTTCAGTAACGGGACACAAGCTGGTTCGTTTATGTTCACCTTCTAGCAGCCGCGTTGAGTTCTTCCTTCTTCTGTGGGTAGGTCTATCGCTACTACCTTTCCGGGTGTGAAGATGGTCAGTGAATGCCTATAGCCACATGGGCTGGGCTGACTTCTGATTTAAGTCGGAAAATTAAAACGGAAAGTTTTTTGGTGGTACCCAATGACAATTTAACTAGTCTATGAATTAACATTTTGGGTTACGGTTTTAGGGGATTAAGATTGTTTTTAATTACGTATTGCTTAAAAAAATAAACAAAAAACCCAAATTACTATACATTTAATGTTGAAAAATATTTTTTTAAACTAAGTTTAATTGAAATTATACATTGCAATACTAACACAAACAACTGTTTCAATAATAGATTCAATAATTAATTTTAATGGTTGATTAAATGTATAGTAATTTGGGTTTTTGTTGTTTTGTTTTTTTTAAGCAATACGTAATTAAAAACAAACTTAATCCCTTAAAACCGTAACCCAATCCGCAAAATGTTAAATTCATAGACTAGTTAAACTGTCATTGGGTACCACCAAAAAAAACTTTGTTTAAAATTTTTCGACTTAAATCAGAAGTCAGCCCAATTTGCTCATGTCAACAAATTATCTTTCTCGAGCTCTCAGTCAGTCAGGTTTTTTTTTTTTTTTTTTTTTTTACTGTTTTACTTACAAGGCGCTACTACTACCTTACGTTTTGTTCATTCATAAGTCTTCTCTTAGCGACAAAGTGTAATAGACCCAGAAATTTCTTTTCTTTGGAATTTTATTTTCTCAGACAGGAATTCAAGAGAGAATCTTTATAGGTTGGATTTTTCGTTGTTCTCTATATACCTGACTTAAGTTTGTTCGCTCCAAGCCCAAAACTATAACCCATTCGTCCCTCAACTTCTCAGTGTGAATTAAATATTATGTCCCCCTACAGACGAGTAATGCTCCCATAAAAAAGACCATTTTTACTTCAAAAATTATTTTCAATATTTTTTTCATAGATATAATCAAAATGGAATCTCATTATTTCTATCTATTTTTAAAACAATATTTTCTTTAATTAAATACGCCTTTGTGAATAGATAATTTATTTTACATTCATAGATTTTAAAACATCTCTAAAATAAATAAAAAGGTAGATGTTAAACTTTTGATATTTCATTCCTTAAAAAATAAGCTAATTAAAAATTTTTAAAAAATAAATAAATATTTTGCTTATTTACGAGACTTAAGTTTAAAAATATAAGATGTCCTACTACCAACTTTATCAAAGAATTTGAAGAATTTTCCTGTGATCTCCCATATTGACAGGTGCGTGAATTTGTTCATCCCTACTTAGTTTTTTCTCAATCTGGCACACAGGCCTTAGGTTGTTTACAGTTCCAGGTATTTTTAAGTGGTCACTTATCTAAGTTACTGAATATGCTCATCACTGTTTAACTTTGGTTTCTGGCTATTGTTCTTTATTCTTGTTGTTGGTTGGAAAATGTGCTTTTTTGGAATCACGTGACTTTTGCTCAGAACTGCTGTCTGGAATTCAGAGCAGCTACCCAGTGTAAAAGGGAAGGGTAAATAATATCTGGTGTAATTTTACTTTTGAGATTCACAAATGCAGTAGAATTTCAATGTTATGCCTTCATATATATATATATATGAAGTGGTCAAACATGTTTGAAATGGCGAAGGCCGACAATTTGTGGGAGTTTTGGTTATAGACAGACACTGAATCTCCATTATAATAAGATTATCCCAAAATTATTCAAAATAGAAGCATGGTCTTTGAAGCAAATATCTGTTATGTGTAAAGCAAAGTGAAAATATCCAACAAAGCATCAGTATTGAAAAAAGACCTAAAAGATAAGGAAAGTGCATTGGTTATGTGGCAGTGTTGGTTGGTTGGTTGGATTTTAGGGCATGTCGACTCTCATTGGGTTATTTTATGCTGAAGACATTTTGTTTGATTCATTCTTAATAGGTACTCAAGTTTTTTTAAACTCAATTTTTTTCTATTTAACTTATAGATGAGACCCTAACAGGTACTACCACTCTGGGTCAGAGTGGACCTGGGAGTAATGGTGATGAAGAGGTATTCCACATTCCCCCAGAACTCAAGAATTGGAACTTCACCATCAGATAGAGTTTAACATCATATTCAAGACACTAAGACCATCAGCCACTGCCTTCTAGCAGATGATAAAAAAAGGATTGGGGGTTTGCCATAAGGGCAATAGGGTTGGGACAATCATATAGGTGCTAGAGATTGACATTGCCAGCTGATTGATCAGAGGGGCCCTCTATGTAGCAGTGACCAAATTATTAAAGATAAAGAATTAACTTAGTGAAAGTTAATCACAGGAAAACTGAAGTTCTACCGATTTCTGTTATCAACTTTGGGTTTTTGTTGTCCTTTTCTAAGGCAAAAAAACCCACAAAAGCAAAAATTTGAGTGCAATTTTACAAATTTAACAGAGAAAAAGGCTTAACAATAAGGTGTTGTTGGCATCCTTCCGTCTACAAGAGACGATGGCGTAGTGTCCAAAATTTTTTTCTCAGAACTACGTAGCCTGGGTGGGTTCATATGGAGGATTAGCTGTTGCACAAGCAGCAAATCCCCCCTCTCCACACTGCCACTGTGATCCAAAGGATAGGTAAGGAACCAATGCAGTTTGGCAATGGTAGTGTCACTCGGTAGCACTGGATTTCAGCATCACACCACTTTAGGGACTCCAGCTCCTGATTTGTTTTCGGGGTTTATTCCCCTAGCCTTTCTTGGGATGAGGCAAAGCTGCTAGGCAGCAGAGGTTTTTTATTGGACTTCCTTGTATTAGATGGGTTGCCAACCAAGGCTAATGAGACCCTTCTAACCCATTAATCCTACTACTGTCAGTGTTCAATGTAAATTCTAATATATTCAGAGTAATTATTTGTCTAAATGTTTGTAATGAAGCTTGATGCGTATAATTTTGATTTTTCAGACTGTTGTTCTCATCTTTATTGTGGTATGTAACATCACAATGAAATGTGATGTTACATACCACATTAAAGATGAGAACAACAGTCTGAAAAATCAAAATTATACATATTCAGGGTAAATAGTTACATTTAAGAAACAATTTATGTTTATTTCTACCTACCATATAGACATGCATGTCATGGGACTTTCTGAAACCTAAATTGAGGCTTATAGTCACTGGTTCCCATTAGATCACTGAAGTAAAGCAGCAATGAACCTGTTCAATACTTCGATGGGTGACCATTTAAGCAACAGCAGATACTGTAAGCAACCTGATATTAAAATGACTTAATTTGGCATTAAATGACCTGAAAAACGTTGATAAACCATAAAACAAAAACTTTAAACCTTTTGCAGACAGAAATTGTAGGTGCACCAATTGGCCTAAGCTCTATCCTAGGTCAATTATTTACATACACAAAGTTTGTATCTTGCATATGGTGCAAACCTCTAATATTAAATTTGGTTTGTTTTACGGCATATCAACCTCAGTGGGTTATTTAATGCCAATAAAGTTTTGAAATAAATCAATTCTTAATGGATACTCAATTTTTTTCAATAAACACATTTTTCAATTTAATCCTTAAATGGGAACCTAACAGGTACTACCATTCCAGATCAGAGTGAACCAGGAAACACATTCCCCCAAACTCTAGAACTAGAACCTCATCATCAGATAGAGTTTAAAGTCATTCCCAGGACATGAAGACCCTAAGCCACCGCCTTCTTGCACCCATATGATAAAAAGGGTTGGGGCACCCTAATTTTAGACTAAAATTTAGGTCTCAGAAAATCACACAATACACAAGTAGATACTGTATCTAAAATTAGATATCAGCGATATGATACTAGCTTGTCAACCATTTCACCATGCTATTGAGGATGGCAGTGGTAGATAAAGGGTTAAAAATATATATATAAAAAGCCAGATTTAGGTTTGAAAAATGCTAGTTTGAATTTCATCAGTAAAATGTCATAGCAATTAAAATAGGAACTTGTTTAAAATGCTGTGATGTTCTATGAAGATTAAATCAAAGGCATCAAACTACATTGGATTTATAGGTATGAATTTTTCAGATAAGGCTTCATAAGTTGTATTTAGATATATGAAAAAATCTGCGTTTTTAAAAAAATTATTTGTACGTAGATTTTTAAATTTTACTTATTTTTAAATTTTAAAATAATTTTATAAATTCTATTTTATGAAAATCTTAAATTTCTTTAATATAAAAACTTTTCTTTTCTAATTTATTTGTATGAACTGTGTACTGTTGGCAACAAAAATTTTGCTTTCTCTGCAAAAGCGTTTTATCATAACTTGACCAGGATCTATAAGATGACAACACGTCTCAAAACTAAATTTCAGTCTCAAAATTAAACCCAAGCAAGCTCCTGCTATATAGGGAAAACAGGAAATGAAATTACTACTAGATTCCGTATTCAGTTAAGATTAACATGAAAATAAAATACCATCTGGTGTCACAACCAACCCATGATGAGCAGACTGACTGGTAGTATATAAAAGATAAGCCTATTGTCATTCCTACACTCAAAAACTTCTTAGTCTGTTTGCAATTCAATTATTTTTCTGGCTCTTGTTTTGGGGAATAAAAAAAAAAGTTTTTTTTTTTAAAGATATTTTTGCTCAGGAGAGCAGGTATAGAAGGTAAAAACCAGGCTTTGAAAGGGTTAAATGAACATTTCATACTGAACTGGCCTAGACGGGTTTAGAAGGATTGAAAAATAAAAACCTGGTCAACTTTTAACTTGAAATAGAAATAACTAAATTCTAAACCTATTTCATGAAAAAGGATTTAGGAAAGTCTTGGATACAAAAAGTAAAAATTAATAATTTAAATTAGTAACTTAATTACATATAAAAATGTGAATCTTTTAAACAACAGTGTGAATTCTTTTGAAACAAATAGCTACATCTTCATTTAAATTTTTTAAATTCATTATACAATGGTCAGTATTTTTAACTCTAGAACATATAATTGACAGGCAAACAGTAAACACTAGATGAGTCAAAAGTGTTGCAATATTTATGCTAGTTTGCAGTGCATATATCACAGGATAGCAGCAGTCCAGTTCATGGAAGGTACGAGCTGTGGTTGACAGTATTGTGGTAGTTGATATGCTGACCCGTTGTGCATTGCTTCACAACATGTGCGATTTGAAAGAGACACAGATGAAAGATCTAATGCAGGAATTTATGCCTTATCAGTTCTAACTGGGCCAAAAACATGTGTGAAATGTGAAGGTACAGTTGATCACAACCAGATTGTTCCAGAAATTTTGCTCAGATTGAAAGGACCTCAACGATTAGGCAAGATCAGGTAGGCCTAAAACTGGATTCCAATGATGTGCATCAGGTCATAGAAGAATGATATAGCACTTGGAGAGTATCAGGCGAATGTGGGTAGTCACCTTCAGCAAAAGCATCCTGAACTGCTGAATTGAGCCTCACGTTAGCAAAACTTTTGACTTACCATAGTATTTTATATATATATAATAAATAAAAAGTAAAACAACCACACAATGGGGCCTTGCAATTTGCAGGAAACTATTTAAAAATCATAATTTGAACCCTCACAGCAGTTAAACTTCATTTCATGTTATAAACTGGAATTTTTCAAACCAATTCTAGATTTTAAAAAGACAATATTACCTGAAGTTTGGTATGACTGAGTTTAATTTGTAACTTAAGAATTTCAATTAATTTTTAAAAAGTGTTTTCATTTAACTGAATTAT
The DNA here is from genome assembly GCA_023376005.1 of Doryteuthis pealeii. Lineage (NCBI taxonomy): Eukaryota > Metazoa > Mollusca > Cephalopoda > Myopsida > Loliginidae > Doryteuthis > Doryteuthis pealeii. The sequence goes on from CM042141.1 coordinate 90,756,585, forward strand.
CAGCACACATTAAAAAAAAAATTTCATCAGAACAAGTGTGAAGTTTGCCAAATTTTGGTGCTATGGTATTAGATTCATTCCAGATTCCTGCCTTTAATAACACTACGCCATTCACCAGCATAAAAATTTAACTCCTTAGAAATTTACTGTGTGCTTTTTTTTTTCTTGTTATGCTTTTTATCAGAAAAAAAAAAAAAAAAAAAAAAAAAAAAAACTTTTTTTTTTTAAAATTTACAATACCCCACTCAGGATAAAATACAAATAAGAAATGAGATAACATTTAAACGTGTGCAATTTTTTTTCTATTGAATTTTTAGCCTTAATCCTGCCACTACCCTACCCCACCCTAAACCCTAGCACAAGTTTAAATTTATTTATGTTGTCTCATTTTTTATTTGTATTTTATCAGGGAAGCGGGCATTGTAAATAAATAAAATAAATTATTTTCCAATAAAAAAACATCAAAAGAGAAAGAGCATATGGTAAATTTCTAAGGAGGTACATTTTTACACCGTTAACTGGCAAAGAAAAAAAAAAAGCAAGAGGCATAGAGTTAAGGGCAGTAATCAGGGATGAATCTAATACAATAGAGAATTTCATCTGATAATGTTTTTAAAATTCATCTTTCTCTTTAATTCCCACCATTTGTGGAGATACTTATTTTTCCTTTCACAGAAAAGGAGAGATAAAAAAAGACAATGGCTTTTCTTAATTCATTTAATTTCTCTTGTTAATACAGAGCTAGGACAATGGTTCTCCACGTCTGAGTTGGGACGGCCAACTACATGAATGATAAAAAGTGAAGGGGCAGGGGAAGGGGGGCATTAAGAAAGAGGAAGAGCTTGGTGCATGCTAAGAATTCTTGCAGGACAAGCGCAGAGGTGTGCAAACCCATCATTCAGGTTATAATGAGCAAATCCTTTGGAATCCAAAGAATATAGGAATGGAGGAAAATGCACACACATACACACACACACATGCACGCACCACACAGTCATGCAAACACACATAATTACATACATACTGATGAGAGCTGCCAAATGCCCAGTAGGTGGGAGTTTTATAAGAGCAGAAAATAAGAGAAGGGAGGACTGGGGGGAGGAATGCATATGACACCACAGTTAATATTCCTGCCTGCCATACGGAGGAAGAGCATAACATTAAAAGGGACAAAAAGAGGTTGGGAAGGAGGGAAAAAAAAAAAAGAAAAAAAAAGCTTATTTCCTCAAAGGAGGATCGAAAAACCCGTAACCGCTGGGAAAAAAATAATTAAGATTCCTTAAACTTAATTGACTTAAATAAGTTAGGAAAAAAAATGTATAAGATTTCAAGTTAATTTTTGTAATACTGTATAAGATATACTATAATGAAATAGAAACGTTTTTTGATGTAATTCCTATTGTTAATTATAGTCCAAGTTAAAAGCGTGGTAAGGGTAACCAAACTCTTTTAGACCTTATTTTTCTGATGCAATCATCATTGGAGAAAAGTTTTGACAAAAGAACCAGGCTATGGCTCATTTAACCCTTTATCTACCAGAGCGCACCAAACCACCCGACATCATATTGAAAATGGTTTAGAGTTAAAAAAGAAATCAATTAAATACATTTCTATTCAGTAGTAAAAAAAACAGTGATACGATACTAGTTTGTCAACCACTTCACCACAATATGATGTCCTTTTATTTAACCAACCCATTCACCACTAGTAGGATTTGACTCAATGATGCAAGTATCGACATACAGCGAAGGTTTTTAATACATTAAATAAGTTTTCTCTATTTTGATTTTTCTTAAACTCATTGTTTTAAGCACTAAAACAATGTTAAGTAGGGAAAATGTCTGTTATTTGGGATGTGGCTATTGCAGATAAAGGGTTAAAAAAACCTTCTCATTTCCCAATGATACCTACATCAGGAAAATAAGGTCTAAAAAAATGTTTGGCTTCAGGTTACCTTTACGGCGCTTTTTAACCTGGACTATTACAGGTATTCAAAATCTGCATGAAGCAGGTGTGGATGAATCAGCAGTAACAGCAGATGCCAAGTTGTCTGTGACTAAGATTAACAAGAAATGTATGACAAATGACAGGGTGACAAAGTGATGTCCAACAAATGGTGAAGGATATCCACCAAAAAAAGCAACTAGTTATGTTTCAGAGAACTGCTGTTTGACCTAGTCACAGTGACAATCACTGTTTACTTAAGTTAAAAAATAAATCCTTTTAAAAGTAAAAGAAAACAAAATGGTTTTTAAGGTGTTAAAAAAAAAATTTTTTTTAAATGTTTAAAATAAAAAAAAAAAAAAAAAAAAAAAAAAGGGTCTCCACAAAATGCTCATTATACTGGCACAGTAAATTTTTTTATTTTTTTTTAGTTGGAGGAGTCACACGAGTAAAATAAAACTTGTTGAATATTAAAATTCTCTTCGATGGTATTTGTCTGGATCGTAATAGGAAGTTACTACAACTCTATTAGAGAATTTCCTTCCGGTCAATGCTTGTTGAGCCTTCTGACAGTCAATAACAGAATTAAACTCCACAAAAATCTGGAAAAAAAGAGGGGAAAAAAAAATAAAGATAAACTTTAAATATTTAACATTCTAAAAATTTAGGGTACTAATGCAGAATTATGTATAAAAGCATTACATTTCACGGAAACCTTTGAAACATTAGGATTACTGTTAGGGTACTCCAGGAGTTTCTGTAATCTAATACTATTTATACATAAAATACTATTCAAATGATATCTCTTGCGCGTTATTCTGCATTTATACCAATTTAGAAGCATAAAATAAAACAAAAGCGTCAGTTTAACCCTGTGTTAGTCCCCTAGATTGCTTAAACAACCAGCATTTTTTTTTAAAAATGCCCATAATTCATAGCTGGTAACTTGATCAGTACTCTGATTAAGTGAGAGCACTGAGTACATAAAGTGCCATAGTCCTGGCTCAGTAGCAGCGAAATATAGACGTCATTCTTTTATTCTTTTGGTGTGTATTACATAAAATATACAACATATTTATTTAACAAATTATGACAGATTGAATCTTTTTTTTTTTCCAGAAAAAAAAACAAAAAAAAAACAACATAAATGGAGTATTCTATGAGTATTTTTCAAATAAACGTGATGTGAATCTTTATTTTTTTCTAATTCATCTTATATGAATAACAATCAGCTACAAAGTCATCAATCTTATCAGTGAGTGCAGAGATCTACTGAAGCAGCTGTATTAGTATTTTACATAATAGTAACTAGATGCATTTTTGTATTGTGATGTATCAATCAATCAAAACCCTGTTTGAATGAAACAGAAAACTAACACGGGATTAAACAGAACTTGGTACTTTTAAACTTGGATAAATTTCTACATTTTTGCTCAAAGTTATTTTGAATGTTATTACATGAGAAATTAAATTAACTCTCAAAAATATTCCTTATTCAAGAAACTTCAAATGGGAGAATTTCCAAGAGAATCTTTATGAGTTACATTTATGAATTGTAAATAATATTCTATGAAGAGAAAAGAGGATGAAATTAATAGATTCAATGTGTTTTCATTACAGAAGTAAATGTCTAATCAAGCAATATTTATCTGAATACATCAAACAGAAGAGCAAAATAAATATCAAGAAAAGAATGTAAACATGTTGCTATTAAGTTAAAATTAATAAGGAACCAAAGCAGAAATGGATACAACAAAATTTATGGATAAACTAACAAGTAAAAGTAGTTGATATGCAAGAGTGAGAAACCTTACCTTTCCACATCCTGGTACATCAACGCCTTTGATTGGACGTGGGATCTCAAGACTGTGCACCATGCCATATTTGCCGCATTCTTCTTTCACATCTTCAACAATATCTGGAAAGAGAGAAAAAAAACAAAACATTGCATTTAAAATAAAGAAAAAAAGACATGCAAAAAGAATTTTAATAACTAACATCTAGATTCAAATTTAGATGGTATACAAATTTTTTTAAACTCGTAGGAAATTTGGTTTCAGATGATTTGTATTTAGTAACATTAATCAAATTCATTATCTTCATATGTAAAACTATATAGATAAAATAAAAGAACTTAAATGAAAAATTGAAAAATTTATAATGCAACATTTAAAATAACTAGCAATTTTGTTAATAATATATAGGTATTACGTATAATATTTTTCAATGTCAGAGACAAATGTCAAATAAGTATTTTTTTCTTAACATACTTAAAGAATGTAAAATAAAATAAAACAAACCTTCATATTCTTCTTCATCTTCTAATTCATCAGGTGTTACCATGTTCATCAGGCATAATACCTCAGTTGGTGGCCCAGCACCTTGGTTGAGGTTCAAGCCTGGGATCTGGAGCTGAACAGGCTAAAAATGAAAAATAGACATTGTTAAAAAAAAAAAAAATATATTATATATATATATATATATATATATATATATATATATATATATATATATATATATATTCTCAACTTCTGTATATTTAAGTATTACTATTCATTTAGGTATTGACTGTTCTTACATCAAATTGAGAAAAAAAATAACAAAATGTTGGGTTTCTACAAAAAAATATATTTTTGTAGCTTGCATGAAAAATATCACTTTAACCTTTTCCACAAAAAAAAAAAAAAAAAAAAAAAAAAAAAAAAAAAGTATGATTTACTTTTCTGATAAAACTTTATTTCATTTCAGTGTTTAAATTTATGTATTTTATTGTTAAAATCTATACAAAATGTTAGAAATAACAAAAAATGCTTCAAATTGACCGTTAAGGTGAACAAACTTATTGCTTTTAAAATTGCACAGAAATGTCTTGTTTGAAATGTTTCTAATGATCAAATATTAAGAATATATAAATATATATACTTACATTCTGAGCATTCTTGGCGCCGACACTTGCTCTCTGGACTATTAACTTTTTGTCTCCAAGCTGCATACCGTTTAATCCTGCACACGCCTAAAAATATTATTATATAAATGTTATCCACCAGAACAATCAAAACTGATTTTTTAAAACAACTTCGAACAAGTTATTAATGCTTAACCTACTAATTCATACTTCTTTTAACCAACCAGAATGCTTTGTTTTGATTCAAAATTGATCAGTAAACTTTGAATATTTTCATAGTGGAAATCCCTACTTCACTGTATGTATAGCAAACAAAATCAGTTGCTGTTTTGGACAAATTCATAATTACAATTGATCATGAACTTGAAATCTCAACTTTCCTGGGGAGTTTAATGCCAACGCCATCCTTGTAGAAGTGGTAGTGGTACTATTTAACCCATAGCTGAAGGGATCAGAGGGTTCATGTTTTCCTCAAGGGTATTAATCAGAAAATGAACACGATAGTGCCGCTGACATTCAAACTTGCATACTATGATGTCACAGTCCAGTACATTAGCCACTACAGCAAGTAGATTCCCCATAAAGAAACTTTTATAGTGACATGAATCAGTACAAGTTAAGATAGTTTTTTGACATTAATTCGTGATTGAGACATGAACATTCTCCAGGTGATACAATCAACTGAAAATTTTCTCTGGGAAAATTGTTTGGCATCCATGTGGAATTACCTACAAAGTCAGAAAACAGCACTGCTCACGTGACTTTCGGAAACATTTTTTCACGCTGATTTGCGGAGACATGGAATAAACTGCCCGCGTCTGTTGTAGGCTGCCGAAGTACTGAGTCTTTCAAAGCCTCCATGCTTCCTGTGGTCCGCCGACACTATACCTGATGCCACTCTCCACATACATATGCACACACATACATGCATATTACTACTGTAAACTGTTCTTGTTCCTGGCACTAATACATTATTCTGTGTACTTGACATGAGACTTTGATGAGTTGTGGTGCACCTGAGCACTGTACACAATAAATTTCATTATCATATTTATCATAACTAAAAACATCAAGATGTGTCATATGATCCTTGAAAATCATAAATTTTCACACTAGGATAAGGATTAGGTTTTGGAAATTGGAGGGGGAAAAAAAAAAAAAAAAAAAAAAAAACTGTAAAAATTAACTAAGATTTAATTGCTTAATTGTTAAAAATTACAGAAATTAAAATAGCAATAACACAAGGTTAATCTTTCAATAACTTTTGTTCCCAATAATATCAAGATATAGAAAGAATTTTATTTTTTTAAATTTAAACTAAAAGTTTTTTTTCCGTAAAAATACAAGTTTCTTAAAATTTAAACTGAATGTTTTTTTTCTATAAAAATACAGGTTTCTTAAAATTTAAACTGAATGTTTTTTTTCTATAAAAATACAGGTTTCTTAAAATTTAAACTGAATGTTTTTTTTTAAAATACAGGTTTCTTAAAATTTAAACTGAATGTTTTTTCCGTAAAAATACAAGTTTCTTAAAATTTAAACTGAATGTTTTTTTTCTATAAAAATACAGGTTTCTTAAAATTTAAACTGAATGTTTTTTTTCCGTAAAAATACAAGTTTCTTAAAATTTAAATTGAATGTTTTTTTTCTATAAAAATACAGGTTTCTTAAAATTTAAGATTTATCACTTTATACAAAACTAATTAAGTTCTCAAAGACTTTTTTTTAATCCAAGAAAATTCTCATGATTTACAGTAATAAATAATATTCTATAAAGTAGAAAGAAAGAAGAAATTAAGATTCAATGTGTTTTCATTACAGAAGTAAATTAATCACGTTGCATCTTCCAAGTTTTGTTTACCTGATCAGTAATAGTCACATCTACATATTCACAAAAGGCGTATCCTTTTGATAAACCAGTAGCACTGTCTTTAACCAAGTTAAATGCTTTTAATGGGCCAAATGATGTCAGCAATTCTTTCACCTGCAAAATTATGCAAAACCATGAGTAAACAAATAAACAATAACAAGCAGCTAACTCCCTCGAAGAGTTGTATTGAGATTTCTCAATAAGAAAGCCAACCCATGATTCACCCATTTACAAATATTAAATCTTTGAATTAAATAAGAAATTAAAAGCTTTGTGAACTTTCTACAATTTAGTCACACACCTCTATTTACCCTTAAAACTACAATAAATCTTAGCCTTCCATTATTAAATAATAGTAATATAGATACATATACAGAATATAAGAATTTAACCACCCATTCTTTTTTTAAAAAGTCTCATTAAAAAAAATTTTTTTTTTTTGTTTAAATTGCTATTTCACAATCTATGAATAAGCATAAACTAATATACCCAAGTATTTAATCAGCAGTAGACTAAAAAGTAATAATTTATACCTATACAACACAATACAAAGGAGTTAGCTGCTGTGCAAAAAGATATTAAAAGACAATTTTTTTTTTTTTTGTATGGCTCAGGGAAAAAAAATTGTCTAAATTGCTATGATTGGGGGGGCAATAAATATTTAAATATTTGATATGACGTCTCAGGACTTCAAGATAACACAACACAGATGCATTTTTTTTTTCCACATGGTCATTATCATCAGAATCATTCGAAAAATGTGCATTTCAGATAGGTAGCATTTTACTACCTACGTTTTTTTATAGAATTAGACAAACATGAATGTGAGTACTGATAGCCATTCAGATGCACATATACTCATACATACATACAGACATACGTACATACATTTTTGCCCTTCATAATGTTCTAAGATTAATACACTCGTAATAAACCAACTAAAACACTTTTGGTTCCCAACCTCAGATTGCTACAGATAACAAGGGAAAAAAAACTTACAGAAAAAGAAAGAAAGAAAAAAATTCTAATCATCAGGGGAAACTAATCTTAAAAATAAATTTAAAAATTACAGAAAAAAATAGAAAAAATACCAAATTATTCACTAAATTATCCCAGTAATTTGTAAAACCAGATAAAACTCAAGTTAATAAAGCTGTATCAAAATCTATCAGCGTCCAAGAAAAAAATAAATACCATATTTACATTGTATACAGAGGTTTAATAGATTTAAACTGATGAGCTAATGGACTTTAAACTAGCTCAAATTACAGGCTCAAACTAGCAATCTTTGTTCAAGGAATATTTTCTAAGGAATCTAAAAAAATTATATCTAAGATCCATAAAAAAAATTTAAAAAACTTTAAAAAAAAACTATTGTGCTCCAAAGCTAGAATAAATATACAGACGATTGAAAAAAATACAAAAATTATTAAATTTGAAATTTAACCAGATTGAGGCTTATATTTCAATTTGTAAGATTTACAGTATAATATCTTCAATTAATCCTCATAAGACTAATAAGCTCAAAATCAATTTTATACACTAAAATAAAATTTAAATAAATTTATAACCTTTCCTGACTTAAAAATATAAACCAAAAAGATCTCACAATGATTTAAAATAGTCAAAATGACAACCAATTTTTCCAAATCGTAAAAAGGAACGAAACCTCTGAAAAATTTTATTATAGAAATACAAGAGTTATTTCCCTTCATATTCAGGTGAGATTAAAGATCGACTTAATGTGACTGTTCCCATTTTTTTTTTTTGTTCCCTTGTTATGCTTGCAAAAAGATTGAAATAGATGGTTGTAGTAAGCAATCTGAACCTGAAGTGAGGCATGACTTATGTATGTTCAAGCATGACAATGAAGCTGTAATACAAGGCACTGGCCATTCATTCCAGCTGCTCACATTCATTCATATGGTATACTCACAAAGCCCACACCAACGTCCTTGACCAACACTATAATTACTGCCCTTCCACTCAAGCTTGAAACTGACCACTTGCCTGTGTCTTGGATGAGCACATTAACAAGGTTTTGTGGTTTGGTCAGTTTATCGACAATATGAAATTCAGCGGTAGGTTTTCAACCTCTTCCCCTAAGCTAGGGACAAAAGGGGGAAGAAACAAGAAAAGAATAATGAGTCGATGTATCAAAAACACACATAAAACATATCGCAATTTACTTAATAATGAAGATTTAGGTTTTAGTTCTACAATTGATATCTGAAATAGATTTAGCAGCATATTACAGGAATGTTTGCTTAAAAGCTAAAGAAAATTGATTTTCTAGAACTAGACTGTTATAATAATCAATTTGCATAGGAAAATAGAGAATTTCCTGTAAAAGAAAGCTGAAATGGAAGTGGCAAGAAATCCTGAAAGAGAACCAAGCCTGAAATAGAGAACTTGCCATCCAATGCTGAAATAGGATAGAATTTTCTAGGTTGGTTGCCAAAGACAGAAAGGAGATTGGAACTTACTTTGGCTAAGTATTTTTTTTTTTTTAATTATTTTTTTTTTTCCAAGTAGTAAAAGCAATCATTTTAAAATTTGATGACTTAAAAAGAAAAATATAAGTATATATATGTATATAAAGAATTATTTAGTGACTAGTTTTAATGATTTTTCCTGAGTCTATTCTTTTTATTAGAAATATCTATTTTGCTTTTTAGCATAACTGTTGCTGAAATATAAGAGTAGTTCTAAAATTTTCACATGGGGGAGGGATGGGATAACCTTAAAAAAGGAGGTTTCGTTTCTAAAGTTGTTGTTTTTGTTTTTTTTCCTTGTTGGGAACTTTTTCACCCTTCTGTATGATTTTATGAAGAGGAAACAGTAAACCCTTGTGAGTAAACAGAAGACACACACGGATCTCCAGCACACAGACTGGGCAGAGACAACCAAATGCAGCAACAAAAAATTCTGGAATAATGATGGAGAGAAAAAAAAAAAAAAAAAAAAAAAAAAGTCAACAAAATGCTGTAATGAAGGACTCCAACCTCATACTCGCTATGTGTGGAGTTTTAAAAAAAAAAGGTTGGTGCACCATGTAAGCAGATGGGGGAAAGAGAAAAAAAAAAAAAAAAAAAAAAAAAAAAAAAAGAAAAAAGAAAAAAAAAAAAAGAAAAAAAAAAGAAAGAAAAAAAAAAAAAAAAGTCAGCAATCACTAACTAGAGAGAAAGAGGAGAAAAACTTAAAAACTTTAAAAAGAAAAAAAGAACATAAATAACAAATGGAACAAATACATAAAGTTAGAGAAAAAAATCCTAAAAAATGCTCTGCACAAATACGAAGTTTTTAGCATAGATTATATTGAATATATATAAAAAAAAAAAATCTTTTTATAAAAAAAAAAAAAAAAAAGAAAAAAAAAAAAAAAAAAAAAAAGAATTCATTTATAGGAAAATACAAAATGGTTACCAAGAAGACCATCACTTCTTTTTCTGCCTTTAAAATTCCATTAAAAAAAATAAATAAAATAAAATAAAAATAAGTCTTGGAAATGAACAATCTAAGATCAAACTTTGTGAAAATTAGCCAATATGTAAGCTAATACAAAACAAAGACAATTTTAAAATATAAAAAACAAAACAAAAAGCAATCAGTATATTAAAATCCGGACTTAATTTGGAGGAAGCAACTGAAAATGTGAATTTAAAAACCCTAAATGTCTCTTACTTAGCAGGTAGTATATCAATTAAAAAAAAAAAAAAAAAAAAAAAGAGAAAGAAAAAAAAAACAATTATAAAATCAATTAGGTGAATTTGACACGTTCTCAAAACATTTGTGCAGAGCATCATAAAATATAGAGGAAAAAAAAATATTTAAATCCTGTTGAGAAAAAAATGCAGTGTTCCATTTTGTTCCAGAAGAGCATCTGAGAGACTTCTGTAGGATGTAAGCCAGCACTGCAGAAAAACAAAATACCTGGTCTTCATTTAGATAGTTGGGCAATCCACCAATGAAAATTTTATGCGGAGAATCTTGAACAACCGTAGACACAACACCTGGAGGGAAGAAAAAAAAAAAATGTACAGATGTCTGTTTTCACTTTTTAAGAAAAACTTTTTGAAACAGAAAAGGAAATATCATAGTATCAATAATAGATGAACTGAAAGATTTTTTAAAGTACCATACATATACAAAAAAAAATGTTATAATTTCTAACAAAATTGTGTAATATTTTTCCATTTCAAAAAAGATATTAATACAAAATATGCCTTAATTTTATTTTCAAGTCATTTCTTAATAAAATCCATCTCTATAAAAATGAAATTCCATATCACTATAATCATTTGGAAATGCAGCTGCTTACTTTTTACATTGAATCAAATCCTATAGATTTGACTATAATTTAGCACCAGCAAACTCCAAATCAAGTTTCCTACTGATGTGCTTAATGTAATGGTATAACATCAATACATTAACGGTGAAATGGTAAAACAAAATCATCAGTACACTTAATAAAGCAATTGTTCTGGCAAGATAAATAAGTAGAATGTAATTTATTAATTAATCATTTACTAAGATTAAACAGATTTATTTTTTTTAAAAATGGCATATCAACCTTCAAGGGTTATTTAATGCCAAAACCATCATTGTAGAAGAACAGTAGTGGTACTATTTAACCAATAGCTGGGGGATGAGGGAGTTCATCCCTTTGAAAAGTGTTAGTCCAAAAGTGAATATAATAGCTTGACAAGAGTTTGAACTCACATACTATGATGTCACAGTCCAGCACTTTAGCTAGTACACCACAGGGACACCTCAAACAGTTTAGTACAAGTATGAAACACTCATTGAAAATCAAACTCACTAGCAATAGTCTGCTAACCTAGCTTAATAACCATTACACCCTGTAATTAAAACGATAATTTTTCTATCTTTATGAGAGGAATAAAACTGTCTATAGGCAATTATTTACAAACAAAATAATATAATCTTAGAACACCACCCCCACCCCGAAAAAAATTGAGAATAGCATAAATTTCTACCTGGAACAGCAACTGAAGGTGTTTCTGCCATTCCTGGGAGTGGCTGGTAATCTCGTGGCCGTCGGATTTTCAAAGACTGTCCCTGGAAGTTGATGCCATCAAAAGCCATGGCTTGGGTTGTTTCATCTACAGAACGGAACTGAAAGAAAACATTCAAAACAATAATTACACTTACAAGTTAAATTTTAGAGAAACAAAATTTAAGAACTATAACATTCTGATTATCTCAAATAAATTAGAAATGATATTTTAAAATTAAAAAATAGCAAAAATATATTCAACACCTTTGGTTGATAAAATTCAGTATATGATTGACATTTTAAGCGATTAATAATTCCATCTGAAACAATAAAAACTGTTTTTAATTTCTTAGTATAACTTTTCAAAATTTGATATATTTAGATATACAGTATACTTTTGATAAATTTAAAGAATGGATGAATAAGTAACAATTCAGCTGCTAGTTTTATAGTCAAATACTACTTCATAATATGTTGTATGTCAGAGTGGCTTATTATCAGTAACACCCGGACAGCAAGTCTTTGCACTAGACCGGGGAGATTATTTTTGCTGAAGTGCCACACCTACCATCAACTCCCCACTTACCACAGATTAGATTACCTAAACTGTGCTACTCATGCGCTGAGTTGGTGGGAACTGGTACCAAACTCTGAACACCTTGCAATTCCTAGATAGGTGCTCTACCAATCGAGCTAAACTGGCCCCTAAGCCGGCACTATTTCAGAGTTGTTGCATCTTTAAAGGCACTGCATCTGTATAGCTTGTATTGTCATCTTAGGTTCGCATTTACTCAGCTATATGCATTTACAACATGGACAGATAAATTTTGTTGGTAATCTTTTTATTTTTCCCCAGATACATTTCGACCCGCAAGCAGGGAAAAAGTAAAGACAGTCCCCCCAGCCCAAAATGCAGTTGGCTTACACCAATCTCCCCAGAAATGCTAGACTCTACTAACAAACTGAACCCAGAACTCCCAATTCAGACTGCTTACATTGCATTCACCCCCCCCACACACACACACCCCCACCTACTTCAGACAAATGCCTACACCTACTTAACCCTCCCTTCTTCCGGTCAGAAGCCCTATGCACCTTTTTTTTTATGATTGGCTACCAGGCATTTTCCGAATTTAAAAAGAATTCTTAGATTTAATCTTTAATTCTGAACAAAGGATGGTCAGACACACCATCTCCATCGGTTTGTGGAGTCTCATATTTATTTATTTGTTTGTTTTGTTTGTTGACTCTTAAGATTTCCAGTTGATTTTTCTTTCTTTTTAAAATCTTTTGATTTTTTTTTTTTTTTTTAATTTCTTTTATTTCCTCAATTAAAATGTAACACTATAAGAGTAATTTGTTCATGAACAAAAATATATCAAAATCTATTAAGAATTTTAAGCCAAATTAAAAAGCCATATTTACTGCGAGAAAACACACACACACACAATTGTCTGAAATTACTAACTCCTGAACTAAGTAGCAGCATTGGTTGCAAATTTACTTTGATCAATATTCAAATTAACAATCCTCAAATTGTTTATGGTGCCTGTAAATCGGTGTTAATTTCACTTGGATTAAAGCTATTTTAAATAATTTCATGCAAGTAAATATGTTGAAATAAAAAGAAAAAGAATATTTACATTTTATGAAAGAAATAGTAATATTACCTCTAAAAATGCAAAGTTTTTATCCAAATTTATTTGCACAGCAATAACTGGATTTCCATCAGCTTGGGCTAATCCAGTCACTTTCATTTGATGATTAAAAAAGTCCATCATTGCTTCCTAAAATTGAAAACAAAACAAAATACAAATCATTTTTCGGAATAAGATTTTAGTTTAAAGAAAATGCAATTTTTTCGTACACCAAAAAGAATTAGAAGTAGATATAATCCTCTAAGATGCATATTAAAATGAATACAAAATTTATATATAGAAACTTAGTTTCAGCCAAAACCCATTAAAAAAAAAAAATTCTATATTTCATAAACTTCTGTAAATAACTTAATAAAATTGTGGTTTACAAAATAGGGTCAGCTGAAAAGTTCATAGGCTGACTATGATACTCTCATAGAATGTGACCAAATGAGATTTATTTTTCAACAGATGCAGTGCACACAATACATCAGTGTTGCAGTGCTTGGATCCAATTGGTCAAAATAAAGTAATCAACAGCAGATGACATCCAGAATTAAATTTAGATTTCCTAAATCCAGATCTCTCAAATAAAAAAAAATTTTTAAAAAATAAAAAAGTAATGCAATTTTAGTGACCAATAAATAAAATACTCACTTCAGTGACCCCGAAGGGAATGTTTCCAACATATAATCGACGAGCCTGCCGGCTAATAGCACTTCCGGCAAATGGAACAGAAGTGTCTAATGTTAATGCAGCATTTGGAACAGTGATGGTCTGTGGAATTTGTCCTGCAGCTACAAACAAAATAAGTTTAAGAAATTAAACAATTTATTCAAATAAAGTCTAATACAAGTAAAATGAACAGGAAATTTAAGGAAAAGAAAATCAGTTTTGATTGTAACAATAAAAAAAAGACATTTACCTTGCATAGCTTTGTATTGCATTGGCGTTATATGCTCAAAACCTGGTGGAGGTACATCCCAGTATTTATATGGCTTCCTCCTTCTCCTAGAAAAGGACATACGAGCCTCTCTTGGAGAACGGCTGAAAGAGATTAGTACATGTGAAAATAGAGGGAAAAATAACCAACACAAAGTAAATCAAAGTCTCAAAATTCAAGTTACGATTACTAAATACCAACTTAAATGCCAACCTGCTTTTCAAGGTCATTTAAATACCACCAATGTTAAATTCTTTCAAATCTAAACACAATTTAAGGTTGGAAAACCTGAGAATACAATTAAATAAATAAAAAATGATCACTTATTTTAAAGTAGGAAGCAACTAAAAAATTACAATGCAAATAATAGAAAAATATCCTATTAATGATTCTATTAGAACTTTTCAGTTAAACATTTTATATTTTTGGTTCACAATATTAAAAGTTAAATATCATGTTAGAAGTTTCTATTATACTTTTTTAAAACCTAAACAATTTTATGTACATTTTCTTTCTTTTTTTAAATCTATATTACACATTAGAGCTGGTGAGCTCACTCAGTAGATCATTTACTTAGGAATCACAAGGTTCTGGGATTGATACTAGTCCTCACCAACCCAGCATAAGAGTAGCACAGCTTGGGTAATCTGATCTGTGTGGTAAAGGATCCAGAAGCTGACGATAAGTGTGGTTCTCTACCTCAGTAAAAAAAAAAAAAATTTTTTTTTAAATACAATCTCTCTGGTCTAGCACAAACAAAAAGGAATCGACTCCCTTGCTGTTTGGTCGATACCAATAATAGGCCACTCCGCAAGCCCCCCCCTTTTTTTAAAACTTTATTACATATACACACACACATTTAAATTAAAGTTTTATACTGGTTGATGATATCTATAAATATTTTTTTTTAATTTAAAGACAGTTGTAAAATTTGCTAAAAATTTGATTAAGCCAAGTTTGAGAGATTCTTTATCAAAAATTGTAGGTTCTATCCCAAGTATCAAACATTTTGCAACAAACTTTTAAGAAAAAAAAAAGTCAATTTCACTCAAAGGCAAAGAGCTTTTACTATAATTAACAAATATAAATATTCTAACATCTACAATGTATGAATGTATATCCATATTCAGCAGTGGCCTATTATTGGTATCAACTAGACAGCAAGGGAGTCTATCCTCTTTTCACTAGCACTAGACCTGGGATAGTTTTTGCTGAGGTAGGACGTCACACCCACCGTCAACTCCCTACTTTACCACACAGATCAGATTATACAAGCTGTGCTATTCATGCGCCAAGTTAGCAAGGACTGGCATCAAACCTGGAACACTGCGATTCCTAGGTGAATGATCGATGTACACCTACCTTCTGGATCTTCTTTTTCTTCTACTATCTGGAGATCTTGACCGCGATCTTCTCCTTTCTTTACTACGTGCTCTCGCTCGAGGACTCCGAGATCTGGATCTTCTTGATCTCCCTCCAGGTACTGCACCTTGTGGCTGGGGTCCAGCTGGACCTGGAGGGCCAGCTGGGGATCTGCCACGTCTTCGCTCATCTGAAATTGTCCGCAATTAAAGAAAAGTATGTTAATTTTCTATTTTGCATATAGGTCACTACTCTTAATCATTTGGAGCAAATAAAATTTGGAGGACACAAAAGTTTGATAATTCTTTAAAATAGTATTGATTATAATTACTTATTTTACAAAACAATATTGTGTAGTTTATTAGTTAAATTATAACATGTTTAATTTAGAGTAGATTGCTCTAAAGGTTACCAGTTTAGTATTTAAGGATGACATTTTGGTCAACGTTTTCATCAAATTAATGTCAGGTTGTATATTTCAATATTCTAAAGATTAAATTCAACACATCTATTTTGTCTCAATTGTTTTTAAATTAAAAAGAATTCATAATACCATCATTATTTCACTATAAATTTTTACAGATCTAAGTTTGTACATGAAGTATATTGTATTTCAAAAGATCTTAGTATTCTAAATACAATATCTACAATGACAACAGCTTTTTTTTATATAAGGCTAGCAGATATCTTGTAATTCATTCATTCAACCCATCAGTTTTTACAAATAAAAATAAAATAAAATAACTTGGTCAAATTTCTAAAATCGGATCAATAAGTAATTTCTTAGTTGAAAACTAAGATAAATTTCAATTATTATAAGTTATGAGTACTTTTAATTTGATCATCATATACAACAGATTCAATTATTATTCATTTTGGGAATTTAAAATAATAGTATTTATATTAATCCCCTACTTATAGCTCAATATTTCAAATGTATTGAACAGAACAGTATTTTCAACAAAATTCATTTTAACCAATCAAGTAGACGACAAATGCAAATTGCAAAATATAGTCACTCACTCACAGAAAGATTTTAAAACAATGTCAGCTCAAAATTATATTAACTAGATTTTAAGTACTACACACAAGAAATCCTATCTTTTATTATGTTTATTTTTTTTGTTGTCTTTCTTTTACTTTGTCTTGTGTTTAACACGATGTAACAAGCTTAACAAAGTACAAAACAAGTATGGCAAAGAAATTACAATTAAGAGGCCGATTTTGATTAAAAGTTGCAAAAATAAAAAAACTCTTACATTCAGTATGATTTTCTTTTGATTTTCACAAATATTTTCCACATTCAAGTGTTTAGAATTTAATGCAACAAATATTCTACCAGTAGTGGTAACCCCACCCCCAATACAAAAATATTTAGAAGTGAAAGTAGATGCCATAAGAGAAATAATAATAAAAGAAAATCATTATAAGTGAAAAATCTATTACAATAAATCAGTGATGATTAACAGGACAATAAAAGGTTGTAAAATAGCAAAGGATTGTCTGTTGATATTTGATCAGATTTAAACCAAAATGAACACAGGGTAATTCCATTTCAAATCATCCAGAAAAAAGTAAAATTGTCACCCACCCCCTTCAATTTTTTCCAGGTATGGACTATGTTAAAGTTAGACAATTCCCAAAATTTGAGCTTCCAATTCCAAAAATTGGCGGAGTTATGTCAATTTTTAGCTTTCCAAATTTGGTGCGTTTTGCAAAAAATGGCGAGTTTTTGTAATCTATTTTTGTCTGTAAAACGAGTTCTAGAGCTTCCCTACTCCTAAAAATTGGTTTATAAAAGCATTTTTGCCCAAGGAATCCAAAAATGCTATCAAAAAATCTTAAAGTCAACCAAAAAATCTTTTTGGTACAAATAATGTTCAATATATATGAAATAATATTTTAAAAATGTCATAGATGCAGTGCCATATTGGGATATTGATCTTACTGAGAAAATCATCAATAACTTAAAATTGGTTGACTAAGATTTTTTTATAGCATTTTTGGATTCCTTGAGCAAAAATGCTTTAATAAACCAATTTATAGGAGTAGGGAAGCTCTAGAACTCATTTTACAGACAAAAATAGATTACAAAAAGTCGCCACCCCCCCCCCCCCAAAAAAAAATTTGGAGAGCTAAAAAAATCGACATAAATCTGTCAATTTTTGGAATTGGAAGCTCAAATTTTGGGGACTGTCCACTTTAACAGTCCACACCTGGACAAAATTTCAGAAAGATTAAAGGGGGTGGGTGACCTGGCCTGGACGATTTGACATGGAATTACCCCACAGCTTATTCTTTATCATTTTTTATTATTGAAGTATATCAAGTTTTAAAAACATTCTAATTTTACACTGGTCTAAAACAAATCCAATAGTTATTTTTAATAAACTTTTTTTTTTCTTTTTTTAAATCACTGTATTATAAACTGAGGCCAACGGCTTTATTTTATATAACTTGTATGATTGTTATATAGATTTTATTTGGTACTTTCTTATTATTGACAGCAAATTATTATAGAAATATGAAAATTCTTATCTTTTTAGGATTAGAGGCTGTTTTTGTTTCTTTTAATAATCTAACCTGATTTTTTAGTAAAAAAAAATATTGGTAGTCTATAATATGAAAATACTTATTTTATACAAAAATAAAAATAATTCAAGCCATTTTTAAGTATGTTAAAATTATATTAATATGTTTGCAAGTATTTATGAACCAATGCTGATTTTTTTTTAATTTAAAAACAAAAATCTGAAATCAATAGAATGGAAATTCTATGGAATTAAAATTATTGGTTTTCCAAGATCATGTGATGTATTTTTGCCATATGAAGAAGGAGTCTAATTGCCAATATCAGAAATTATAATCAGCTTTTAATTTTAATTTAATACTGCCAAAAATACAAAATAATGTCAATGGTGGGGAATAAATGATTTTATATTAAGGCACTATTCTAAGGTATCACTTTCAAGATAAATAATTGTTTTTGAAATGATTAATTGAAAAATTGATTTTTTTTAAATACCACCGACACATGCCATCTGTTACTATAGCAACACAAATCTGGCTAAGTATTGACAAAAATGTTCACATCACTTATTCTATTTAAGTCTTGTCATGTTTGTATTCAATGAAAGAATGTCATTTTTCATTTAGCATCTTTTATTAGTTCATAAATGAAAATTAAATATTTTTAACAAGTTTTGAGAAAAATAAAAAAAAGTATTAACTTTTCCATCAAGAAAAAAGAAAATTATATTTTTTAACATACAACACGTTATCAAAATATACAAATGACGTTTGTCAAACTGTATTGATTTTTAACAATTTCAAATCTGGAAAAAAAAAAGTTGGAAACAATTCAGAAATCCTCATCTAATCACAAAATATAAGTAAAGCACTTTGCAAACAAAAACATACTGTGGTATTTATGTCCTGATAGCGTTCAGCAATTAATTTTTCCCACCAATAAATAAGATCAAATATATAAAAAATAAAATCGCTCTAGTGTTGAATTTCATTTTAATAGGCAGAAAAAAATAAAAAGGATTTTCATTTTACTATTACTACCCGTAAAAAAATAGTATTATTTCCGTATGGTACGATGCTCTAGTCTAAGATCAGAATGTAATATCTGTTTTTGTGAAAAGTCTTACACGTTGCGTTTTATGGGAATCACTGAAAACAGAATTTACAAAATTGTAAAATTATTTTTTTCATGATCGTTTTTTTATAATAATAATAATAATATTAGATAACCATGCTCGTATTTATTTACGCAATTCGTTAATTAATTCTTATAAACAATACACACACACACACACACCTATTTATAAGATCATTAAATTTAAATACAATCATAAACAAGCATTTTTTTGTTTGTTAGATGAACCTCGAACAAAAATACTTTTTACAATTCTTAGTTTTATTACAGTACAGAAAAAAGCAAAAATAGCCGATATCTTGATGACTTGATTATAAACAAGTTAATTTTTTTTTTAATATAAGTGATTATCCAATACTTATTTATTATTTTATTCATTTATTTAATTTTTTTTTTTAATTCACTCAAAAAAATGATTTACTGTCGAATCTTTTTTTCCTTTCCAATTTACAAAGGCCGGCTTTTTAAAATGGCTTTTAAGAAAATATTCAAGAATATGTAGAAATGCTATAAGAATACAGATATCGAGATATTTCACGTTACATTAGTCGAGATGATCATTAAAAATCGTGAATAGTAAACATGAGAACACATGGTTGAGCAATTATTTTTAGAGCGAAAACACTTGCAGCTTAAAAAAAAAAACCTTCCTTTTCTACTGCTACTCAAGTTTCTTAGCAATTTAAGCAACTCATCTAATCATGGCCGATCAGGACCAAAAGAAATCTATTTCTAATAAAACCATACATAATACAATTTAAACAAAACAAAAACATCAATTTTTTTAATTACATATTCTTAAAATATAAAAAAATAGAATTATCTGCAATTAAAGATTATATATTTTTGCAATTATTTTATATTTTTTGTTTTTAATAATGAAAAAGAAAGCCCTAACTAGTAACTCCGATTTTTTTTAAAATATTTGCTTGAAAATAAATGCCTTAATTAAAATTTAGAATTGTATATATTTATTAATAATTTAAACAAACAAAAGTGACAACCGTGATCATAATTTAAATAAATTGAAACCGGTTTCTTAAAATAAAAATAAATAATGGTTTCTTTCCGGCGACCGGCAATTGAACCAGAACACGAGGAGAAAGAATGCAGAGAAACGTTTCGGTTTGGTCTAATCAATCAAGACTGTTTATAATTTTACATTTAATTCATCAAAAATATCTCGGACAGAAAATAAATAATGAAAGAAAAATAAACTATACAAAAATTAAACAATATGTGTTATAAAAATATATGCAAAAAGCTAAAACAACTGATGCTACACAGATCTCATCAATTTAAGGAAAATCAGCACAAGACTTACAAACATTAAATAAAACAATAATCGAAAAGTAATATTTACCGGCGGCTCTGTTTTCAGCTATCTGTCTTTCAAATTCAAGGTACTCTGCATCCGTCATGATGATATACCTTCAATACAACAGCAGTTTGAAATATTTAAAAAGATTCTAAGTCGCCAACAAGAGAATACAATATGGCGATGAATTTTTCTTCTCTGAGGTCGTTAGATTTTAACAGGAAGTGAACTGCATGATGGGAGTTTTGTGCTACAATAACAGCAGGATTAACACAATAGAATAGAACAAGCAGTAGAATAAAGTTTTATTTTTTATTTTTTAGAATAGACATTCACAAAAATTCTTGTCTTTATTTTTCTATTTAAAAAAATAACTATATTTATTAACTAAGCTACTTTTTTACTAAAGAAAAATTTTTTTTTTTTAAATATAGTGTCGACAAAATTGCGCCATTAGATAAAAATTGAGACTGAAGTGCCTTGAGAAGGGGCAGTTCTTAGTCGCCTAATTGAAATTTTAGATCTGTAAAGAAGGTTTAACCTATCTTGTAATATATAAAGAGTCGTTAAATACATTTTTCAGGGAAATTTTGTAAATGAATACTTGATATGAACTAAAAAATTAGAATTATTTTTGAGCTCAGAAAGAATTTTTAAACTTAAATTATGGGTTCGCATTCATTCGAAATTTAAATAACGTCTCTCAACTGAAAGATATTAAATCCTATCTGCCCACGCCTTTTTAAAGAAAGTTTTTATATCACTGTAATTAAAATTATTGTTAAACCAGAATTTAAAAAAATATTTTTAAATCTTATTTTGGGGAGCTTTTTAACTAAAATACAACAATTCTAGAAGTCTACATTTTAGTGTTGCACTAGCCCAAATAAAGACTATGTTGCGCCAGTCTTCCAAACAAGTTGGGAAAACCTGGAAATCTGCTATGAAAACTGATATTCAGTCACTCGTACGGGTAGAAAATAAATACGCATTTACTTCGGCTAAGATGTAATTGCGTAGGTGGACATTTTTTGTATGTGTGTGTGTTTCTCTGTATTAATTCTTTTTTGTGTTTTCCTATTATATTTTTTAAATTTTAAGACAAAATAAAAATTGAACGTGTCATTGAAAAAAAAAACATACAAAACATTAACAACATGCATATATATATATATATATATATATATATATATATATATATATATTACCATAGACGAAGTTTTGTATAAAATATAAAAATTTATTTGAAATGTATACAATTTTTTTTTCTTAAATTAACGACTTCAACGGCGTCTCTACATATTGCTCTTAATGGGATAGAGAGTCAGAATTCAATTCTTGATGTCTGAGACATCCCAAAGGAAAATGCTGAGGATTGAGGAATATTTATCCTTTTGTTACATATAACACACAGTTAAATAAAACTTGCAAACATTAAATAAAAGAGAAATGAAATTTATTTGATCATATAAAATTTTGTATAAATTTTCTGAAAGAGTGACTTCATTTCTGTTTCCAGACATCAGTAAGTTTGTTTTCATGTTAACACCTTTTTAATCTTTACTCAAAACCTTATGGAACATTTACATAAACTAATATAAAGAATATAGGCACATGGTTTAATAGTTATCATATTAATAAATAGACACGGCAAGACAAGTTCAAATCCTGGACGAGACTAGTAGGACAGACTGGGCACTTTAACCTTGGTTAAGCAACTAGTATAGGAGAAGGAAAACTTTGAATTCCAATCTGTTAAAGTCTGCTTAAGAAATTGACCTTGTGTTACATTTTACTCGTGCAGAGGGGTGGGTAAGTATGAATACAAAGAATATAACCCCTAAGCAAGAACAAACTCGTAAGGTGACGTTCTCCTATGGACACCTACATGTGAACACAACAGTTTAGGCTGACCATCAAAAACCTACACAAAACAGCTCTGTGTGGATTCTGGATGCTGTGCAGAAGACCTGCAAGGAGTAATGATGATGATGATGATAGTCTCAATGTATTAAACATTATACACATGAGAATCCCCCACAAAACTTTACCTTGTGTCACTCTTGTTGAGAGATTGGTTGGCTGGCTGGTTGGATTTACAGCATATCAACCCTTGGGTTATTTTATGACAAAGATATTCTTATTTCATTCGTTGTGTTGTGAACTAGCCTAGTTTACCTTTTGTAGAGAGTGAATGCGCTGGTCTACGACTATTTGTACGCTGCTGTTTTAGAACATGGGAGTAATTACGGAACCATTACACAAACCTTATACCTCGATGTTTTAGCACTCGGTTGTGAGTTACTGTATGTCTGATGCAAACTGTAGTTTGATGTACTAGTACACTGAATATTATATGATCCACTATACAACATCATGTTGGATATTTGATTTTTTTAAACTCTTTTTTTAACCATTTTTAAAACTCATTTTTGATCTATTTAACCTATAGATGGAACCGTAACAGGTACTACCACTCCGGGTCAGAGTAAACCTGGAAGTAATGACAATGAAGGGGTACTCCATTCTCCTCAGAATTCCAAAGCTGGAACTTCACAACTAGATGCAGTTTAACGTCTTACCCTGGACACTAAGACTCTCAGTTACCGCCTTTTAGCACATTTGTGGAGATGTAGATAAGTCCTTCCTTCTACCACAACAATTAACAAAAGTTTCATAGAGCATTTTTTTCTCTTTCCTTTCTTTTTTATTTTATGTGTTTATTTATTTATTTATTAGTTTGTTTTATCTGTGTCAAGCAGAATTTCTTTGAAAAGATTATACTTATCGTTTAAGCCTGAAGAATTTCTCAGAGAGAACGATGTAATACTATCCATTGATAAGGACAAAGATGCATTGTAAGCACATTAGATGTTGGCCATTAACAGTTTATCAAGAATTTATTTAGACGATACCAGAAGAAATAACATGCAGCTCACCAGAAACAATTGTTGTGAATTACGATGATGTTTTCGCGGGACTCATATAATTTCCCAGATTATAGGCAATTAAATTCAAATGAAGAAGATGATAACAACAATTAAAGATAAAAAAAACATATATTCAGAAAGGTACAAAAAGGTTGCAAACTTGATGGCATTTGTGAGCAGACTTATCTTGCTTAGGGTTTGGAAGGTATAGGGAGAATTGGAAAAGACATCTCGTGGTTGACAGCTCAAATACTATAAGTGACTTTTGTCATAGAATTCAATTTAGGCGCCAATATACGATATTGGCGATTCCCTCTATGGTGCCAGGAGCAGTTAATTTATCTATAATTTTTCCGATATTACTTGAACTGCCTATTTGTCATATACCCACTTACTGGGTATATAATATGACGAGAGTTTTTTTCTATTATTTACGAGGGTGAGTCAAAAAGTAATGCCATTTTGTATAGGACAGATATAATTACCAACACAGGAACATGTATCATACATCAAAAGGAAGCTGGTCCTCTGTTGATCATATCCCTACTTCTCCACATAGTCACCGTTTCTCTCAATAACAATGTTCCACCCTATACTTGCAACCTTGTGTCACATCCTACCTGGGGCGAATGGGTTGGGTAATGCCTACTTATTTATAGGTGTAACATAAAAAGAGCTGAATTTTAGAGGAGGGAATTTTGATTGATTTTAACAGCATGTCAATCTATCTAGGGTTATTTGATACCTAGAGGTTAGGGAATTGTATTCATTGTACATTTATATTTACATTTTTTGTGCAAAAGATTTTATTGCACACTTATATGATAGTAAGTATTCCTATCTAATATTAATTATTTGCACACAGTTGTATGGTTTCAAGTATTTCTATCTAATACTAATAATTGTATTTTTATAGGAATTATACTAGTAAACAACAGTCAGTGGGGCCTAAAATGCACTAATTGCATATCCCCTGGGTATGATATTAAAATGCATCCAATAATCAGGTTTCAATTCTAGAGCTCTGGATAGTGTAGAGGCACCACTTTGGTGACATTATGCCCAGTATTGGATGGGAATACTTGAAACCATATAATTGCTTAAAAATTATTAGTATTAGATAGGAATACTTGAAACCATATAATTGCTTGAAAATTATTAGTATCAGATAATAATATTTGAAACCATATAATTGCTTGAAAATTATTAGTATCAGATAATAATATTTGAAACCATATAATTGCTTGAAATTATTAGTATTAGATAAGAATACTTAAAACCATATAATTGCTTGATATGGAAATTATTAGAGTTATATATGAATACTTGAAGCCTTATAATTGTTTGAAAATTATTAGTATTAGATAGGAATACTTCAAACTATATGATTGCTTGAAAATTATTAGTATTAGGGTTATTTCCTATAACTCCAACATAAACAAAGGGAACCACTCTTGACTGATAAATTATTTATTGATCTACTAGGAAAAAGGAAGATGGGGTTAGGGTTTAGGGTAAGGGTTAGTTTAATGGGAAAATAAATAAATAATTTATCAGTCAAGAGTGGTTCATCTTTGTTTATGTTTGAGTTATAGGAAATAACTAGTATTAGATATGAATATTTGAAACTATATCATCATCATCATCATCATCATAATCATCATCATCATCGTCGTCATCGTCATCACACTAACAGCACAGATTTCTATGATTCTCTCTCACCACCCATCCCTCTCAGTCATTGCTCCTAGCAAGTCCTCCTTAAAACATCCAGTATCTGCACAGAGCTGATCAATGAAAGTCCTTGCAGGTTGGCCCACTGTGGTGTGTCCATGTGGAATTGTCCAGAGGAGAACACCACTTATGAGTTTGTTCTTACTTCTCCAGTGTCCAGTGTGTCTTGTTCATCTTACTTGGATGGTTTGTGTGATAGGAGGTAAGTGGCCATACAGCTGCTTTTTTGTGGGATGCTGCTTTCAGGATTTGTTCAAGACAGCATGAAAATCATTTTTTTTCTTTGAATTGTTTAGCTAAAGTTCAAGTAGTGCAGGCATACAGTAGCACTGACACGGTTACAGCTTGGAAAAATTCTCACTTTATCTTATGAGAAAGATTAGATTTCTATATGATTGATAATCTGTCTATAGTAGTCTACGCCTTTCCTATGCATAAGTTGACATCACTTTCTGTAGATGAGATATTACTACTTAGGTATGTGAAATTATATAACTGGGAAAATTTTTACTTGAACATATAATTGTTTGCTAATAATTATTATCATTAGTTACTTGAAATTGCTGGCACAAAAAAAGGCTGACCTTATCATCAAATAACCCAAGGGTTGACATGCTACAAAACCAACCAACCAACCAACCAACCAACCAACCAACTCTTTCATCATTTTATAATGGTCAGACAGAGTGGGTAGTACCTATTAGGGCCCCATCTATGGGTCAATTGGATGTTTGCAAGTTAATGTAAATTATTTCTACCAGTTTATTAATACACATGAAGTTAATGAAAAACCTAACATAAAATAATTTGAATAATTTCGATATTTCCGACTGTTGTCCTTATCTTTATTGTGTATAAACACAACATTTAAATTACCTGAAAAAAAGTAATCTTCAGATGATTACCCATGAATTCAAACTTGATTTCTGAGGTGAAATCATTACCAGTAGCTAACAACCATCATAAAAATTATTCATATCAAGTCTCATATCATAAATACATCCAAGTATAAGTTTATATACCAATATATTGATACATTGAGTTAATGTAAATTATTATATATAACAAGAATGAATAAAACAAAAACATCTTCAGTATAAAATAACCCAAAGTTTTTACATGATATAAAATCCAACCAACTAATTAACTTTATGAAAGATTTACATAAACTAATATAAAGAATATAATGAACTTATAGTCACAATGTAATAATCAGTTCATCTTAGTAAGGAAAATTTAAAAATTTATTTTCTCCTATAAGTTGAGAAAAGAACTAGGTCAAAGTATACGTTTCTTAAAGTTTTATTGTTTCTATTATTGGATATTTGTAAACTATGTGGTTAATAAGTCTTTTGCACTTAGAATGATCCTGGTGAATACAATACATTCTTTTCCTATTCTCTAATAAAGAAAGATGTTATGCAAAAATAGCATTTGCTTGATTTCTCATTTTATTTACACTGTCTCACAATCGTCATTATGCCTAACGTCTGAAATAAATACGCAAACATAACGACTATTATAGGACAGACAGGAGTAGCACTATTTATAATTTCTAAAAAAAAAATCAAAAAAATCATAGAAGTTAGTATACAATGTACTAATAATAGAAATGAAATTAAGAACTTGTTTGCGAGCAGGTTGTAAAAAACACCCACACTTATGAATTTGCTGTTCAGGTACAGCCTGTTTTACATTTAGGCATAAACTAAACAAGATGGAGTCTAGCATTGGCATACAAGTCAGGGAGTGGCTGCAGCACCCCCAGGGA
Source organism: Doryteuthis pealeii (assembly GCA_023376005.1). Classification (NCBI taxonomy): domain Eukaryota; kingdom Metazoa; phylum Mollusca; class Cephalopoda; order Myopsida; family Loliginidae; genus Doryteuthis; species Doryteuthis pealeii. The sequence continues at coordinate 90,783,683 of CM042141.1, forward strand.
CAAATGAATTGTACATTTTCAGGGCAAATCATTGTTTTAATTTATTTACCACACATCCCATGGTATGCAGGTCAGGTACAAGGCCCTATTAATGTGGGACCACCTACAAACCAAAGCTCATAGGATGGCAGGCACAAAAAAGTGCGTT
>CM042141.1:90788830-90837618 GCA_023376005.1 Doryteuthis pealeii
AAAAATGATTCACATCTATTGTTTACATTTTGAACCTTACGAAAAATCAACTTCCGCTGTGAGAACATTTAAATTTGAAATCAGCATTCCTCATAACGAACCGTTTAACGCAATGAACACACACGTGTAATCGACTGCAATTAATCAGTATCTCGATTAATTCAGTGGATTTAACCCTGAAGATCCTTATGGTGAAACTTGAGTAGGTTATCACTTGTACCTGTATTGAAATAATATATTTATCTATCTATATATATGTGTGTGTGTGTATTTCAGTTGGCTCCTATCTATATATCTCTCTCACTCAGTTGGTATCTATTAACTGATTTTGTTTTTAAGTTTTAAAAAGATTAAAGACCCAAAAGTTCAAAGTTTAAACGAATAACTTTTCAAATCTCAAGAGAAGAAAGTCCACATTCTGAAATTGGTTGAATGTACGTTGTGCAATGGTTAGAGAATTAGGAAATGTACTTGTTGACCCAAGTTCAAATCCTGGATGAAGCTACAGTTCACATAGTGCTAATACCCTTGGAAAAGATATGAATCCAACTACTCTCCCTCCAGCTATGGGTAAATAGTAGAGCAGACTAGGCTCTTTAACCTTGGTTAGGCAACCAGTCTAGGAGAAGGAAAACTCTGAATTCATACCTCTTAAATCCGCTTGGGGTGGCCACTACTAGAATAGGCTCAGTCCTAATTAGTGATCTATTTCACTAATTTTTTTATTTTAATTTTTTTTATTTATTGATGCTCTTTTCTGTCTAGACTTACCAGGTAAATATTGGTTGCAATTCTAAATAATCCACAATTGACAGATGACACGTCTTCTTTTTTTATAAAAAATTGTTGTGTTCTCTTAAAAAGGCTGCATAATATGGTCTTTTTTGCTGGGATCATATATTTTCCCACATTAACAGATAGGCATTCAAATTTGGATGAAGAAGAGTCAACAAATATGAAGGTACAAATTCAAAAATACAAGTGGCGTTGTGGCCAGACTTATCTGCTGAAGTCCATCTTGGTTCTGGGAGAGATTGGATAAGACGTCTCAATGCAGTGATGGTCAACACTACAAGTGATTCTAAAAAGGAGGCAAATTTGGGGCCAATCTAGGGTATTGCATTGATTGGCTCCTTGCTGCCAAGGACAGATAACACTGGTTTACAAAAAAATATTTTTTGTCTGAGGCAAGAATGTGAATAGGTGTTTTTTTACTAATTTGGGTGTGCTGAATTCAAATTTATAAACAGTTTTGCTCTATCACCTCTAGTTTTCTGTCTTTTAGATAGTCTCATTTTAGTATATACAGAGTATATACATTCTTATTTCAACAGTTGCAGCAGCTTATTACAGATAAAACAGGATAGATAAAGAACATTGACGGAATAAATATACTTGGATGACACAATATACACAATTCATAGTACCGCAGACAGTTAGAAGTGTGTTTTCTTAGATAATCTGCAGTATTTTGCCTCTGGGATGTCACACAAGAGCATCCAGCAGAAGTATCCCATCATGCCGGGGGTCTACTTGCCTTGGTAGTTGCTCTCCATCTTTGTAATATCTTGGTGGAATCTTTCTCTGTACTCATCACTCACTGCTCCAAGGTTTGGAGGGAAGAAGTTGAGGTGGGAATGGAGAAAATGAATTTTGAGTGACATTCAGCATCCCATATCCTCATAAGTCTTTAGCAACTTCTCAATACAGGCTTGGTAGTTTGGTACGCGTGTGTTACCAAGGAAGCCACTACAGACTGACTTAAATGCTTCCCATGCTCTCAGTTTCCTGCATAATAACTAAAAAAGAAGACATAAGTCACACAATATTAGAAATTAACCCTGAATGCATATACGCCTTTATGTACAGTATGTGTACAAAATGTACAGTATTCATATCTAAAAAACTAGAGGTGATGAATAAAAACGGATTTCCAATCTGAATTCAGCTGCACTCCCAAATTAGGTTAAAACAGCTATTTTTTGTGCTTTCCTCAATTTCTTTGTAAACCAGTGTAATTAATCCCCTATTTTTTCCAATAATAATTTGAGTCAAAATGTTTGACTCGATTTTCTCATTACATTTAGAAAGACATATCAGCCATCTTGGATATTTCAATTTTTAAAATTATTTTAATGCATCAAACAGACTTTTTATTTTAGCATTCAGAAATTTTTATTTTAATTAAATATGAAAATTAAAAATCAAAAGTCAAATAAAAAAAGGAAAATTGGTGGAGTGGCCTATCATCAGTATCAGTGAGGGAGGCTATCCTCTTTTAATTAGCGCTAGACCAGGGTAATTGTTTTTACTGAGGTGGAGTGCCACACCTACCACCAGTTCCCCTTATTACCCAAGTCACGCTACTCATACACTGAGTTGGCGAGGACTGGTCTTGCGATTCCTAGGCGATTGAGGGGCTGATTTATTTCAGTTGGTAGAGCACCCACCTCGGAATCGAAAGGTTCCTGGTGATACTGATCCCTGCCAACTCAGTGTATGAGTATCACAGATAGGGTAATCTGATCTGTGCGGTAAAGTCGGGAGCTAACGGTAGGTGTGACACTCCACCTCAGCAAAAACAATCTCTCTGGTCTAGCACGAGTGAAAAGGGGATAGACTCCTTCTATGTCCAGTTGATACCGACAATAGGTCACTTCGCCAAAGTCAAATACATTTTTTTTTTAATGCAGCAAACATCAAAAACCAACAAAATTTTACAAAATATTTAATATAAAAATAATGTGTAATTGTTTTTAAATTTATTATTCAATTTATTTATTTAGGTGTCCCATCATGGTGTAATAGCTAGCAAGCTAGTCTCATGGATCCATTACTACTGAATAGCGAGTTTGATCCTTGCTGGATGTCCCATACTTGCAGCTTTCAGTCACTTCCTACCTGTGACGAACGAGTTAGGTAAATACCTACTTAATTTAGTTATAAATTTAGTACTGCTTGATTCAAAAGGTTTCTCCAAATTTATTCTTTCTCACATTTATTAAATAATCAGATCTTTCGCAGCCATATTTACTATATAGTTGTGAAAATTCAATAAGTTATAATAATCTTTTTCTGTCAATACACCTGAAAATCTTGGAGAAAAAGTAAAAAATAGCATCATTTATAAAGGGGAGATAACCCATCAAGATGTCATTTTAAAAAAATTCAACAAGTACTGGATATCTCAGATTTAATTGCTTACAGTCAAGTCACGTTGAAAGCTCTGATTTTCACTAGGTCACTGAACTTAAGCAGCAATGAGCCTGTTCAATACTTAGATGGGTGACCATTTAAGCTACAGCAGATACTGTGGGGATTAAAATTAAAAAAATAACAATCTCCCATGAGCCTTCACCGGAAGAACCCTCCGAACATGTGTGGGGAAAAAGGACCCAACCCCCAAGATAATCTCTCGGCCATTCTGACTTAGGCCTTAACTGGGGCAAAACATGACTAATGGTCAGGAAGGAATTTCTTTACCACATGGTGGCTATGACCTGTGAATAAAGCCTAAATTCTTAAACTACCTTTTGTCTTCCCTTGAATCCCTTTTTCAGCGCGACCACCAAATAAGAGGGAGTTAAAAGCAAACCCTAGGAACATGCACCAAGAATAACCAGCTACCTTTAAACCTAAAACATTAAACCACCTGCCACCCCACAGTACTGTAAGCAATCTGATATCAAAAGGACTTGATTCGGCATTAAATGACCCAAAAAGGGTTGAGATGCCATAAAACAAAACAACCAATACACCAAATCAGATTTAATTACTTATATTTTATCTTATCTGAAAATAATTTGTAAGCTTTTATAAGCTATAAGTACTGATCAGTTACCATAGTCAGTAGTTGGGAATTTGTGAATCAACACTATTATTTGTAGTATCATTTATCTGCAATTCAACAGATATATTAGATATTGACCAGAACATTAGCATTTTGGCAGCTTAAGGAGGCACTCTACACTCGACAGTAAGCCCCTAAAGCAGGTAGACCAATTCATATACCCAGGTAGTAATATCTCATCAACAGAAAGCGATGTTAATGCACGCATAGAGAAGACATGGTCTGCTATAAACAGATTATCAGGCATATAGAAATCCGATCTCACTGACAAGTTAAAGCTACAATTCTTGCAAGCCATAGCTGTATCAGTGCTACTGTATGGCTACACCACTTGGACCCTAACCAAACACCTAGAGAATAAGCTTGATGGTAGCTGCACAAGAATTCTGTATGTGATCTTAAACAAATTGTGGAAACAACACTTCTCAAGAAAGCAGCTGTATGGCCACTTACCCCTTATAACACAAACCATCAGAATGAGATGAACAAGACACATACCTGGAGACACTGCTTGAGAAGCAAGGACAAACTCATAAGTGACTTTTTCCGGTCGAAGTCAGCACATAGTAATGCCAGTGCAGGTCGCCCAGCAAAGACTTACATTAACCAGCTCTGCGCGGATACTGGATTCTGCGCAGAGGATCTACAAGTGACAATGAATGATAGGGATGGTTGGTGAGAGATTGTCATGGATATCTGTGTTGCTGGCACATGATGATGATGATGATGATTTAATAGCTTAACACCCTGCTGTCACATCACTTTAAGTTAACTTTATGTATTTGTATTCCTTATTTAAAAATGAAATAATTTTGCTTTTACTGCATTACTTAGACTTTAATGAAACACTAACTATAAAATTTGAATTAGAATCTTTCACTCTAAATCTGCTTACTACAAAGTAGCAGTCCAGTATGATACCCAGTACACCACAAGAACTCCTCCTAATTATTACGCATCCAAGATTATTATTCAGATCATAAATTTATCTTCTACTTTATTTTTCATCTTTATACTTTATACTTTATATAAATAGACAAGACAATACATGACCTGTTGGGTCACCCATTGGGGTCTGAGTAGATAATTGGGATTAGGGAAAAGTGAGTTTGCAAAGTGAATTAAATTTAAAAATAAAAGAAATGTCTGGAAAATTTAAAAAAAAAATCATTTTGTAAGATTTCTAAGAAAGAGAACGTTTGACCTAATTTAAGCTACTGGCTAGCTTCTTCTGAAACTAAACATACAAATATATTTCACACTTTCTTTACCCTCAGAGAGGAATTAACATATATAATGAGGTGGTAATCAAGATATATATAGAGAGGGGGAAAGTGACTGGCAGAATGTGAAGAGATGGGTCAGTTTTTGACTTAATTGCAAATTACAACTAATTAGAACCAATTTAAATGGATTTTTTTCTTCAAACATAACTCAATCCTAGAACTAAGGAATATTTTATATGAATTTTGTGTTATTAAACTAAATAGGAAAAAAGCCTTTAGCAAATAATCATAGATAAACCCAGCTTTGGTATAATAATAGATAATCTAGTTATTATTTTGAGTTATTTGTGTAGGTGTAAGGCCATAATTTTCCCTGCCTTTTCTGAAATTTAGTGTTTAGCCTATTCTTGGGTGAAAACGCTGGTAAACGTTCACCATTTCCGTTTGGAACTGGAAGCAACACCTCACAAAACAGCAGTTGTATGGTCACTTACCTCCGATCTCACAAATCATCCAAGTAAGATAAGACATACTAGAGAAGTAAGGACAAACTCATAAACAACACTCTCCAATGAACTCCTACACATGGACACAGGATGCCATCTAGAGGACTTACTAAGATTAATGGCCAATAGGGTAGGATGGCGAGAGTGAGAGTCAAAGGAATCTGTGCTGCCAGCACACCTTGATGATGATAATGATATTTATAAGTAACAACATTTCAACTTCATATTCATGTGACAGTAGATTATTTTGATGGTGTATATGTAGCAATTATCTCCCTTTGTTTGGTTGCGGTCAATATTGGCAAAGGATTATCTTTCCTTGCCACTAGGGGGTGTTGTAATTTAGCTATTTAAATGCAACCCGCAAAAGTGACTCGCTTTTCTTTTTGATTTGGGACCTCCAGATATGTACTAGACCAAGGTGTCTCCATCCATTTGCATTTGGGGGTCAAGGCCCCCCCAGCTACAGGCTTTTTCAAGTGTCTTTATGCACCCCCACCCTTATACTCTATCTTCATAGAGGTTTTGCTCACCAACCCTGGCATATCCGTGTAAGTACACATGCATTTTTACACTGCATGTCTTCATGGAGATTAGCCACGCACATGGCCCCAGTTACGAAGTGACAACCTTTTTTATTTAGGACTTTCATCCATTCTGTTTTCTATTCACTCTTTTAGGACTGTGCTCAGACAATAAAAGTTCATTTGTTATAACTCTTTGTTGGAATTTGCTTTATATAAATATGTAAATATCCTGTGTTCGGGGCAGTTGTGTGTGTGTATGTATATATGTCTGTATGTCTGCCTGTTCAGCTGAAACTATGAAAAAAAACAAAAAAAAAAAACAATTAACGCCAAAGTAAATATATATAGACATTCACTAACACCAGATCACTTAATACATTATAAGAAATTGGTGGTAATTTTTATATATGCAAACACAACAAAAATTTGCATATTACATTCTATTGAATATACAGTGTGCAGCAGAAATATCATCAACATTTCAAACTGCCACCTGTGTGATGCAAATGAAATTAGGCAAGTGATAATGGTAGCTCCATCTAGCTAATAGGTACTTCTGCTGCACCTTATATAAAAATTTTACTATCTGGTATGAAATTAGGCTAATGCACCTGATTAAAAAAAAAAAAAAAAACTTATGAAAAGATGATCAACAGAAAACAAAATAGATTATGTCTTCTGTGATGTGAGTGTAATCATAGGCATTTATGATTATTTTTTTTTTTAGAGAAAAAATGTAAAAAGCTAATGATCATTTGGTTCATTGGATTTTATGGCATGTCAACCCTTGTTTAGTTATCTTATGCCAAAGATGTTTTGTTTTATTCATTCTTGATGGGTATTCAACATCTATCTTAAACTCAATTTTTTATAAACACATTTTGTTCTATTTAAGCCAGAGACAGGACCCTAACAGGTACTACCATGCCGGGTCAGAGTGAACCTGGGAGTAATGGTGATTAAGGGGTACTTCACATTCCCCAGAATTGGAACTTCACTATCAGATAGAGTTTAATGTCATACTCAGGACACTAAGATCCTCAGCCACTGCCTTCTAGCACAGACATGATAAAAAGAATAGGTGCTAGGGCTTGATGTGAGCAGCCATTTAATCGGAGGGGGCCTCTCCAAAACACCTGTCTAGCCAAAGTAAAGGCCAAAGTTGAGTGTTGCAAGTCATGAACGGCTCAGCTACGAAGATTCTGTCCTTAAAAAGCTGAAGATGTGTAAAAAAAATGATAATGTACTGTAATGTTGCCTTTGTGATTAAATTTAGTTTTAAAAAATGAAAAAACAAAAAAACATGGCATTGAAAAATATTAAGTGCAGCTCAACTCAGCTTAGTTGGACCGAGAATTGAATCATTTTAAAAGGACACATTTTCCCTTTTCTTTAGTACAGACAATGAAAATTTATAAAGACAAAACAATTTAAAAATCTAATCAAAAAAATAACTAATCTACTTTTAGATTTATTTTCTAATTGATTAAAATAAGAATAATTTCTTAACCAAATTACATGTATCAGTGTAACAAACTTTTTAAAATAGTAAACAAAAACAAATAATTTATTTTATGATAAAAGAAAAGTAATCTATCTGTACATATATAAAGGACAGTTGTGTGTATGTATGTCTGTCCAGCTGAAACTATGAAAATAAAACAATTAACGGCAAAGTAAATATATATATACACACATTCACTAACACCAGATCTTACTTTTTGTGCAAAAATAATGAAGATTTGATTTATATTTGTGATGATAATAAATTTTAAATAAAATGCTGTTACAGCACGTTTTTTTTTTGTGGATTTAATATTTTAAATAGATTTTTCTTTTCAGAGTTTCTGTGCACTTTTTTTTCTTTTGACACCCCACCACTATGCTGAATCAATGCAAGGTCTTTTTTACATAGGGGTTTTAATTGGGAATCCTGCAAGGATCCAACTCATGATTCAGTAATAATGGATCTGTGAGACTAACTTAACCCCCCCCCTCTACTCAGGCGACACTTCTAGTTCATAATAAAGCAATTGTTTCAAACTGGTGTCATAATTCAATCGTTTCTGGCTTAAATAGCTCCTCTGGATTTTTGTTTCAATTTTGTGGAAATTCTGCGGGTTCTGCTAGTTCATATATAAAAGGACAGTTGGTATTTATGTCCTGATGAAACTACAAAAATAAAACAATGACATAGTAAGTATATGTCCACATTAAATATCACCGGTTTTTGCTTTTTATGTAAAAATTATGAAGATTTGATTTATATTTGAAGATATTTAAAAATCAAAATATACATAGAAATAGCATTGAAATTCTACTTAAAAATGTCCAGCATTTGTAAATCTCAATAGTAAATAAATCAATATACCATGTGTTTTTTTTTTGTTTTTTTAAACCCTCTCTCTACCCAGACGATGCTGGGTAGCTGTTTCTAGTTACCTATAGATCCTGTCTTGTCAAATCTTTTTTACATGTATGTAAGGCTTTGCTTGAAGTTGCTTTTGTTTCGATTTCATTGTTAACTTACCTTTGTCAGTTGATGGTTCAAGTATAGAAAGAGTATCAACACTTTCCATTCCACACAAATCTGTTTTTTGCCCTCCACCTAATGTTATATAGCAACCAAACTACATTAACCCTTTCACAGGCAGATAATTTTTCTAACCCTTGTAGAGTGGGTGAATTATTTTCTATACATTAATAAAATTAGAATACTGACTTACTTAGTAAGTAGTTTGTAACTAATTTATGATGGTATCATGATGGTAGGATACAGTACATTACACCATGTGAAAAAAAGGTTATTTTATTCAATCAATTGATAAATCAATTAATCACTTTTACAGTAAACAAAATTATTGATGCTCTATTATTGAAAGAAAAAGAAAAAAAAAAGGATTTGAAATTGTATTCAAAGAAAAGAAATAATAATAATAATAAAAATTATAGACTATCCCCCCCCCCAAAAAAAAAAAAACCAAGCAGCCAATGGAAAATACCTCACATCAAGCTCCTAAAGTAATGTCATTCTGCCTGTGTACTGCTTGCAACAAAGATGTTGTTCTGCCCGCAAAAGGGTTAAGAACATTCCAGAATAAATCATAAATTTTATACAAAATTTGATGACAGCCTGAACAAATATCTTATTTTTGGAGAATGTATATGAGCAGCCTGCATGATTGAAAGAATATTTTTCTAATGATTTTAAGAGACATGTACCAAAATTTATTTGGACAATTTTTTCTTGTTCATACTGTTGTTCACATAATGCTAATACCCTTGGGAAAGATATGAATCCAACTATTCTCCCTCCAGCTATGGGTAAATAGTAGGGCAGACTGGTCTCTTTAACCTTGTTATGGTAACTGGTCTAGAAGGAAAACTTTGAATTCAAACCTGTTAAACTCTGCTAAAAATAAATTGACTTTGTGTCACATCCTGCTCGTTCAGAGGTGTTGGTAAATACATATTGTTGTCCACATGCTGTTTTGACCAATGAAATATTTAAAAATTCTAATATTAGTCTTATAAAAATACGCAATCATTTGATCATAATACCCCCCCGCCTTTTAAATAATGATATTGATTATGAAGCTTTTAAATGATTGTAGGTTTATTCCCAATATAAAGCTAAAATTCCCCACTTATATTCTATTCAAATATTTTTCAAAAGGCAAAAAATATGGGAAATATTTGCAGCTACAATACATAAGCAACAGACTTTGGTGTGAACAAATTAAAAACTTTCAGAAGAAATCTATTTTGTTTTTGCACCCAGAGAAAAATAAAGCTATCATTAATATTTCACAAGTTACTAGTAAAAGAATAAAAATATACCTTAATTATTAATTGGAATACAATTACATGAATACATTTGCATAAAAATATCAAAATAAAAGAATTATTTACTATGGAAACAAATTAACTTAAAGTTTGAAATTATTTTACACCATAAATAGAATATTTCACAAATAGTAGAATTGAAAAAGTGATTTTATGACAATTTTAATGGGGTGTTTGATTTAGGATTTTGGCTGGACTAAATTCTGGGTAAACAGTTTGTTTTATTGCTCTACTTTAACGAGTTTGAAGATAAATAATATGAAATTTGTTCTACTTATAAAAATCCTTAAAAATACATTTAATGAGTTAACTTAAATATTGTTTTAAAATTTTCTTTTTCATTTCTACAAATTAATTCCAAAATTAACAAACTAGTTCTGAATCTTTTCATCACTTCTAAAATATCTTCAAATCAATAAAAAAAATAATAATGAAAGTATCACACACATTATTAATGATATACTAAAAAAATAGTATTTTGCAAATACTATCGGTATATAAAAGAACTGTTTTGTTCATAATATCATTGTTCATCAACTCTAATAATAATCCAAATTTTATCAATGGAAAATAAATTATGCATGATGCAACATGACTCATATAGAGATCAATGTGCCAAATAATTATATTCAATATAGTATTAGAACATTGTAGCTGAGAATTACCCAAGATATTAATATAAGTAATGGAATGTTATTTTTTTATTTATTTTAAAAAATTATTTTTTAAAGATTATAGCAAAGACGATAAACTAAAATAACTTTGCCAATCATATAAAAACTTATAGTACCAAATGAGAACAAAGACATTCATCTTTTAATATGAATTGGTATAAAATTCAGTCTAGTAACAATGACTATGCATCTATATTCTAACAAAAGCAAAGTGTAGACATTTGTTACAAGTAACAATTCGTTTATTAATAAAACTATGTATAAGAATTGTTTTGTTTTTTGCTTAGAATTTTTTTTCCCTAAGCTGAAAATATCATTATTAAAATTGACTAAATCATTAGCAAAGATTTGTCAATTTTTATGGTATATCACAAAGAACTGAGTTTTATAATAAGTGAGGAGAGGAGGAGCTTAATCGTTGCTTAAAGCTCAGTTAACATTTGCTAAGGTGGGATTTTTTGTCGTCGTTTTTTCTCGACCTGCCACAAAACATTTCCTAAGGATACTTGCTGTAATGACTAGATAAAAGATTAAAGATTTTCTAAGTTTAGTTATAAGCAAATGAAAATGAAACATTTAAAAATAAATTTTGTAATTTCCATTCCTAATAAAAAACATGTACTTTGTTGATATTGCTGTAGAAAAATTTGAAAGCTATTTTATATAAAGTACAAATTATGACTAAATCCAATTTACCAAACATTAAAAAATCAAAAATAAATTTAACCAAAATTTTAAAACCAGATCTGAATCTAAATAGGTACCAATTCTGATATAAGAACATTTATTTTAGATAATCTCAAACTTAATTTGTAGGTACCTATATTCAGTCAAGTACCTATATTCAGTCAGACACTAAGATAATCGACACAAATAAGGAAATATTTTTAACTTACCGATTATAAAAGCAAAAATTCCGCTAGCCAGTCTTTTAGCACCAACATAAATGATTAATAAGAATTACTTCACATTATTGATTAAAAATATAAAATTGGTTTCAAATATTGCTATAGTTTTGTAATCACATTTTGAAAATTTTAAAAATAAAATCAAAAATATCTGTAAAAATTGATAAAAGTTTCAGAGAAATTCTACAAAATGATTATTTAAATTTCTCTTTTTTCACAAGTGCATCTAGCCCTTCATTGTCTGCAATGTTTTGTAGACCATGGGCATACCAGGGACAGGGGGAGGTAACTGTCCTCCCAAATTCAGGTAAAGATGGAGATGTGAGGATCAGGAAAAGCAAAAAGAAAACTTGTGATTTTTATCTGTGTAAAATTTCAGGCAAATCAACCCCTCTGCCCCAGTTAAGCAAAGTGTCTCTATACACCCATGTTGTAGACTCTCATATAAGAACATCAAAAATCCACACTAATGGATCAATTTCAGCAGTATGGTGCCATAATGGAAAGAAGAAAAAAATCCACCAAGGAAACAAGGAGACTCTATAACAAAATATGTAACTAAAGTTTTGGATAAAAACTTACCAGTAATTAGACAAGAAATATTTGGGGAAGGGGAAATTTAAAAAAAAAAAAAGAAGAAATTATTCAAATAAAATTATGTCTGAATTTTTTTTTTTTAGATGAAGCCTGATAATTTGTATTATTTAGATTTTTCGTATTGTTGTCCTCATCTTTATTGTTATATAAACAACATTGGACACATGGCGTAATGGATATAAGGATTGAGTTAATACAGTTCTAAGTAACAATCATTTGGAATACAGGCAAAAATAACATAGAATACTTAACATAGCTCCCCAGCCATATTCAGGTGTTTCTTGTTAGAATCAGGAGCTTTCATGGAATTTCAAACCAGACCCTTTATTTAATCCATTGGGGTAGATTGTTCTCATTCCATTAACAATGACTTCCAAGTTCGACAAGAAACACATGAAAAAGACCAAAGGGCACATCGGCCAAAATGTTGTGTATATAGCAATGAAGATGAGGACAACAGCCTGAAAAATCAAAATAAAATGTTTAAAAAATTGTTATGCAAAAAAGAAACTGACCACATCAAATGGTCATTATTCCCTTTACTAAAGCCTATCAATAATTTTGAGTTGTAGAACATTTTAAACTTTCCTAAAGATTTGTTAGTTTCAATGAAGATTGTTCTATAAAATGTAAACAAATTAATTGTATAGAAGGAATATGAAGATAAAAGCAGTTGCTTTTCTCTCCAATCTCTTAAAAATCATGCTTTGAGCAAAGGAATTACAAAGAAAAATACACAATCAATTGAACCACAATTGATCATGTACTGTAATAATAGAAGTAGTAGTAGTAATAGTAGAAGAAGTGTTGGTAGTGGTGTTGGTGGTTGTAGTAGTAATGGTGGTATTACAAGTAGAAGAACAAATGGCTGTTGGAGTGGTTGCAGTGTAGAAGTCTCGTGAAAGGTCTGGGGCATCAACCAAGGAGGAACAACAACACTAGCTGGGAAAGGAAATTCCAATCTCTTCAAGAATACTTTTTGGCTCTTCGGATTCCTGGTGAGGAATGGAGACAACGATTTGAATCAGAAGAAATGTCTTAAACAATTGCAGAATTTCTAGCAAATGGATTAGTGAATGAATTTCGAGTAATTACACAAACAAGATAAAACGATTTTGTCTCAATTTTTGACATAAGGACATTATTATCATTATTATTACACACTGATATATTCAGATCAGCAGATTCATTTTGGCAGTTGTTATAGTCACAATGTTTTTCAGACATTCTGCTCTCTGGCTTTTTAAAAGTAGGAATTTATCCAACCTGTTTGCCATGGGTAGGATGTCACAAGGATAGGGCATCCAATGAGGATTGAACTTGCCATTCAGTAGTTATGGATCTTTGAAACTAACTTGCTAACCATTTGTTGTATACTGAAATGTAACATGATTCAGTATACTAATACATCCAAATAAAGGTTCAGTATACTAGTACATCCAAATAAGGGTTCAGTATACTAGTACATCCAAATAAGGGTTCAGTATACTAGTACATCCAAATAAAGCGGGTTCAGTATACTAGTACATCCAAATAAGGGTTCAGTATACTAGTACATCCAAATAAGGGTTCAGTATACTAATACATCCAAATAAGGGTTCAGTATACTAGTACATCCAAATAAGGGTTCAATATACTAATACATCCAAATAAGGGTTCAGTATACTAATACATCCAAATAAGGGTTCAGTATACTAATACATCCAAATAAGGGTTCAGTATACTAGTACATCCAAATAAGGGTTCAATATACTAATACATCCAAATAAGGGTTCACACTAACAATAAAGTACTTAGTCATAGATTGCTAAGAATTGAGGTCTTAAGTAGACGGTTCTCATAATGATCTGTTGACTGCTCTAAACAGCAGTACACAAATAGTCTTGGACCAGTTCATTTAAAAATAATAATGAAATTTATTATGTACAGTGCTCAGGTGCACCACAACTCATCAAAATCTCATGTCAAGTACACAGAATAACGTATTAGTGTCAGGAACATGAACAGTTTACAGTAGTAATATGCATGTATGTGTGTGCATATATGTGTGGAGAGGGGCATCAGGTATAGTGTCAGCAGACTACAGGAAGCATGGAGGCTTTGAAAGATTCAGTGTTTCCAAGAAAAGGTAAGATAGGCTAGTCCACAACACCATCACACCATGCTGGGGGACACCCTGACCTTTTTGAAAGTATATGTTGTAGTTGGTAACTGTAATATCTTATATTCTCTTTAGAAATGGCTACAGAATAACTCTTAAGGCTCATCCAATAACAATTCATGTAACCTCCTCAAGATGGCTGAACAATCATACCTTAAGCAGGGTCAATTCCATCGGTGTCTTTGGACTAAGAGTTCCTTATTAATATTGTACCAAGATACTACAGTAACCTACTAGGAATTTTGAAAGAAACCCTTTATTGAATTGAATAAAGAGTTTGGTTTGAAATTACCAGAAGATTACTGACTATAACAGGCAACTAAAGAAGATACATTTGCCAAAATATTGTGACCCTAATAACAACCAAGATGACAACACTAGTCAGAGTATATCAGTATATAATAATCTACAAAATATTGAGGATGTGTAATTACTATTTTTACACACAAAAATGTCTCAATGTATGCTATGAAATGTATTATCTGAAGTGTACTTTTAAATTTAAGATTAAATGAAAATAATCAGAAAATTATTATTTATAAAAAAAACTTTTTTTTTCTTTTTTAATTATTTAAAAAAAATCAAGTTAATGAAGAAATTATTTAACAAGAAATGGCAATACCAGTAAAACTAATATTTTTTGTAATTTTTTAAAAATTAAAAAAAAAATATTTTCAACTTTTTAAAATTCCAAAAATGAATTAATTTTCAAATTTTTTTATAGAAAATGCGTGCCCTAAAATTGAATTTTAGAGGATGACAAAACTGCAGTTAGCTAAAACAATCATTAATAATAAAGATAACAATAGTCAAAACGTGAACATGCATGGTACAAGAAAAAGAAAAAAGAGCACTGTGCAAATATAACATTTATAGGAAATAGAGTGCAAGAGGAGATGTTTTAAACAGGTTCAACAAAGAAATTTTAAAAGGATATTCTACATTTTTAAATCAATTTAATTGATAAAAAATTTCTTTGAATAACCAAGACAGGCTTTTTAATTAATATGCTTTTAGAGATAATTTACAAGCAAAAGGAAATAAGTGCATTTAATATAATGTGATGATATTGACACTAACATTTTCAATAATGAAATTAAGAGAATCTATTAATATTCTCATCAATCAAAAATTGCTTAACATAACTGATTTTATTATTATCAATTTGATATCTATCAGTTATAAAAATGTATTATTTATAGATAGAAATGTTTGTACTTTATTTTACAACTTATTTTACATTCTTTTTTATAATCAATACACACACACACACATATATGTGTGTGTTACAACGTCAACATCACTACCTACAATAAACATCCATTTTCTACAACACCCTGTGTTTGTCTACCTTTCTCCACATACTGTTGGATTAATTTCCTCTTATTTCTCCCATATATATATATATATATGAGGTTTTCAATATTGTAAAAATTGTAAGGAACCTGTTTAAAATAACTGATAAGACAAAAGCATTAAAAAAACAAAAGAAAATATACATGCAAAAACAGAACAGCAAAATAAGAATATTCAACATAAAAGGATCATTGAAGAAAAAAAAGAAAATAAAAAGGAAAAAAAAAAAAAAAAAAGAAAAAGAAGAGGCTATCATGCAACTTTAATGAAAACAAATTTGTTCCCTCCATTCCTCAGTGTTATTAACAATAACAATGCAAAGTTTTTGAATATTATCAATTTGAAAACTAAGTTATTTTCTTTTTTTTCCAAATATTCAGTTAATGATAAAAATATAAAGCACTGTGTTAAAAAAGAAAAAAGAATTCCCCCAAAATAAATAAACAATTTTTTTTCTCTCGACTATTAAGCATACAAAACCTGAGCATTTTGCAGTGAAAAAGTTTGGAAACCACTGGGAAGGACACATTACAAAGGCAGCAGCAGAATAAAGTCAGAATAAAAATGATTATCTTATAAAATTAACTAATTAGTTTACTAAATATATTAAGAATTGAAAGAAAATAGCCACTAATTTAGAATCTAGGTATTATCATAAAACTGTTGAATAAGTGTTAGGGAAATTAAACCATTTTAACATGTATGAACAGGAAATATCTTACAAATTCTATTTTGATATTCACAAATTTATTTCCAAAGAGTTCATGTACATAAGACTCATTTAAATTTTGTGCAGGAAAGTGTATATATATATATATATATATATATATACACACACACACACATATTTACATATATCTAAATTAGAGTGGGGAAGACACGAAGTTAACGGTGCTTGGTAATTAACAGTTCCTCTTTCCTATGTGATTTTATCTATAAATATACCAAACTATATTTTCAATATATATACATATAGATATAAAAATAAAATTTATGATTGTAATTTTGAAAGAAAAATCTTCTTAAAAAAAAAAGAAAGAAAAAAGAATACACATACATAGTGTCTGAGTACAGCCTCAACGTTTCTGTTGGAGTTGTATTATTTTAGTAATTATCCAAGAGTGCTCAATACTTCATAAAAAGTTGAGCTTTAATAATAATAATAATAACAATATGAAAAATTATGACCCATTATTATATATATATATATATATATATATATATATATAAGCAGTGACAGGCAAAAGGTAATCTTTACATACATAATTGAATACATGTTTATTTTTTACATTTCATTATGCTATCAAGAGTAGGTAAGTTTAAACAATTTTATAAAGTTTATAAAAGTTAGGAAAGAAAGGAAAAGAATAATGACTATTTCACACTTAAGTGAATAAACATCTTTATGAAACTGGTTTGTAAACACAATAAGATTATTTTCCAGAAAATGCTTGTATTTCAGTCATAATAACAGACATCTTGTTTAGTGATTCTCTTCTATCAAAAAAGAAAAAAAAATCTCCCAGTAAATTAGCAATGTGTGTTTTTTTTTATAAATCTATTAATAATAGCAGCATCAGCAGTCTAAGCAGTGAAGGGAATAATAAAGCTTCAAAAATGAATCAATATATTTAATTACTGCAATTGACAAATGAACCAGAATAACTAAGTGATGCTCAGGTTATAAATGAAGTAGAAATTGAGTTATAACAACAGAATCATAAGGAAACAATTATAATAGGAATCAAACATTTAACAGAGATAGAAAAACAATGGAAATTAATCATTATAATCCTTTCATAGCCTTTGCCATGGAATAACAAAGTTCCAGGTTTGATAGTGGCCCTTGCCAACTCAGTGCAGGAGTAGCACAGCTTGGATCTGTGCGAGAAAGTGGAGAGCTGATGATAAGTAGAGTGCTCCACTTAGACAAGGCTGTTTGCATTTCACACAGTGCTAATACCCTTGAGAGAGAGATGTGAATCCTAATATTCTCCCTCTAACTATAGGTAAATAGTAAAGCAGAATGGGTTCTTTAACCTTGATATGGCAACCAGTCTAGAAGGAAAACACTGAATTCAAACCTGTTAAATATCGGCTTAAAAAATTGACCTTGTGGCACACCCTGCTGATGTGGAGGGGTTAGGTAAATATATACTTGAAAAATGCATTATATACATTGCAACTATGTTTGCCAAAAGTTTACTTGAGGGGAGGGACCAGTTTAGTTGCAAGGTTCCAGGTTCAATACTGGTTCTTGCCAAATCAGTGTATGAGTAACTCAGTTTGGGTAATCTGGCTGAGACCAACAATACTTATGTTTAACATGATGATCTCAAAGTATAAAAACCTTTTTGGAGGGTAGGTATGAGTAGCACAGCTTGGGTAATCTGTGTAGTAAACAATCTAGGAGATGAAGGTAGGTGTGCCACTCCACCTCAGCAAAACAATCTCCTTGGTCTAGCGCGGACAAAAAGGGGATAGACTCACTTTCTGTTCAGCCAATACTAACAATAGGCCACTCCCCAGCCTTTACTTATGTTTAACACTCAAAGTATAAAAACTTTTTGGAGGGTGGTTTCAATCGATTTTCTTTAACTTAATATAATATAGGCCATTTATATATCAGAAAAATAACTAATTAAACAAAAAAGAAAAAAATCATAAAACACTGAGCCACAGCAGCTAAAAAAAGAAAAGCAAAGGCTAAAATATCAATAGCCAAAAGAAAAATAAATAAAGTAAACTCACCACAAAATTAACAGGAAATTAAGACAAAGAAACAACACAGAAGACAGGCAAAATAATAAATTAGAACCAATTGTACCTTGAGGTGAACTTTGTGACAGGTGTATTAATTCTGTGGTGTTGGGTGTTATATATATATATATATACATACATATATATATATAAAAGGTGCAGATATAAGGTGGAACCTTTTAGCTAGAAATCAAACATTCATATTCAGTTTGTCACAATTTGTCACAATGCATTGAGAAGTGTCTCCATTTTATGAGCAAGACAAAAATGCATACAACTTGATAGTGTGTTTCCACACTGTGGACAGCAAACAACTATTGCTACTTTATTTGAATAAATAGTAAAAATTCCATTTTTACCTTTTTTCCTTCCTTAAAAACAAGGACAAGCTTAAGGGTTTCATTGTGATTTTTTTTCTTCTTTTCTCAAATCACAGATAAAAAAATTTTGAACAATACATTAAAAAAAAAATCTAAAAATATATAATTTAATCCTTTTCAAATGTATACATTTTTTTTTTATCAGCAGTATATGGATTTAGATTTTATGCAATAAATGATAGATGTTTTTTTATTTGATTTCTGCATTGTTATTGGTTAGTAGAGCAGAAAAGGGTTAAATGAGTGATTATTGAAGAGAGAGAGAAAAGGAATTATTAATATTATTATTGTTGTTGTCTGAGTATTGGTTTAAATAAAAATGGGTGATGGTGCACACATAAATGTAGAGATGATGAAAGCCAGTTATCTGCTGAAAGAGACAACTGGCTAGAATCAACCCAAAGATGTAAAATATCCAATAAATTAAGGAAAGAGACACCGGTACTTAGGTATATGGTTTTATTTATTGAAATAAAGAAGTTACCAGCAGGTTGAAAAATTCTCAAAAAATAAAACTTGTCACAGTGTGTAGGTTAGAATATAAAAGCATAACCTGCATGTTTGTACATACAAAAGAAACAATCACACACATACACACACACACAATATTAAAAATTAAATAAAAAATAAAAACAAAAGATACAATTCTTGACTATTGGAATGTGTTTAAGAGAAGAGTGAAGCATGATTTAATAAAGTAGACTGAAGTAATACAAAATGGGAAACAGGAAAATGAGAAAAAAAATACATTGAGCCTTATGCAAAACTAAAGAAAATATAATGATTACTTAGTAGCAAATTAGAATATTTTTATTTTGTTTACAAAATTCTAAACACTTTTTGAATTGATATTATAAAATGGTTTAAAAATCAGAAACATTTAATCTATAATTTTTTCCTGCACATCCAGGATGAAGAATTATTATTATAATCATAATAATACACTGATGTACTTGGACTAACATGCTTATTTTGGTTGTTGTATTAATACAAACATTTTGACAGTTATACTCCTTGGCCTTCTTCAAGTGTCGGCCATAGTTGATAACCTGGAAATTTCAAACTGAACTTTTTATTCAATCCACAGAGATAAATTGTTCTGATTCCACTATCCATTCTAAGAGAATATCTTGCCTCGATTAATTCTTTCTGATAAGAAAGTGAAAACAAGAAGAATTTGCCATTATGGATTGAATAAAGGGTTTGGTCTGAAATTCCAAGAAAGTTACCAACTATAAGACATTTGAAGAAGGCTGCAGAATACAACAGCCGAAACATTGCGACTATATCAACGAAACACTAGTCAGAATAAACCAGTATATAATGATTAAATCAATAATTGTATAAACATACATAACAGTTTTTTTTATTAAATTACTTTTAAAATATACAGAAATTGTTCTTATAACATATTTTGATATATTTCTTTTATTCAGTACCCCTTTGAAATATTGGTTTATTGATTAAATTCTGAATTTCTAAAACTTATCTTTCACAAACATATGACACTTTAAATGAGTCCAAAAATTGAACACTTACTCATTTACACTTTATTCATTCACTGACAATGATAGATTTTGTTTATATCAAGATTGGCTAAAATAATATATTTTAAAGATTCTACAATACATCCAATAGACCATAGCTTTATCAAGATGTGAAATGAATGTTAATATATGATAAAATCTGGGCTTTATATATTCCATCAATAATTTAAATATATCTAGAAAATAAAATAAAAATAATACAGAAAATTTTTAGAGATGTTCTTGAAAATTTGAATTTTGTTAGTAAGAAATAAAGTTTTGTCTGAATTTTCTAAAAGAGGAATTATCCTTATTATACATTAAATGTACCCGGACTAATATCCTGATCTTGGTTGCTAGAGTTATAACATTTTAGCCTTTGTACTCCTGAGGATACAATAGCCAAAACATTGGGACTATAACAAGTAAGATTAAGACACTAATCTCTATACATCAGTATATAATAATAAAACAGTAAATTTGACAGGGTGAATTAGATATTAATTCTATAATGCTAAAATATAGAGACTCCTAGAGAAAATTATGTAACAATGTAATATTTATAGTACATACCAAAATATTTGATATTCTGCATCTAAGTTTAAAAAGATATTGCAACGAGGACTATCTTTTTAAATACAGCAACTAAATGCCATTATATATTATTATTATTGATGGTGACAATAATAATAATAATTGGTAAAAACAATTTGTGAGTAACTTAAGTGAAAATGAAGCCATGACAAATTTAAAAAAATGATGAAATATACTTCAAGTGTAAAGAATTTACAAGCAAGGCCCAACTGAATTAGCAAAAATGGTGTCAAAATGGAAGACAAATTCATTTTTATTAGAAAAATGAAAATGAGATAAACAGTGGCAAATAATTAAATATTAAAGCTAAATAACAAAGAGGTAATGACGTTATTGAGCAATGGTTTGGGAGTTTAAAAAACACAGACACACACTTTAAAGCGGAGTCAGTTTTTATACTTTCTATAAAATTAATTCATTTTTGTTGTTGTTGTAATCAGAGATCAGCATTCATTAATAACAACAGTATGATACCTATAATAACATTAACATCTGAAAAATTAATTCAAAAGTTGACAAAAAGAAAAATAATTTTTATGCTTGATTTTGATTTCAATCTTTAAAAGCTATATCTAAGCCAAAGTATCAGTCTGCTTTACATTTGTATTCAATTCTAAATGAAATACATTGTTTAGTAAAAGAAGATTAAAAAATCTAAAGAAACTATCATTAATTTGGTTGGATTGTAATAATCTAGAAACAAAAGGGGCTTATCTTAATGAAAAAACATAACCATTGGATTCATAAAGTTTAAAGTAATCAACTAAAATATTTTATATCAAGTAAATTTTATTCTTACATGAATAGAACATTTTAAGGATTTAATGGTAATATTTGGATTTAATTATGAAAAAAAGTTCCAAAATGGAATGTGTTACAAAATATTGGTACAAAATTCTAACGATTCATCAAATTTTGGTTATAAATAATGATTAAGTGCAATTAATCAAGTGATAAAAAATAAAAAAACAGTGAAAAAAAACTGAACCATTTCATATTTTATTGCCACAAAGTTCCCTTAGTTGTAGCAAAGAGTCATAATTTTCTAAAAAGAAAATTCTCATAAATTTCCTATTTTTTTGGTATTTCTGAGAAATTTCTTTTTTTTTTTTTTTTTTTAGAAAATAGTGACTTCTTGTTACAACTAAGGTCACTCTGACAACAATAACCAAGGAAAGTAATCACTTCCTATGTGTGTCTAAGTCATTGAAGTTTCATCAAAATTTGTAGCAATAATAAAAAATCATTCAGATCTTTTCAGTTTTTCCCTCCCAATATTGTAATATTGATTTATAATACAAAAAACAAAATATTTGCTTTTTATCCTGAAATTTCCACAAACTATACAAATACCACTAAATCAATTAAAAAATATAGAATATCAAAACTGGTATTTTAATTCCATTTCCTGTTTGTATGTTGCTGATATATTTTTGATATGTTATGTTTTATAATGGATTAGTAATCTTTATATATTCACAAAATCTTGATTCTTTCTAATTAATCTATAGTATTTTCATGATCTATCAGCTATACTAAATGCATTTCAAAAGTCAGACACAGACAACATTGAAATCAGTTGAATAAATAACAGAAATTTTACTGCTATTAAAATTACAATGTGCATCATTAAATGGAATAAGTCAATGTTTTCCTCCATTTTAGAACTAAAATGAAATATGTAAAACAAAAAACTTTTCACTCTTTTAAGACAATTGTAAAAAATAAAAATAATAAAAAAATGATCATTCCAAGAGAAAATTGTACAACAAAAATATGTACAACAGAAGATTTGGCACAACTTTTTAGCTGAAGTTTAGGAAACATTTATTATCTAAATGCAGGATTACAATTTTCAATTTTTGTATATATATATTTTTATTTGATCAAATTTGGAGCAATAATTGCAATGCCACCCACAAAATCTGACAAGTCAATTTTATTATAAATAATCAAATAAAATCAAATCATCTGAGTTGAGCAGTTCTACTTAATGGATAACATAAACTAAAGAGTATCCACTTACAAATAGCGTTACATTTTGAAGATCTAAATTTAAAGAAAAAAACAAGTAAAATTCATAGTTATGCTCATGTACACTTTTTTTATTATTTATACCAACACATACACACATACATTTGAAACTACTACAGGGAAGTTGAATTATTTGACTTAAACATTTTTTCCTTCTTTTTCTTTTCTTTTGCAAACAGAAATTTTTAAAATCAAATTGATTTCCACAAATTTCTGGCAGATATATTTCAACCAAGATTCTCTTTGAATACTCAGGATATACAGTATTAGACAAAAAAAAAAAAAAAAAAAAAAAAAAAAAAAAAGATAGTGAAAAACTAAACCATTTTTTTAAATTATTGCCACAAATCTTAATGACATTTCAATAGCTTAGACACACATAGGAAGTGATTATTTTCGTTGATTATTGTTGTCAAAGTTCTCTTAGTTGTAGCAAAAGGTCAATTTTCTAAAAAGAAAATCCTTAAAAATGTTCTTTTTTGTTTTTGGTATTTCTGAGAATTTTCTTTATAGAAAATCATAACTTTTTGCTACAACTAAGGAACTTTGATTATAATAATCAAGGAAATAATCACTTCCTGTGTGTGTCTAACTCATTGAAGTTTCATTAAAAATTTGTGGCAATAATGGTCAAGATTTTTCACTGTTGCTTTTTTTATTTAAAATATTGGCAAGTTATAACTATATTACTTATAGTTATATAACTATATTAAGATTCTATAATTGAAAATACACTTAAAATCATTACTCTAGCAGCACATATGCTAATTATTCTTTCTAGTAGTTCCATTTTTATAATATACAAAATTCTCTCATATACTGAATACCTAATTTGTTGTAAGTCACACAAAAGCAAAAAACAAAAAAACAACTGCAACTCAATTCAAATACACAAAATCTAAATTAAAAAATAAGAAATGGAAAACTATTCTTAGCAGTTTTAAAACATTAAATGAACAAATAATAAAAAAGACAATAAAATAGTAAAGATGTTTTGATTTGTTGCTCAGGAATTAAAGTATTTATATTGGAAGAACATAAATCAGACAAATCACATAAATCAAAATGTAACAAAATCCCAAGATAATATTTGTGTTTAAAAAGCACATTTGTAAATTATAAAAAATAAAACAAAATCAACAGAAATAAAAAAAATAATTAACACTTTTGACAACATATAAAGAAAGTCTGCATAATTAATTTATTCTTAAGCTAAATATGATTTACTTAACTGCAGAAAATTTTTATAGAATATTATAAAATCTCATTACAAAATATCCAAAAATGAACTATATATTTTATGACTGAATTCACAAAATATGTGCAAATTTCTACATGAGGGAAGACCTCTCAGTTTTTGTTATAAACATAAACAAAGTAATGAATAACACAATCTATAAAACAGAAAAAGAGACTAAAATTAAGACAGAAAAAAAATTAAGATATTTAAAAAATAATTTTTAATTTCTTATAACAAAAAGAAGTAAAATAAAGAAATAGCTACAGCAGTTAAGTGTTTTAGCATTTTTCTTTTAAAATTCTTAATACCTTAAAATCTTATGACAGACAATTAAAAAATACTTTTTTTTTAAATTAAAAAAACACAATTTGTAGTTGGTTTATAACCATAAATGGCAAATAATAGCCAATGAAATAATTCAGCAGTAAATGAGATCTGATTAGCAAGGATATGTACATAATAATTCTAGTTCTATCATTGATATAAAGTTGGGTTTTTTTTTCTAAGCATTATCTTAAGAATCTAGCATATATCTGTGTTAATTATAAATCAAATTTCATTTAAATGTATCATTGTAGAAGTATACATATAACATTTATTAAATATATCTATGATAATCAGAATAAATGAAATTACAGTCTGTAAATAATTATTATAACTTAACAATGTATCCATGTTGATTATTAGCTATCATTATTTCAAAAAGTGCCAAAATTCAGCTAAAACATCAAAGATATCTTTTTCAATTTCATATAAAGAAATTGTTATAGATATCAAAGTGAAAGTTTTTTTCTGCACAAACATGAAAAACATTGATGTTAAATGTTTAGGCACAGTATTCTAGCATTTAGCCAATGGTATATAAAAGTTAATTCAATATAATTATTTTAATAAGCAAAATCAAATGACAGACATTTTTTGCTTTCTTATCTAATTTTAATTTGTATGATTTTTAATATAAGATAACGTTTTAGAATTAGCATTAATTTTTTTTTTATCAGCAGCATAATATGAAACTTTTGAAACAATAGAATCAAATATTTCTTCTACAAAATTGTAATATTAATATTAAGCTATAAATATTAATAAAAACACAACATAAACTTAAAGACTATGTTTAAATTTTTTAAAATAAATGCATATTCTATGAAAATAATTTGAACATTTTTTAAGAATTATAAATTGGTTCGATCTACTTAACACAAGAAATTAATTTATATTCCACAAAAATAGAGAGAGAAATAATGAAATATATGTGAATATATTTGAACAATAAAATCAACTCTATATTTCAAGTGTATAAAGAATATTTAAACTCATACAAATTGTGTCATTCCATTTAATAAACATTGACACATTAAAATGAATTATATTATTATAAATTTTAGTGTGGCTGTAATTGCCAAAAGTATTAAGTGATAGATTTTGGCAAACTGTTACAGCAAGTGATATTAAATATACCATATAAAACCATCTTACTATTGGTTATAAAGGATTTTTTATAACAGAAATATGTTGATTTTTTATAGTGTTTCAAAAAAGAAACCAATGTGTAGAATAACAGAGTATACAATATAAGTGTTTTTTCTTCTAAGTAATATTAAAAATGAAGACTTGCTTCTACTAACAATATAAATAGTTCTGGCATCAATTAGAGGAAGATTAGTCCATTAAAAAAGACAAATTCTTAATGCCTTTGGGTAAAGAAAAACATTGAAAGAAAAACCTTCTCACTTTAGCAAGCTTCAAAGATACAATAACATTTTACTCATCGGTTGCTAAAAAAAAAACCCGCATAACTAATTTATTTCTTAAAAAAACAAGATAAAAAATAATACTTTCATTAAACTGCTCTTAAGTGATGTTTAAACAGTACTGTTTGAACAAAGACTTAAGCACAAGCAGTAAATAATTAAATCTATCTATAATAATAATATGCATTATATCAGTATAAAATAATGATTTCTTTGTAGTGTACAAATAATGGCCAATATTTTGAGCTAACTCATTAGCCCGTGCCTTAATATGCAAATTAAAATACTGATAATTTAAATATTCTTAATTATAATAGTGCAATTTGAATTGGATACTGTTTATTCCCTATACATTATTTACATTAAAGATTTATCATTGAGGCCATATACAGAGGTGGGAGACTATCGATCCAATATTTGGATACAATAGATTAATTTAAGGAGATAAAATATTAATATTCATAATTTTAAAACAAATGCTAAATAGTAAACAAGTATTAAAAAAAAAAAAAATCAAAGAACAGTAAATTCAATTATTATATAATTGTATAAGTTTCAGAATATTATCAACACTACTTCAGAAGAGGTGCTGAATTTCTATTCAAGTGTTTGTTTATGTTAGTTTTTTTTTTGTATTTTATCAATGCAAAAAATAAAAGCAAATACTTTTGTACCCAACAGATAAAAAAAAAACAAAAAAAAAAAAACGATAAAAGAAAAAAATTTATAAAAATCTGCTGGACTTTCAACCAAACTTTTCAGAAGGCAAAATTATCACTTGAAGAAAAAAAAAATTAGAAATTTAAAAAGAAAAAAAAAAAAAAAAAAAAAAAAAGGAGAATAAACACAAAGGTAGTGAGTAGTTAATAGTAAAAAAAAAGAAGAAGAAAACAGCTTCCAACAAGTGGATTCCAAACTTAACCCTAGCAACCAATGACCAATGACAGAGATTTAATGTGAGGGAGGAGAGTACACTGCAAAAGCCCTCAGTAGTAGAGGTTAATTTAGTGACTGGTAGATTCAGTCCGCATGACAACAGCAGTTTCATTCCAACTGGTCGTTTGCTCCTTCCAGAACCTAGTAAAAATGGTTAAGAAAAAGGGTTTGTTTAAAAACAACCAAAGCTTTGGTATCCAACAATGAAAATTTTATTTGGCAAAAACATTATGCACAGCAAACATTCCAAAAGGAGATCATCATTCAGTTTCATTATGAGAAAAGTTAGGAAAAGTAAAAAAGCTAGCGTCATGGTTCATGCCAATATTGCCACAGTGCATATAGTATCTTAAAATGAGACAGATTGTGAAAGTTTCAGTTCTAGGATAAAGGAGAAGAAAAAAAAAAAAAAGAAGTAGAAAGTCAAGATATCTTCAAATCCTCCAACTTTGTGGTAGATTACTGTTCTTCACTGAGCTCCAGGCAAATGGTAGTAGTGTATGCATAAAATTCTATCAGATCTTCTCAATAATGTCAACTAGCTGTATGTTGCCACTTGTTGAGAGAATTAGGGGGGACACAAACATGGTGTCAACATTGGCCTCATGCATGGCATGCCTCAACCTAAACCATCATCTTCGAATAAGAACCCCTGGGGTGTCTCCTCTCAGAAATAAGGGAACAAATTAATAGAAACAAGAATATGAGACAAGACATCCACACACTCAAAGAAAAAAAAACAACAAAAAAAAAAAAAAAATATTCAAGCATCTTAACATTAACACTCTAAGATGAAATATCCCAGAATAAAAGGTTCTATGAATTTAAGGACGACTAAGAAAAAAAAATGAATACTATCTATATATATATATCTATATATAGTCTAATCGAAGAGAGATATACAATGTGTCTATACCTAACATGAAAATGTATGATGAATAAAGGAAGTGAAAAAAACTATCATGATTTTTAAAAATACATATGTCTATTAGTATTATCTGTGTTATTTGGACTATTATCCCCATCTTCATTGTTATTTGTTACAACGTTTCAGCCAATAGGCCCTCCGGCCTTCTTCAGGTATTTCTTGTCAGACTCTGGAACTCTTTTCGAACATTCAGAGAAATAACAGATGTCTATATAGAAAGATTGTGAATTCAACGAGAGAAAAGTAGATATTTTATTAAAGGTTCCGCAAAATGGTCTGAATTTTGTTTTTAAAAATTCATTTATAGGGCATGATACTTTTGGTTTAGTTAAAAACCCTTTTCAAGCTAATAAGGATCTATGTCTTGGGGGTGTATAATATTATATATAAATATATATATTATATATATGCATTTTACAGGGGTGGGGTAGTGTCAAAAGAAATGCTCTATCATGTACAGAATATCTATATAAAATATCTACATATGTACAGAGGTCTATATAAGATGTGTCTATATATACAAAGGTCTATATACAAACAACTTTGTTTATATGGATTAATTAACAAAAGAACATTTCTGATATAGGAGCAAACAAAGAACATTAATCTGATTTGCTAGGTATTTCATTTGAAGCTAAAAAGCAGACAATCACAACTTTAAACTTTCTTCTTTCTTATGACAATAGATAAACAGCCTCTATTTAATGATTAAAATTTTCCTGCTATCAAAATCTAGAACACTTAAGTTCAGGCATTTCTATTATTAGGATACATCAAATATACTACTTAATTACTATATTCTATTATATATTTATACTATAAACATTTTAGTAGTTTAAAATGATTTCCTATTTGTTACAATACAAAAATAGATGTTGTATCATTAGAAAATGTTGAGTTGGAAAATATTTTCCTAAATGATTACTGCCATTGAAATGTTATTGATGTTATTAGATTATCTGAAGAAGTGTTTCCAACCTTTTTGGTCATGGTCCCTTTAATCCAATAGGGGTTCTTGCACAACCTCACCCTCCCAATCTCATGGCCCCACTGAGAAAAACTTTTAAATAAAAAATAATTTAGGAGTTGAAATTTTACAAATTGTGAAACTAAAAAAAGCTACTTGGCAAATATCAGATTTAAAAAAATACAATAAATATTTATGTTAACAAAATGGCTAGATTATTTAACATTTTAACTAAGTTTAATATTTTATATCAAATAATAATAATTAATTACAAAATATTCAATATTTGTGAGCCCTAAACTTCTGTGCCCCTTTTTGGTCCTTTGTGGCACCCCCCAACTTTTCAAATTTGGCCTTGTGCCCCCCCCCCAATGTCCTGGCTCCCAAGGGGACCATATGGCCTCCATTGAGAAATCCTGATCTAAAAGCAACATATCTTTTTATTGTATAAATAATATTGATATGTGATCAAAATTGAAAAGTCCTTATTGTGAATAGAAATCTGAGATTTCTTGAGACAATGATAAAGATATTTTGTGTTAGCAAGAAAATGCTGGCAATAAAAAAGAAAAAGTCAAGACAGCATGCCATAGAAACATTCAACATGGAAGATCATCTAAGCATAAAAAAAAGAAGAAAAGAGTGTATAAAGCTATTAGTTTCAGCAGAAAGGGAGATCGATTAAACTTTAAGGTAATAAACTCACTTCACTGATGGTGAAGGTTAGGATGATGATTACCAAAAACTATGCTAATCATACTCTTTTAGAGCACTTTCAAATAGCCTCATCCTTTGGAAAATAGCAAAGAATTAGTGAAAACATAGTGTATATACATTTAAATCTCAGGAAAAACACATTTTTATCAAACAACTGAAAAGAAAGCGAGATAAAAAGTTAACAATTTTCTTGTAAAATGGTAATTTATTTTAACCCTTGATTTATGCCATTGTGTTATCTGAAGGGGGGACCATTAATGTTTGTTGATACAGGCGTGCGGCAGAAATATTCTCAAACATTTTTAAACTGTCACTCATGTGGGTGCAGCTGAATTTAGGCAAGTGGCAAGAGCTCCATACCTAGCTAAATGTCTTACACCTCTCCTCTTCCAGAGCATCAGTTATGGATGATGGCTTCGGATCCCAGTGCCACATCATATCAGTTACTGTGAAACGGCTTTTTTTTTATTCGTTCAAGACTGGCTGAACTTTATAATTGGCCCTACACAGAGAAGCATTTTTATGCCTCATTTCAGCGCTCTACATCAGAGATGACTGCGACCGCTGTTCGGATACGATCTTTCAATCCATAACAGTAGTGATTTTCTATCCAAATCCCGCATTAATTTCGCCACTGTTAAACATGAAATGAGCATGAAAAAACGGTCCTGGTTAACAATGACAGATTCACCAGTTTTTAAAAAGCGTGTCAACAGCAAATGCGACGAGTGGCACTTGGTCCAAAGCCATGAGTGTAAACTGATCATATCGAAAATATTTTTAAAGCCTGATGAATCCATACATGTGTGACACACAGCCGTTTGTGTTAATGTTCATTTTACGTCGAGAATGATGTTGTCTCCAGAATGACGACAACATAGAACTGCCGCTATGGGTTGAAAATCTATCTGGTACGAGGCATCTATTTTTGAGTAAAAGGTAAAATGGCGACAAAAAGACGGCTCCTGGTGTATCAATACAGCGTTCACGAGTTTTAAACAAGAGTTAACAGCAACATGATAGTGTGCACCTTAGTCCAAGCGATGATCGTATCTGCAAAAAAGAACATGCGTTGGTTGGTGGTCTGGGTTTTACGGCACTGCTCAACCCCTGGTTGCGTGAATCCTTATGCCGCTAGCGCGGGGACATGGTTATATCATTCTTCGATAGTAATCATTCTCTGTTTTTCTTTTAAATTCCATTTTTTTTAAAACATTTTCTATTCCCAGCCCATAGATGGACCCTAACAGTTTTTACTCTGGTCCAGATGGACCTGCGAAGAATGTAATGAAAGGGTACTCCATCATTCCATAACTTACACCACTAGATGCAGTTTAACGTTATACCCAGGACACACACACACACTACAAAAAAGGTAAACACCATGATCATAGATACGATGGTAACATTGCACACATTGCCTTAAGTTCACTTGAATCACACAGTTGCAGTTTAAATGTGGAGGAGGTTATTTCTGTTGTAACCTATATAAGTAAAATTTAGGACAGAAAGGTCAGTGGACAGCAAGAAACACTTTGAAGCAATACCATACAGTGACATTCTCCAATGAAATCCTTGCGGGATACAAAACTGGGCAAACTACATATTACAACATCCCATGCATTGAATAAAAAAAAAACAACACCCTATTATAACAACTCAATTTTATGAAAATTAAGCTACGAACGGATTATCTAGACACCACATACACAAGAACAGCGAAGACAATATAATAACTTACTCACATAAAAAGACACCCTCTAATAGAAATTCTATGACTAACTTAAGATCATGGAGGCAGTGTGCATACTTCAATAACGTCAAACCAGTATAAAAAGTACTACAAGAAGCAGATATACAAAAATACAAAAATATAATAAAAAGTTGCTAAATAAAAAACAACGAGTGACACAATATGGATAAGATACAAATATCAATAAATTCTGTAACTCAATCTGTAGGTGTGATCAAACAGAAGTCATACAAGAAGGCCAAACATAGGTTACTTATATTGGACATAAAATGACTTAACTGTTCTATAAGCCAGTAGACAGAAAAGCAAACCTTGAGGTATTGCCTTTTGTATATCAAGATAAATGAATTTGAACTAACATAGAAGATCCAGAAAATCATCACAAATGACTAAATCATACTAATCCAAGAACATCAGGCAGAACAAATTGTCTAATTATTGGCGGGTTTTTTTTTTTTCTTAGATGAATCTGCATCTATAGCACTGTCACTATTATTTAATTTTTGGACTATTGTCCCCATATACATAAGCATTTGGCCGACATGCCTCTGGCTTTCTGCAAGTGTTCTAGTCCCCGTATATGGCGGAAGCGCCTCCATAATAACTTTGACTCAAGCAGAGCCTTCACTGAACCTTTGAACTGAACCTTTTATTTGAATCTCATACAACATACCCGATGTAATTAAATAAAAGGTTTGTGTTTGAAAGTCTCCAAAGGTTCCTGATTCTTGCACAACAAGGTTGCCAAGTTGTGACAACAAACACCTGAGAAGGTGCGGAGGGCAACAACATCAGCCCGAAACCCTCCCTTGTGTACTCTCATACATAATAAAAGACCTAAGACATCAGTTCTTGAAAAACTCTTATTAATAATACATTATATTGTCTAGAGTTTTATGACTAAAGGTGCTTACAGAAAAATCCTGAGATCATTCTCTTAGTTAATCTAAACACTTGACCATATTCTATGTTTAAATTATCTCAAATTTTAATAGCATGGCTAGAACACCAACTCAATCCAATTCTATGTTTAATGTTTATCTCTGTATTTTTGGTGTGGCGAAGTAAGAAATCCATTCACTGCCAAAATAAAAAAGGTGTTTGCAATTTGAGCGCCTGCTTCCACCAGTGTGGCACCCAAATGTCTTTGCCACGCCCTACATATTTCTTCTCGTACAAATAGATTACAGAATAATAAACTGAAATTCTAACAAAAATAATTGTTATCTTTACAACGATTCTTCTTCTACATGGTTAAATCATTATAGCTATACTATTTTTGTAATCTATTTTACCATTAAAAAGAATTCTTTAAAAACTAAAAATTCATCTTTTAGCCCATCATAATTTCAGTTGTATATTTCTGTAATCTATTTTGACAACAAATCACGAAATACTTGTAGCCTGGTGGCAAAGACATTTGGGGCCACCCTGTGGAGCATCTCAGGGCCTCAAAAGATTCGAGAGAGCACCTGTTTTTTTTTTCTGCAGTGCAATGCATTTCGGGTGACTACCTGGACAAAAAAAGCATAAAACATTAAACCAGTAGAATTGATTTGAGTTGTCTTCCTACACATGCTATTAAAATTGAGATACCTTTAAAGCCAAGAATTGTCAAGTTATTAGCATATGATATATCAATTTTCTTGAGACCCTAGCCACGACTACTCCTAGATATACGAACTACTTAGACGAAATACCCATGCTATTACATTTAGATATTCAATTCCAGACCTGAGCTCCTATCCCTTTATGCTTACTATACGCGCCACCCAAAGCGCCTCTCGGCTCCTGCAATTGTGCCCTCCGACCTTCCTCATGGCTGGTTATCTCGAGCTCACATTCCGCCGGCGCAACCTTCTCCCCGAGAATCAGGAACTTGTTGTAACTACAAACCAAACCTTTCTTATTAATCCCATCGGGCTAGAGTGATTGGATTAAAAAAGGCACAAACAGGAAGCTCTTGAGTTCACAATTATTGGAGGCTCCCGATTCATCTGACTAGGAACCACTTGCAGAAACCAGAGCATGTCGGCCAAACATTCGTACCTATGCCTACTCATGAGGACCATAGCCTCAACACACATCATAAATAATCACCAAAATTATCAAACGTATACTCATCTACAAACAAAACACAAAACCAGACAATAATATAGCCCAATATCGCTTCTGGCTCGCCAGTCTCGGATATCTAATACTTATATCACCTCTCATGCAATACATCAATTCAGGACTCTACCTATAATATTTCAAAATTCTTATTTGATTCTATATCACAAGCACACGCTAAGTGCCCTTTCATGTCACACTGCGCTCTAACGCACTAGAAACCCAGTTTTAGGGCAGTTATGTCAATTATAATAACCTATGTTGCCTGTCTTTCATGACTCATGTTTGATCACACTACAGATTGATAGTTAAGAATTTATTGATATTGTATTCCTATCACTATTGTGTCACTGTTGTTTTTTATTTTAGCACTTTTAAATGTTTTATTTTGTATATTCTGCTCTATGTAAGTCCCCTCCTTTCTTCATACTGGTTTACTTTTTATGGACGGTACAGGCTACACCACACTGCCTCCCATCGATCTTACAACAGATAGTCACTACGCCAACTTTCCTATCTGACCTCTTTGTCCTCTCCGCCAATATCCATGCATTATATTATTATTGCTTGCCCGGGTCTTCTGGTCATTCCTTAGCATTGTGTTCATGACACATCTCTCTAGCACTTACTTCTTCATAACCTTCACGTCTGTCTATACCTGTTTGATTACATTTTCTCATATCTATATCTACACACACATGCGCTATGGTCATTTCAAACTGTCACGTCTCACCCCGTCAATCTTCTATATCCCAGCACATGTCATTGAGATGTCCACGCTCACCAACATATTGGATAATTACG
This sequence comes from Doryteuthis pealeii, assembly GCA_023376005.1. Classification (NCBI taxonomy): domain Eukaryota; kingdom Metazoa; phylum Mollusca; class Cephalopoda; order Myopsida; family Loliginidae; genus Doryteuthis; species Doryteuthis pealeii. The sequence goes on from CM042141.1 coordinate 90,822,987, forward strand.
CCTACAATCCACACACGCTAGCCTACTCATTCCGTCTAGTCACACCTCTACCTTTTCTGCCTAAATTTACTTAATAGGGTACAACAGAAAACCTATCATCCCACATTCCTCACCACTGATAACAGCCTGATAGATGACATCTCAAGTGAACTCTCAGGCAAGTCATCACCCGTTACCTCTATCTACAAGATAATGTGCTTCACCTTTTTTGTATGTCTGTGTGTCCTGCGTCAACACAACGAAACCAACCTCACACTCACTCACATACTACTACAACACTGTTAAAACCTGCGACACTCTAAGTTGACTGCTGAAGTTATGGATACTCAATGCCACAGCTACCCCCTTCACAACTATCACCACTCATTACTTCCCAGGTCCACATCATCCGACCCAGCAAACTACACATCTAATCACTACTGTCACTAGTCATCGATGGGTTAAATAGGAAAAAATGTGTTTAAAAAAAAAGGAATTTAAAAAAAAAAGAATGATTACCTCTCAAGATCATGTAAACTATACAAAAATGTCCCCCTGGCATAACAAGTTTACCCAACAAGGTTGAATGCCTGTAAAACCCCAACCAACCAACCAACCATTTCTTTTTTCCAGATACGATTCATCTCTTGGACTGGTGCACACTATGCATTTGCTGTTGAAATGCGGCATTTTAAAACTCTGAACTTTAATGTATACACAGAGATCTTTGTGATCATTTCCATTTTACATCAAAAATGATGCATGATAACCAAGCGATAGCAATCTAACCCATAGGCAGTATCTATTTTCTATCTGGCAACAAACACATGTTCGACCGTAAAATGAAATAACACAAAAAGCTGTGTGTCACAATTAGGACTTCATCAGGTTTAAAAAAATATTTCACATATGATCAGTTACAAATCATGCGACCAGTGCACATCGTGCATTTGCGTTGAAACGTTTTTAATAACTGCGTGAATCTGTTCAATGTTACACAGAGATTTTCATGCTCATTTCTGTTACATCGAATAATGCTATGTTTGGATAGAAAATCAAATACTGTTATGGATGAAAATTCTATCCAGTAACAGCCATCCATTCTTAGATGTAACATGAATGGCATAAAATGCTCTCGCTGTAGCAATTATAAATTCACCAGTCTTAAGAATAAAAAAAAGACCCGATCTTCAACAGTGAAATTGTATGATGTGCACTTGATCCAAGCCATCATAATAACTGATTGTATCTGCGATAAAAAAAATTGTAAGACATTAGCTAGATGGACGCTTACCATTGCACTGCCTAATTCACTTGCACCACATGAGGACAGTTTAAAATGTTTGAGATATCTTCTGCCGCACCCTGTTACAACAAAAGAATTAATTGGTCCCCCCTTCAGATAACCAAAGGCCATAAACAAGGTTAAATTAAATTACCATTTACCAAGAAAATTGTAACTTTTTATCTCGCTTTCTTTCATTTGTTGATAAAAAGTTTTTCTTGAGATTTTTAAATGTAATACCTAAATGTTTTACTAATTTTTGCATTTTCAAGGGATTTAGAGCTATTGAAGTGCTCTAAAAGAGTATGGATTAGCATAGTTTCTTGGTAATCATCCATTCCTACCTTCTTCACCATCAGAAGTGTAAGGTTTAATTACCTTAAATGTTTAATCGATCTCCCTTTCTGCTGAACCTAATAGCTTTATACATCTTTGGCTTCTTTTTTTTTCATGCTGAATGATCTCCAATGTTTGAAATGTTCTATGGCATGCTGCTCTTGACTTTTTTTTCTTTTATTCCAGCATTTTTCTTGCTAAACAAAAGTTATCTTATCATTGTCTCAAGAAACTCAGATTTCCAATTTCACAATAAGGACTTTCAAATTGTGATCATATCAAATATTATTTATACAATAAAAAAGATATGTGCTTTAGATTCAGGATTTCTCAATGGAGCCATATGTCCCCTTGGAGCAGAATTGGGGGGGCACAAGCCAAATGTGACAACAATGTGGGGGTGCACAAAGGACCAAAAGGGGGCCACAGAAAGTGTAGGCTCACACAAAATATATTGAATATTTGCTAATTAATTATTATTATTTTGATATAAAATATTAAACTTAGTTAAAATGTTAAATAAATCTAAGCCATTTTGTTAACATAAATATTTATACTGTTATTTTTTCTTTAAACAATCTGATATTTGCCATAGTAGCTGTTTTGTAGTTTTCATTTCGTTAAAATTTCCAAACTTCCTATTTATTTGTTAATTTAAAAGTTTCTCAGTGAGTGGGCCAATCACGAGGAGACAAGATCATCAGCCATGCCACACAACAGCCACAGGGTCGTCGGTGTGCCAAAGAAACCCTAATTGCGACTTACCAAGGGGCCACACATGACACCCCAAAAACAGTCTGGCAAACACTTCTTAGATAATCTAATCTCAATAACATTCAATGCAGTAGATCATTTAGGAAAATATTTTTCCAACTCAATCATTTTCTAAATGCACACACTACACATCTCCATGAACTATTATCCTGTCACCATATAACCATCACAAGGGACAACTCACTACTCCACCACTACTCATCAAACCACAGTCATAGTCACTATACAACTCATCAATGATATAGATCATCTCACCATAAGGCTTACCCAGTCACGTCATATTGAATGTTTCCTAATAATAGAAATGCCTGTAACTCAATAACCCGTTTCCTATTTCTGCATAGCCACAGGAAAATCCCTCTCAATCATCTCACATACACGAGGCTGTTTAATCTATTGATCATAAGAAACCAGCACGCACACAGTCTCAAATTACTCCGTGTCATTGTCAACACTGACTTCAGTCTCCACACTCACATACCTCTACGCCAACCATCCACCGCGCAGTTAATGTCTCTTCTCGAGCTCCTATATCAGCACCAATCACTACTTTGATCAACTAACACTCCCTTCACCAATACACAATCAAAGTTTTTATGTACTATTAGACCCTTCTGCTACTATATAGACACATCCTCATACTATTATCAGCACCTCTGAACACAACACATACTACTCGACTCACACGACTATACTCACTATCATCACGAAACTATCACTGCTAACACATATCAGACAGCATCTTCCTTTTGGACACATACACCCACCCTGTAAACACTGCAACTCTCAAACAAACCTCATAACTACTACTCCACCATCACTATAATCACCTACCACCCCACTCAAACTACTTATATATACACCCCACACACATTAACTTCCCATTAGCGTTAAAAGCAGGAGATTATTAACAACCAAATAAGTATCATCTCCTATTAAAATGACCATTCTCTTACATAACAAACCTCACAATTCCAGTATCCAATATTTGGCGGACCTAATCAACTCATATAAACAATATTATCTCTTCTCTCCTCGTCTTGACCACAATTCACTAACTCTCACTCTACTATCAATCCATCTCTTATTTCCTTGCATGTCGAAAAGACCAGGCGTTAACCCACGAGTCATGACAAAGATCCAACATACCCATCGAAGAATGCAGACCGAGCACACACCACCAGAGGGCATCATTGGCTGAAAACTTGTCAAATAACAATGAAGATGATACATAGTCCACAATACACACGATATACTAATAGACATAGTGTATTCTAAACATAATGCATTAGTCTTTCTACTTCCATCAACTTCCAATCACTCATTCATACACACATTCATTAATGTAACGTCACTACAGCACAACACTTGCCACACTCATTCTCCTCCTATCTCCAGACTACAACCCTCAACTCCACCCCACACACCTCACACATATATCATCACTATAACTACAAATATCATTACACAATTTTTCTTCAATCTCATCAGTCTACAATCCTTAACATATCAATACCGAACCTTCTAAATTCTGCGCCGAATCTTCACTCTAGCAGTTAAGATTAACAGCAGCCCATCAAACACCACTCTTACCACATTCTTCTTCTATTCGGATTAGTTCTTTACATATCATTTCTTTGAGTGTTAGCGAAACTGTACACTCCGTCTACAACTATTCTCTTCTTCTCTAACATTGTTCCTCTCATTTCTAGCACGGCTCAGACACCACACCACCAGGCGTTCTTCGAAAAGATCCAACACACTCAACCAGAGTCTTCAGGCTCGCACGCAATAGCACATGCAGAGAGCGCCACGCTGTTCCGAACAACAGCATCCTTCTTCTCGTCCCCACTACATCTCTCCTCAACAAGATGGCACCTCACAGCCTAGCGCATGTGACCATTATTGAGAAGACCCCTCTGCAAATACACCGATACTATGCATCACACTACACCAATTCTAGCTCCTTCAGCAGGCAGCTCACACCCGTCGAAGAGAACACAACAAACCTCTACCACAAGTTGAGGCAGACACTTCAACGCAAATCCTTGACTATTCCTACCTCCTCACCTTTTTTTTTATTCATTCTCCTGTCTAATACCCATCCAGCAACATACTCAAACACTCTTCAACAATCCGTCTCCATTCTCATAAGACACTCACATTATCCACATTGCACCTGCTGCATCATTCGGACATAACCATGACGCTAGCTTTTCTAACATACCCATAACTCGCTCTCAAATGAAACTGAATGATGATCTCCTTTGAATGTTTGCTTGCATAATTGTTTTGCAAATAAAAATTATTCCGAGTTGTTGGATACCAAGCTTGTCCGTGTTTTAAACAAACCCTTTTTTCTAACCATTTACTAGGTTCTGGAAGGAGCAAACGACCGTTGGACATGAACTCGCTGTTGTCATGCGCGACTGAACACTACCAGTCACTATTAACCTCTACTACTGAGCATGCTCTATCTCCTCCCTCACATTAAATCTCGTATTGGTCATTGGTTGCTAGGTAAGATTTGGAAATACCACTTGTTAGAAGCTGTTTCTTCCATTCTCTTTTTTTACTATTACCAAATCTACTACTACCTTTCTGTGTTTATTCTCTCTTTTTTTTTTTTTTTTTTTTTTTTCTTTTTTTAAATTTCTAATTTTCTTTTTTTCTTCAAGTGATAATTTTGCCCTTCTGAAAAGTTTGGTTGAAAGTCCAGCAGATTTTATAAATTCTTTTCTTTCAGTCGTTTTTTTTTTTTTGTTTTTTTTTTTTATCTGTTGGTACAAAAGGTATTTGCTTTTTATTTTTTGCATTGATAAAAATACAAAAAAAAAAACAACATAAAAAAACACATTGAATTAGAAATTCAGCACCTCTTCTGAAGAGTGTTGATAATATTCTGAAACTTATACAATTAGTTATAATAATTGAATTACTGTCTTTTGATTTTTTTTTTTTAATACTTGTTCTTACTATTTAGCATTTGTTTTTAAGATTATGGAATTAGTTAATATTTTATCTCCTTAAATTAATTCTAATGTATCCAAATATATGGATCGCATAGTCTCCCACCCATGGCTATATGCGCCTCAATGATAAATCTTAATTGTAAATAATGTATAAGGGAATAAACAGTAAATCCAATCAATATTCACTATATAATTAGAATATTTTAAGTTAATCCAGTTCATTTTTAATTATGAATTAAGGCAACGGGCTAATGAGTTAGCTCAAAATATTGGCAATTATTTGTACACTACAAAAAATCATTATTTGATACTGATTATAATGCATATTATTATTATAGATAGATTTAATATATTTATGCTTGTGCTTAAGTCTTGTGTCAAAACAGTACTGGTTAAACATCACTAAGAGCAGTTTAATGAAGTATTTATTTTTATCTTGTTTTCTTTAAAGAATAAATTAGTTTATGCGGGGCTTTTTTTTTTTAGCAATTCGTATGAGTAAAATGTTATGTATCTTTGAAGCTTGCTAACAGTGAAGGAAGGTTTTTCTTTTCAATGTTTTTCTTTATAACCCAAAGCATTAAGAATTTGTCTTTTTAATGACTAATCTCTCTAATGAGGCCAAACTAGTTTACATACTTGTTAGTAGAAGCAAGTCTTCATTTTAATATTACTTAGAAGAAAAAACACTTATATTGTATACTCTGTTTATCTCTACACATTGGTTTCTTGTTGAAACCACTATTAAAAAATCAACATATTTCATGTTTATAAAAAAATCCTTTATAAACCAATATAATGATGGTTATATAATTGGTATATTTAATACACTTGCTGTAACAGTTTGCCAAAATCTATCACTTCCAATACTTTTCGGCAATTACAGCCACACTTAAATTTATAATAATTATAAATTCATTTAATGGTGTCAATGTGATTAAATGAATGACCACAATTGTATGAGTTAAATATTCGTTAACACCTTAAAATATAGAGTGATTTTATTTGTTCAAATATATTCACATTATATTTCATTATTTCTCTCTCTATTGTGGAATTAAATTAATTTTCGTTGTGTTAAAGTAGACGAACCAATCTCATAATTCTTCAAAAAAATGTTCAATTATTTTCATAGAATATACATTTATTTTAAAAAATTTAAACATAGTCTAAGTTTATCTTGTTTTATTAATATTTATAAGACTTAAACTATTCAATATCTACAATTTTTGTAGAAGAAATATTTCGCATTCTATTGTTTCAAAAATTTCATATATGCTGCTTATAAAAAAAAAAATTAAATGCTAATTCTAAAACGTTATCTTAAATATTAACAAAAATATACAAAAAATTCAAAATTATAGATAAGAAGCAAAAAAAGTCTGTCATTGATTTTGGCTTTATTAAAATAATTAATATGAAATTAACTTCTTATACCATTGGCTAAACTGCACTAAGAATACTGTGCCTAAACATTTAACATCAATGTTTTTCATGTTTGTTCGCAGAAAAAAAACTTTCACTTTCGATATCTATTAAACAATTCTCTGATATGAATTGGGAAAAAGATATCTTGTGATGTTTTAGCTGAATTTTCCTGGCACTTTGAAATAATGATAGCTAATAATCAACATGGATACATTGTTAAGTAATTAATAATTATTGTACAGGACTGTAATTCATTTGTCTGATTATCATAGATCATATTTTAATAAAATGTTATATGCTATATCTTACCAATGATACATGTTAAATGATTGATTTTACATTAACACAGATATATGCTAGATTCTTAATAATGCTTAGAAAAAAAAACCCAACTTTATGATCATGATAGAACTAGAATATTATGTACATATCCTTGCTAATCAGATTCTCACTTTACTGCTGAAATTATTTCATTGGGCTATTCACTTTGCCATTTATGTTTATAACAACAACCTTCACAACAATGTGGTTTTCTTAATTTAAAAAAAAAAAGTATTTTTTAATTGCTTCTGTCATAAGATTTTAAGTCAGTTAAGAATATTAAAAAGAAAAATGCTAAAACACTTAACTGCTGTACGCTATTTCTAATTCTACTTCTTTTCTGTTATAAGAAATTAAAAATTATTTTTTAAATACTTAAAAACTTTTTTTTCTGTCTTAATTTTAGTCTCTTTTCTGTTTTATTAGATTGTGTTATCATTACCTCTGTTTATGTTTATACAACAAAAATACTGAGAGTCTTCCGCTCATGTAGAAATTTGCACAATATTTCTGTGAAATTCATGTCATAAAACTATATAGTTCATTTTTGGATATTCTGTAATGAGATTTTGATAATATTCTACTAAAAAAATTTTTCGCAGTTAAGTAATATCAGATCTTAGCTTAAGAATAAATTAATATATGCAGACTTTCTTATTAGTTGTCAAAAAAGTGTTAATTATTTTATTCTGTTTATTTTGTTTATTTTTTATATTTACAAATGTGCTTTTTAAACAAAATATTATTCTTGAGGATCTTTACATTTGATTTATGTGATCTGCTGATTTATGTTCTGTCCAATAAAATATACTTTAATTCCTGAGCAACAAATCAAAACATCTTTACTATTTATTGTCTTTTTATTTATATTTGTCATTAATGTTTTAAACGCTTAAGAATAGTTTTTTTCCATTTCTTATTTTATTTAGATTTTTGTCAAACTAGTATTTTAATGCAGTTGCATGTTGTTTTTTTGCGTTTTGCTTGTTGCTGACTGTACAACAAATTAGGTATTCAGTATATGAGAGAATTTTGTATATTATAAAAATGGAACTACTTTTAGAAAGAATAATTAGCATATGTGCTGCTAGAGTAATGATTTTAATGTATTTTCAATTATAGAATCTTAATATAGCTATAACTATAAGTACATTATAGTTCATATGAACTTGCCAATTATTTTATAATAAAAAAGCAACAGTGAAAAATCTTGACCATTATGCCACAAATTTTAATTGAAACTTCAATGAGTTAGACACACACAGGAAGTGATATTTTCCTTGATTATTATAATCAAAGTTTCCCTAGTTGTAGCAAAAAGTTATGATTTTCTATAAGAAAATTCTCAGAAATACAAAAAACCAAAAAAGAACATTTTTACAGCGATTTTCTTTTTAGAAAATTGATCTCCTTTGCTACAACTAGAGAGACTTGACAACAATAATCAAGAAAGATTATCACTTTCCTAGTGTGTCTAAAGCTATTGAAATTCATTAGATTTGTGGCAATAATTTACAAAAAAATCTGGTGTCAGCTTTTTCCACGATCTTTTCTATTTTTTTTTTTTTTTTTTTTTTTTTTGTCTCCAATACTGCATATCCTGAGTATTCAAGAGAATCTTGGTTGGAAATATATCTGCCAAATCTTGTGAAATCAATTTGATTTTTAAAATTTCTGTTTTTGCCAAAAAGAAAGAACAGAGAAAAGAAGGAAAAAAAATTGTTTAAGTCAATAATTCCAACTTCCCTGTAGTAGTTCAAATGTATGTGTGATATGTCTGTTGGTTATAAATAATTAAAAAAAAGTGTACATGAGCATAATCTATGAATTTTACTTGTATTTTCTTTCTTTAAAATTATAGATCTCAAAATGCTAACGCTATTTGATAAGTGGATACTCTTTAAGTTTTATGTTAGTCCATTAAGTAAAACTGCTCAACTCAGATGATTTCGATTTTATGATTATTTATAATAAAATTGACTTGTCAGATGTTTGGGGCGTGGAATTGCATTTTGCCTCCAAATTGATCAAATAAAAAACATATATATATACAAAAATTGAAATTGTAATCCTGCATTTAGGATAATAAATGTTTTTCCTAAACTTCAGCTTAAAAGTTGTGCCCAAATCTTCTGTTGTACATATCTTTGTGCTACAATTTTCTCTTGGAATGATCTTCTTTTCTTATATATTTTTATTTTTTACAATGTCTTAAAAGGCGGTGAAAAGTTTTTTTGTTTACACTATTTTCATTTTAGTTCTAAAAGAGGAAAACATTGACTCTATTCCATTTAATGATGACAGTTGTAATTTAATAGCAGTGAAAATTTCTGTTACTTTATTCAACTGTATTTCAATGTTGTCTGTGTCTACTCTTTGAAATGCATTTGTATAGCTGAAGATCCATGTCAAACTACTACTAGTTGACAGTTAGAAAGAATCAAGATTTTGTGCAATATGATAAAGATTAACTAACTCCATTATAAAAGCCATAACATCAAAATATATCAGCAACATACAAACAGGAAATGGAATTAAAATCACCAGTTTTGATATTCTATTTTTTAATTGATTTAGTGGCTATTTGTATACAGTTTTGTGGAAACTTTCAGGATAAAAGCCAAACAATTTTGTGTTTTGTATTTATAAATCTAATACTTACATATGGGAGGGGAAAAAACTGAAAAAGATTCTGAATGATTTTTTATTATTGCTACAAGATTTTGATGAAACTTCAATGACTTAGACACACATTAGGAAGTGATTACTTCCTTGGTTATTGTTGCAGGTACCTTAGTTCGTTAACAAGAAGTCACTATTTTCTCAAAAAAAAAAAATAAAAAACGGCAAATTTCCTCAGAAATACCAAAAATAGGAAATTATGAAATTTTCTTTTTTAGAAATTATTGACTCTTTGCTACAACTAAGGGAACTTTGTGGCAATAAAATATGAAATGTCTCAGTTGTTTTTCACTTTTTTTATTTTTTATCACTTGATTAATTCACTTAATCATTATTTATAACCAAATTGATGAATCGTTAGAATTTGTACCAATATTTGTAACACATTTCCTCTTTTTGAACTTTTTTTCATAATTAAATCCAAATTCCATAAATCCTTAAATATGTTCTATTCATGTAAGAATATTAAAATTTACCTGATATAAATATTTAGTTGATACTTTAAACTTTATGAAATCCAATGGTTATGTTTTTTTCATTAAAGATAGCCCCTTTTGTTTCTAGATTATTACAATGCCAACAATTAATGATAGCGTCTTCTTTAACTTTTTAAGTCTCTGTTACTAAACAATGCTATTTCATTTAGAACTTGCATACCAAATGTTAAAAGCAGGACTGATACTTGGCTAGATAGCTTTTAAAGATTGAATTTCAAAATCAAGCATTAAAAATTATTTTTCTTTTTGTCAACTTTGAATTAATTTTTCAGAGTTTATTTGTACCCTATAGGTATCATACTGTTGTTATTAATGAATGCTGATCTCGATTACAACAACAACAAAAATGTAATTAATTTATAGATGTAGTATAAAAATCTGACTCCGCTTATAGTGACACTAATGTGTCTGTGTTTTTTAAACTCCAACACCATGCTCAATAACGTCATTACCTCTTTGTTATTAGCTTTTATAATTTAAGTTATTTGCCACTGTTTATCTCATTTCATTTTTCAATAAAAATGAATTCTGTCTTCCATTTACACCATTTTTGCTAATTCAGTTGGCCTTGCTTGTAAATTCTTTACACATTGAAGTTATATTTCAGCATTTTTTAAAATTCTATGGCATGGCGTCATTTCACTTAAGTTACTCACAATTGTTTTACCAATTATTATTTCATTATTGTCACCATCATCAATAATAATATATATGCCTATTTAGTTGGTGTATTTAAAAAGATAGTCCTCGTTGCCAATATCTTTTTATAACTTAGATGCACGAATATCAACCAAAATATTTTGGTATGTACTATACAATATTACATTTTACATAATTTTCCTCAGAGTCTCTATATGCTTAGCATTGCAGTAGAATTAATATCTAGATTCACCCTGTCAAATTTTACTGTTTATTATTATATCTGATGTATAGAGATTAGTGTCTTAATCTTAACCTATTGTTATAGTCCCAATGTTTTGGCTATTGATTCCTCAGGAGTACAAAGGCTGAAAATGTTATAACTCTAGCAACCAAGATCAGGATATTAGTCCGGGTAAACATTTAAGTCTCATAATTGAAGGGATAAATTCCTCTTTTAGAATAATTCAGCACAAAACTTCTATATTACAACAAAAGTCAATTTTCAAAGAACATCTCTAAAAATTTTCTGTATTACTTTTTATTATTTCTAGATATATTTAAATTATTGTGGAATATCATAAAGCCCAGATTTTTATCATATATTAACATCATTCACATCTTGATAAAAGCTTGATGGTCTATTGGATGTATTGTAGAACTTTAAAAATATATTATTTAAGCCAATCTGATAAAACAAAATCGATCATTGTCATGTTGAATGAATAAAGTGTAAATGAGTAAGTGTACAATTTTTGGACTCATTTAAAGTGTCATATGTTCTTGAAAGATAAGTCTTTAAAATTCAGAATTTAATCAACTAAAACCAACTATTTCAAAGGGGGTCACTGAATAAAAGAAATATATCAAACTATGTTATAACAATTCTGTATATTTGAACACGTTAATTTAATAAAAAAACTGTCTATGTATGTTTATACAATTATTCGATTTTAATCATTATATACTGGTTATTATCTGACTAGTGTTTCGTTATACTAGTCGCACATGTTTCGCTGTTGTATTCTTGCAGCCTTCTCAAAATGTCTTATTAGTGTAACTTATCTTGGAAATTTCAGACCAAAAACCCCTTTATGCAATCCCATGAATGGCAAATTTCTTGTTTCTCACTTTCTTAATCAGAAAGAACTCACATCGCACCCGGAAGGCACTATTCTCCTCCATGAACTCGGACTAGCTGGATCAGAACAATTTATCTCATGTGGATGAACCTAACAAAAGTTAGTTGAAATTCTCAGGTTATCAACTCATGGCCCGACATTGAACGAAGGCAAGGGGCTACTCTAACTGTCAACATGTTCTGTATTAATACAACAACCAAAATAAGCATGTTAGTCAAGTACATCAGTGTATTTTATGATTATATATAATAATCTTCATCCTGGATGTGCAGGAAAAATTATAGATTAAATGTTTCTGATGGTTTAAACCATTTTAATAATATCAATCAAAAAAGTTGTTAGAATTTGTAAACAAAATAAAAATTTCTAATTTGCTACTAGTAATCATTATATTTTCTTTAGTTTTGCATAAGCGCTCAAATTATTTTTGTTCTCATTTTCCTGTTCCATTTGTACTTACTTCAGTCTACTTATTACATATCATGCTCACTCTTCTCCTTAAAACACATTCCAATAGTCAAGATTGTATCTTTGTTTATTCATTTTTTATTTAATTTTTAATATTGTGTGTGTGTGTATGTGTGTGATTGTTTCTTTTGTATGTAACAAACATGCAGTTATGCTTTTATATTTCAACCTACCCACGTGTGACAAGTTTTATTTTTTGAGAATTTGCAACCTGCTGGGAATCTTTTATTTAATAAATAAAACCAGTATAACCAGTACCTGGCTGTCTCTGTTCCTTAATTATGGATATTTTACATCTTTGGTTATTCTAGCCAATGTTGTCTTTTCAGACAGATAACTGGCTTCATTCATCTCTACATTTTATGTGTGCACCATCACCATTTTATTTAAAACCAATATCTCAGGACAACAACAATAATAATATTAAATAATTCCTTTCTCTCTCTCTTCAATAGATCACTCATATAAACCCTTTTCGCTTCTACAAAACCAATAACAATGCAGAATCAAATAAAAAAAACATCTATCATTTTGCCATAAAATCTAAAGTCCATTATTACTGTGATAAAAAAAAAATGTATACATTTGAAAAGGATAAATTATATATTTTAGATTTTTTTTTTAATGTATTGTTTCAAAACTTCTTATCTGTGATTTGAGAAAAAAGAAAAAAAATCACAATGAAAACCCTTAAGCTTGTCCCTGTTTTTAAGGAAGGGACAAAAAAGTGCCGCGCCCTAAACTGCGATTCTAGTTACTATTTTATTCAAATTAAAGTCAGCAATAGTTTTGCTGTCCACGTGTGGAAACCACACATCAAGTTGTGATGCATTTTTGTCTTGCTCATTAAAATGGAGACACTTTCTCAATGCATTGCTGACAATATTGTGACAAAACTGATATGAATGCTTTGATTTTCTGCTAAAAGGTTCCACCCTATATCTGCACCTTTTAATAATATATATGTATGATATATATATATATATATAACACCCGAAAACACCACGAATAATTACACCTGTCACAAAAGTGCACTTCAAGGTACAATGTCTCTTAATTTATTATTTTGCTTCTTCTGTGTTGTTTCTTGTCTTAATTTCCTGTTAATTTTGTGGTGAGTTACTTTATAGTTTTCTTTTGGCATTGAATTTTAGCCTTTGCCTTTTCTTTTTTTAGCTGCTGTGGCTCCAGTGTTTTATGATTTTTTTTCTTTTTGTTTAATTAGTATTTTTCTGATATATAAATGGCCTATATCTATATTAAGTTAAGAGAAAATCCGATTGGAAAACCAACCCTCCAAAAAGTTTTATACTTGAGTGTTAAACATAAGTAAAGGCTGGGGGAGTGCGCCTATTGTTAGTATTGGCTTGAACAGAAAGTGAGTCATCCCCTTTTTTGTCCGCGCATAGACCAAGGAGATTGTTTGCTGAGGTGGAGTGGCCACACCTACCTCATACCGATATTACACTCACCAAAGGCCTGTGCTACTTCATATCCTACCCTCCAATAAGTTTTTCCATACTGTTGACATCATCATGTTAAACTATAAGTATTGTTGGTCTCAGCGCAGATTACGCCAACTGAGTACTCATACACTGATTGGCAAGAACCAGTTATGAACCTGAGAACCGTTGCAACTAAACTTGGTCCTCGCCTTAAAGAACCGACTGAGAGATTGATTATGCCAAAACAAACACAAGAACGCAAACAAACTAAAAGTGCAATCATATGTCTTCATTGCTCACTGGAGTTTATGATATATATAATAACTCTCTGAGACACATTAGTTCAGCGAATAGATCAGCAGTGTTGGGTGGGTGGCCACCAAGGTCAATTTTTGTAAGCCGATATTAACAGGTTTGATTCAGGTGTTTTATCCTGTCTAACCTGGTATGGCATATAAGGTTATAAGAACCATTTGCTTTACTATTTACCTATAGTTAGAGGAGAATTTAGGATTTACATCTCTTCGTCCACGGTATTAGCACTTGTGTTGAAATGCAAACTAGCCCTTGTCTAATGTGAGCACTCTACTTATCATCACTCTCACTTGTATTCGCACAGATTCCAAAGCGTTGGGCTACTCCTGCACGTGACGTGGCAAGGGCC
>CM042141.1:90837718-90916938 GCA_023376005.1 Doryteuthis pealeii
GGGAGAGAGAATAAATCAGACCCATTTAATCAAAATTTTTTCCTGCACATCCAGGATGAAGAATTATTATTATTAATCATAATAATACACTGATGTACTTGGACTAACATGCTTCATTTTGGTTGTTGTATTAATCAACATTTTGACAGTTATACACTCCTTGGCCTTCTCAAGTGTCGGCCATAGTTGATAACCTGGAAATTTCAAACTGAACTTTTTATTCATCAACAAGAGATAAATTGTTCTGATTCCACTATCCATTCTAAAGAGAATATCTTGCCTCGATTAATTCTTTCTGATAAGAAAGTGAAAACAAGAAGAATTTGCCATCTTATGGATTGAATAAAGGGTTTGGTCTGAAAATTCCAAGAAAGTTACCAACTATAAGACATTTGAGAAGGCTGCAGAATACAACAGCCGAAACATTGCGACTATAATCAACGAAACACTAGTCAGAATAAACCAGTATATAAATGATTAAATCAATAATTGTATAAACATACATAACAGTTTTTTTTTATTAAATTACTTTAAAATATACAGAAATTGTTCTTATAACATATTTTGATATATTCTTTTATTCAGTACCCCTTTGAAATATTGGTTTTTGATTAAATTCTGAATTTTCTAAAACTTATCTTTCAAAACATATGACACTTTAAATGAGTCCAAAATTGAACACTTACTCATTTACACTTTATTCATTCACTGACAATGGATAGATTTTGTTTATATCAAGATTGGCTAAAATAATATATTTTAAAGATTCTACAATACATCCAATAGACCTAGCTTTATCAAGATGTGAAATGAATGTTAATATATGATAAAATCTGGGCTTTATATATTCATCAATAATTTAATATATCTAGAAAATAAAATAAAAATAATACAGAAAATTTTTAGAGATGTCTTGAAAAATTTGAATTTTGTTAGTAAAGAAATAAAGTTTTGTCTGAATTTTCTAAAAGAGGAATTATCCTTATTATACATTAAATGTACCCGACTAATATCCTGATTTGGTTGCTAGAGTTATAAACATTTTAGCCTTTGTACTCCTGAGGATACAATAGCCAAAACATTGGGACTATAACAAGTAAGATTAAGACACTAATCTCTATACATCAGTATATAATAATAAAACAGTAAATTTGACAGGGTGAATTAGATATTAATTCTATAATGCTAAAAATATAGAGACTCCTAGAGAAAATTATGTAACAATGTAATATTTATAGTACATACCAAAATATTTGATATTCTGCATCTAAGTTTAAAAAGATATTGCAACGAGGACTATCTTTTTAAATACAGCAACTAAATGCCATATATATTTAATTATTGATGGTGACAATAATAATAATAATTGGTAAAAACAATTTGTGAGTAACTTAAGTGAAAATGAAGCCATGACAAATTTAAAAAAATGATGAAATATACTTCAAGTGTAAAGAATTTACAAGCAAGGCCCAACTGAATTAGCAAAAATGGTGTCAAAATGGAAGACAAATTCATTTTTATTAGAAAAATGAAAATGAGATAAACAGTGGCAAATAATTAAATATTAAAGCTAAATAACAAAGAGGTAATGACGTTATTGAGCAATGGTTTGGGAGTTTAAAAAACACAGACACACACTTTAAAGCGGAGTCAGTTTTTATACTTTCTATAAAATTAATTCATTTTTGTTGTTGTTGTAATCAGAGATCAGCATTCATTAATAACAACAGTATGATACCTATAATAACATTAACATCTGAAAAATTAATTCAAAAGTTGACAAAAAGAAAAATAATTTTTATGCTTGATTTTGATTTCAATCTTTAAAAGCTATATCTAAGCCAAAGTATCAGTCTGCTTTACATTTGTATTCAATTCTAAATGAAATACATTGTTTAGTAAAAGAAGATTAAAAAATCTAAAGAAACTATCATTAATTTGGTTGGATTGTAATAATCTAGAAACAAAGGGGCTATCTTAATGAAAAAACATAACCATTGGATTCATAAAGTTTAAAGTAATCAACTAAAATATTTTATATCAAGTAAATTTTATTCTTACATGAATAGAACATTTTAAGGATTTAATGGTAATATTTTGGATTTAATTATGAAAAAAAGTTCCAAAATGGAATGTGTTACAAAATATTGGGTACAAAATTCTAACGATTCATCAAATTTGGTTATAAATAATGATTAAGTGCAATTAATCAAGTGATAAAAAATAAAAAAACAGTGAAAAAAAACTGAACCATTTCATATTTTATTGCCACAAAGTTCCCTTAGTTGTAGCAAAGAGTCATAAATTTTCTAAAAGAAAATTCTCATAAATTTCCTATTTTTTGGTATTTCTGAGAAATTTCTTTTTTTTTTTTTTTTTTTAGAAAATAGTGACTTCTTGTTACAACTAAGGTCACTCTGACAACAATAACCAAGGAAAGTAATCACTTCCTATGTGTGTCTAAGTCATTGAAGTTTCATCAAAATTTGTAGCAATAATAAAAAATCATTCAGATCTTTTTCAGTTTTTCCCTCCCAATATTGTAATATTGATTTATAATACAAAAAACAAAATATTTTGCTTTTTATCCTGAAATTTCCACAAACTATACAAATACCACTAAATCAATTAAAAAATATAGAATATCAAAACTGGTATTTTAATTCCATTTCCTGTTTGTATGTTGCTGATATATTTTTGATATGTTATGTTTTATAATGGATTAGTAATCTTTATATATTCACAAAATCTTGATTCTTTCTAATTAATCTATAGTATTTTCATGATCTATCAGCTATACTAAATGCATTTCAAAAGTCAGACACAGACAACATTGAAATCAGTTGAATAAATAACAGAAATTTTACTGCTATTAAAATTACAATGTGCATCATTAAATGGAATAAGTCAATGTTTTCCTCCATTTTAGAACTAAAATGAAATATGTAAAACAAAAAACTTTTCACTCTTTTAAGACAATTGTAAAAAATAAAAATAATAAAAAAATGATCATTCCAAGAGAAAATTGTACAACAAAAATATGTACAACAGAAGATTTGGCACAACTTTTTTAGCTGAAGTTTAGGAAACATTTATTATCTAAATGCAGGATTACAATTTCAATTTTTGTATATATATATTTTTTATTTGATCAAATTTGGAGGCAATAATTGCAATGCCACCCACAAAATCTGACAAGTCAATTTTATTATAAATAATCAAATAAAATCAAATCATCTGAGTTGAGCAGTTCTACTTAATGGATAACATAAACTAAAGAGTATCCACTTACAAATAGCGTTACATTTTGAAGATCTAAATTTAAAGAAAAAAATACAAGTAAAATTCATAGTTATGCTCATGTACACTTTTTTTTATTATTTATACCAACACATACACACATACATTTGAAACTACTACAGGGAAGTTGAATTATTTGACTTAAACATTTTTTTCCTTCTTTTTCTTTTCTTTTGCAAACAGAAAATTTTAAAATCAAATTGATTTCCACAAATTTCTGGCAGATATATTTCAACCAAGATTCTCTTTGAATACTCAGGATATACAGTATTAGACAAAAAAAAAAAAAAAAAAAAAAAAAAAAAAAAAGATAGTGAAAAACTAAACCATTTTTTTTAAATTATTGCCACAAATCTTAATGACATTTCAATAGCTTAGACACACATAGGAAGTGATTATTTTCGTTGATTATTGTTGTCAAAGTTCTCTTAGTTGTAGCAAAAGGTCAATTTTCTAAAAAGAAAATCCTTAAAAATGTTCTTTTTTGTTTTTGGTATTTCTGAGAATTTTCTTTATAGAAAATCATAACTTTTTGCTACAACTAAGGGAACTTTGATTATAATAATCAAGGAAAATAATCACTTCCTGTGTGTGTCTAACTCATTGAAGTTTCATTAAAATTTGTGGCAATAATGGTCAAGATTTTTCACTGTTGCTTTTTTATTTAAAATATTGGCAAGTTATAACTATATTACTTATAGTTATAACTATATTAAGATTCTATAATTGAAAATACACTTAAAATCATTACTCTAGCAGCACATATGCTAATTATTCTTTCTAGTAGTTCCATTTTTATAATATACAAAATTCTCTCATATACTGAATACCTAATTTGTTGTAAGTCACACAAAAAGCAAAAAACAAAAAAACAACTGCAACTCAATTCAAATACACAAAAATCTAAATTAAAAAATAAGAAATGGAAAACTATTCTTAGCAGTTTTAAAACATTAAATGAACAAATAATAAAAAGACAATAAAATAGTAAAGATGTTTTGATTTGTTGCTCAGGAATTAAAGTATTTATATTGGAAGAACATAAATCAGACAAATCACATAAATCAAAATGTAACAAAATCCCAAGATAATATTTGTGTTTAAAAAAGCACATTTGTAAATTATAAAAAATAAAACAAAATCAACAGAAATAAAAAAATAATTAACACTTTTTGACAACATATAAAGAAAAGTCTGCATAATTAATTTATTCTTAAGCTAAATATGATTTACTTAACTGCAGAAAATTTTTTATAGAAATATTATAAAAATCTCATTACAAGAATATCCAAAAATGAACTATATATTTTATGACTGAATTCACAAAATATTGTGCAAATTTCTACATGAGGGAAGACCTCTCAGTTTTTTGTTTATAAACATAAACAAAGTAATGAATAACACAATCTATAAAACAGAAAAAGAGACTAAAATTAAGACAGAAAAAAAATTAAGATATTTAAAAAATAATTTTTAATTTCTTATAACAAAAAGAAGTAAAATAAAGAAATAGCTACAGCAGTTAAGTGTTTTAGCATTTTTCTTTTAAAATTCTTAATACCTTAAAATCTTATGACAGACAATTAAAAAATACTTTTTTTTTAAATTAAAAAAACACAATTTGTAGTTGGTTTATAACCATAAATGGCAAATAATAGCCAATGAAATAATTCAGCAGTAAATGAGATCTGATTAGCAAGGATATGTACATAATAATTCTAGTTCTATCATTGATATAAAGTTGGGTTTTTTTTTCTAAGCATTATCTTAAGAATCTAGCATATATCTGTGTTAATTATAAATCAAATTTCATTTAAATGTATCATTGTAGAAGTATACATATAACATTTATTAAATATATCTATGATAATCAGAATAAATGAAATTACAGTCTGTAAATAATTATTATAACTTAACAATGTATCCATGTTGATTATTAGCTATCATTATTTCAAAAAGTGCCAAAATTCAGCTAAAAACATCAAAGATATCTTTTTCAATTTCATATAAGAAATTGTTTATAGATATCAAAGTGAAAGTTTTTTTTCTGCACAAACATGAAAAACATTGATGTTAAATGTTTAGGCACAGTATTCTAGCATTTAGCCAATGGTATAAAAGTTAATTTCAATATAATTATTTTAATAAGCAAAATCAATGACAGACATTTTTTGCTTTCTTATCTATATTTTAATTTGTATGATTTTTAATATAAGATAACGTTTTAGAATTAGCATTTAATTTTTTTTTTATCAGCAGCATAATATGAAACTTTTTGAAACAATAGAATCAAATATTTCTTCTACAAAATTGTAATATTAATATTAAGCTATAAATATTAATAAAACACAACATAAACTTAAAGACTATGTTTAAATTTTTTAAAATAAATGCATATTCTATGAAAATAATTGAACATTTTTTAAGAATTATAATTGGTTCGATCTACTTAACACAAGAAAATTAATTTATATTCCACAAAAATAGAGAGAGAAATAATGAAATATATGTGAATATATTTGAACAAATAAAATCAACTCTATATTTCAAGTGTATAAAGAATATTTAAACTCATACAAATTGTGTCATTCCATTTAATAAACATTGACACATTAAAATGAATTATATTATTATAAATTTAGTGTGGCTGTAATTGCCAAAAGTATTAAGTGATAGATTTTGGCAAACTGTTACAGCAAGTGATATTAAATATACCATTATATAAAACCATCTTACTATTGGTTATAAAGGATTTTTTTTATAAACAGAAATATGTTGATTTTTTATAGTGGTTTCAAAAAGAAACCAATGTGTAGAATAACAGAGTATACAATATAAGTGTTTTTTCTTCTAAGTAATATTAAAATGAAGACTTGCTTCTACTAACAATATTAAATAGTTCTGGCATCAATTAGAGGAAGATTAGTCCATTAAAAAGACAAATTCTTAATGCCTTTGGGTTAAAAGAAAAACATTGAAAAGAAAAACTCTTCTCACTTTAGCAAGCTTCAAAGATACAATAACATTTTACTCATCGGTTGCTAAAAAAAAAACCGCATAACTAATTTATTCTTAAAAAAACAAGATAAAAAATAAATACTTTCATTAAACTGCTCTTAAGTGATGTTTAAACAGTA
The DNA here is from genome assembly GCA_023376005.1 of Doryteuthis pealeii. NCBI lineage: Eukaryota > Metazoa > Mollusca > Cephalopoda > Myopsida > Loliginidae > Doryteuthis > Doryteuthis pealeii. Next base: position 90,844,156 of record CM042141.1, read on the forward strand.
CTGTTTGAACAAAGACTTAAGCACAAGCAGTAAAATATTAAATCTATCTATAATAATAATATGCATTATATCAGTATCAAATAATGATTTCTTTGTAGTGTACAAATAATTGCCAATATTTTGAGCTAACTCATTAGCCCGTGCCTTAATATGCAAATTAAAAATAACTGATTAATTTAAATATTCTTAATTATAATAGTGCAATTTGAATTGGATACTGTTTATTCCCTTATACATTATTTTACATTAAAGATTTATCATTGAGGCCATATACAGAGGTGGGAGACTATCGATCCAATATTTGGATACAATAGATTAATTTAAGGAGATAAAATATTAATAATTCATAATTTTAAAACAAATGCTAAATAGTAAACAAGTATTAAAAAAAAAAAAAAATCAAAAGAACAGTAAATTCAATTATTATATAATTGTATAAGTTTCAGAATATTATCAACACTACTTCAGAAGAGGTGCTGAATTTCTATTCAAGTGTTTTTTTATGTTGTTTTTTTTTTTGTATTTTTATCAATGCAAAAAATAAAAAGCAAATACTTTTGTACCCAACAGATAAAAAAAAAACAAAAAAAAAAAAAACGATAAAAGAAAAGAAATTTATAAAAATCTGCTGGACTTTCAACCAAACTTTTCAGAAGGCAAAATTATCACTTGAAGAAAAAAAAAAAAATTAGAAATTTAAAAAAGAAAAAAAAAAAAAAAAAAAAAAAAGAGAGAATAAACACAAAGGTAGTAGTAGTTGTAATAGTAAAAAAAGAAGAAGAAAACAGCTTCAACAAGTGGATTTCCAAACTTACACCTAGCAACCAATGACCAATGACAGAGATTTAATGTGAGGGAGGAGAGTACACTGCAAAATGCTCAGTAGTAGAGGTTAATTAGTGACTGGTAGATTCAGTCCGCATGACAACAGCAGTTCATTCCAACTGGTCGTTTGCTCCTTCCAGAACCTAGTAAAATGGTTAGAAAAAGGGTTTGTTTAAAAACAACCACAAGCTTTGGTATCCAACAATGAATAATTTTTATTTGGCAAAAACATTATGCAAGCAAACATTCCAAAAGGAGATCATCATTCAGTTTCATTATGAGAAAAGTTAGGAAAGTTAAAAAGCTAGCGTCATGGTTCATGCCAATATTGCACAGTGCATGATAGTATCTTAAAATGAGACAGATTGTGAAAGTTTCAGTTCTAGGATAAAGGAGAAAAAAAAAAAAAAAGAAGGTAGAAAGTCAAGATATCTTCAAATCCTCCAACTTGTGGTAGATTACTGTTCTTCACTGAGCTCCAGGCAAATGGTAGTAGGTGTATGCATAAAATCTATCAGATCTTCTCAATAATGTCACACTAGCTGTATGTTGCCACTTGTTGAGAGAATTAGGGGGGGACACAAAAGCATGTGTCAACATTGGCCTCATGCATGGCATGCCTCAACCTAAACCATGATCTTCGAAGAACCCCTGGGGTGTCTCCTCCTAGAAATAAGGGAACAAATTAATAGAAACAAGAATATGAGACAAGACATACCACACACTCAAAGAAAAAAAAAACAACAAAAAAAAAAAAATTATTCAAGCATCTTAACATTAACTCTAAGATGAAATATCCCAGAATAAAAGGTTCTATGAAATTTAAGGACGAACTAAGAAAAAAAAATGAAATATATATATATATATATATATATAGTCTGAAGAGAGATATACAATGTTGTCTATACGTAACATTTAAAATGTATGATGAATAAAAAGTAGAAAAACTAATCATTATTTTAAATACATATGTCTATTAGTATTATCTGTGTTATTTGGACTATTATCCCCATCTTCATTGTTATTTGTACAACGTTTCAGCCAATATGCCCTCCGGCCTTCTTCAGGTATTTCTTGTCAGACTCTGGAACCTTCTTTTCGAACATTCAGAGAAATAACAGATGTCTATATAGAAAAGATTGTGAATTCAACGAGAGAAAAGTAGATATTTTATAAAGGTCCGCAAAATGGTCTGAATTTTGTTTTTAAAAATTCATTTTATAGGGCATGATACTTTTGGTTTAGTTAAAACCCTTTTCAAGCTAATAAGATCTATGTTTGGGGGTGTATATATATATTATATATATATATATATTATATTATATGCATTTTACAGGGGTGGGGTAGTGTCAAAAGAAATGCCTCTATATGTACAGATATCTATATAAAATATCTACATATGTACAGAGGTCTATATAAGATGTGTCTATATATACAAAGGTCTATATACAAACAACTTTGTTTATAGTGGATTAATTAACAAAAGAACATTTCTGATATAGGAGCAAACAAAGAACATTAACTCTGATTTGCTAGGTATTTCATTTGAACTAAAAGCAGACAATCACAACTTTAAACTTTCTTCTTTCTTATGACAATAGATAAACAGCCTCTATTTAATGATTAAAATTTCCTGCTATCAAAATAGAACACTTAAGTTCAGGCATTTCTATTATTAGGATACATCAAATATACTACTTAATTACTAATATTCTATATCATATATTTAATACTATAAACATTTTAGTAGTTTAAAATGATTTCCTATTTGTTAAATACAAAAATTCATGGATGTTGTATCATTAGAAAATGATTGAGTTGGAAAAATATTTTCCTAAATGATTACTGCATTGAAATGTTATTGATGTATTAGATTATCTAAGAAGTGTTTCCAACCTTTTTGGGGTCATGGTCCCCTTTAATCCAATAGGGGTTCTTTGCACACACACCCTCCCAATCTCATGGCCCCCACTGAGAAAACTTTTAAATAAAAAATAAATTAGGAGTTTGAAATTTTACGAAATTGAAAACTAAAAACAGCTACTTGGCAAATATCAGATTTAAAAAAATACAATAAATATTTATGTTAACAAAATGGCTTAGATTTATTTAACATTTTAACTAAGTTTAATATTTTATATCAAATAATAATAATTAATTACAAAATATTCAATATATTTTGTGAGCCCTAAACTTTCTGTGGCCCCCCTTTTGGTCCTTTGTGGCACCCCCCACATTTTTCAAATTTGGCCTTGTGCCCCCCCCCCAATGTCCTGGCTCCCAAGGGGACCATATGGCCTCCATTGAGAAATCCTGATCTAAAAGCAACATATCTTTTTTATTGTATAAATAATATTGATATGATCACAATTTGAAAGTCCTTATTGTGAATAGAAATCTGAGATTTCTTGAGACAATGATAAGATACTTTTGTGTTAGCAAGAAAATGCTGGAATAAAAAGAAAAAAAAGTCAAGACAGCATGCCATAGAACATTCAACATGGAAGATCAATCAAGCATAAAAAAAAAAGAAGAAAAGATGTATAAAGCTATTAGGTTTCAGCAGAAAGGGAGATCGATTAAACTTTAAGGTAATAAACCTTACACTTTCTGATGGTGAAAAGGTAGGATGGATGATTACCAAAACTATGCTAATCCATACTCTTTTAGAGCACTTTCAATAGCCTCATCCTTTGGAAAATAGCAAAAATTAGTGAAAACATTAGTGTATATACATTTAAAATCTCAAGAAAAACATTTTTATCAACAACTGAAAAGAAAGCGAGATAAAAAGTTACAATTTTCTTGTAAAATGGTAATTTATTTTAACCCTTGATTTATGCCATTTGGTTATCTGAAGGGGGGACCATTAATCTTTTGTTGTACAGGGTGCGGCAGAAATATCTCAAACATTTTAAACTGTCACTCATGTGGTGCAAGTGAATTTAGGCAAGTGGCAATGGTAGCTCCATCTAGCTAATGTCTTACAATTTTTTTTTATCCAGATACAATCAGTTATGATGATGGCTTGGATCAGTGCACATCATACATTTACTGTTGAAACGGTTTTTTTTTTATTCTTAAGACTGGTGAATTTATAATTGCTACACAGAGAGCATTTTATGCTCATTTCATGTTACATCAGAATGATGCTGTTCTGGATAGAATTTTCAATCCATAACAGTATTGATTTTCTATCCAAAATAGCATTATTTCGATGTAACATGAAATGAGCATGAAAAACTCTCTGTGTAACAATGACAGATTCACCAGTTTTAAAAACGTTTCAACAGCAAATGCACGATGTGCACTGGTCCAAGCCATGAGTGTAACTGATCATATCTGAAATATTTTTTTAAACCTGATGAATCCATAATTGTGACACACAGCTTTTTGTGTTAATTTCATTTTACGTCGAAATGATGTTGTTCCAGATAGAAAATAGATACTGCTATGGGTTGAAAATTCTATCTGGTACAGCATCATTTTGATGTAAAATGAAATGAGCACAAAAAGATCTCTGTGTATCAATTACAGGTTCACGAGTTTTAAAAAGCATTTCAACAGCAAATGCATAGTGTGCACCAGTCCAAGCGATGATCGTATCTGGAAAAAAGAAATGGTTGGTTGGTTGGTTGGGTTTTACGGCATGTCAACCCTTGTTGGGTAATCTTATGCCAGGGGGACATTTTTGTTATATTCATTCTTGATAGGTAATCAATTCTTTTTTTTTAAATTCCATTTTTTTTTAAACACATTTTTTCTATTTAACCCATAGATGGGACCCTAACAGGTATTACTACTCTGGGTCAGAGTGGACCTGGAAGTAATGGTAATGAAGGGGTACTCCATATTCCATAACTTCACCACTAGATGCAGTTTAACGTTATACCCAGGACACACACACACACACAAAAAAGGTAACACATTATCTAGATAGAGGTAACATTGCCACTTGCCTAAGTTCACTTGAATCACACAGGTGACAGTTTAAAATGTGGGAGAGTATTTCTGTTGTACCCTATATAAGTAAAATTTAGGACAGAAAGGTAGTGGACAGCAAGAAACACTTTGGAAGCAATACCATACAGTGACATCTCAATGAAATCCTTGGGGATAGAAAAACTGGGAACTACATATACAACATCCCATGCATTTGAATAAAAAAAAACAAACTATATAACAACTAAGTTATGAAAATAAGGCTAGAAGATTATCATGAGACACACACAAACAAGAACAGCAAGACAATAATAATAATAATACATAAAAAAGACAAAAGTCAATAGAAATTCTATGACTAACTTTAAGATCATGGAGGCAGTGTGCATGACTTCAATAAAAGTAAACCCAGTATAAAAAGACTACAATAAGCAGATATACAAAAATAAAAAATTTAAAAGTGCTAAATAAAAAACAACAGTGACACAATATGATAAGAATACAATATCAATAAATTCTTAACTTCAATCTGTAGTGTGATCAAACATGAAGTCATAAAGAAGGCAAACATAGGTTATTATATTGACATAAATGACCTAAACTGTTCTATAAGCCAGTGACATGAAAAGCAAACTTGAGGTTTGCTTTTGATATAAGATCAAATAGAATTTGAAATAAATAGAAGATCCAGAAAATCATCACAAATGATAAATCATAATAATCCAAGAACATCAGCAGAACATAATTGTCTAATTATTTGGCTGGTTTTTTTTTTTTTTTAGATGAAACTTGATAATTTGTATTATTTAGATTTTTTGGACTATTGTCCTCATATACATAACATTTTGGCCGACATGCCTCTGGCTTTCTGCAAGTGGTTCTAGTCAGAATCGGGAGCCTCCATATAACTTTGAACTCAAGAGCCTTCACTGAACTTTGAACTGAACCTTTTATTTAATCCATCAATCTACCCCGATGGATTAAATAAAAGGTTTGGTTTGAAGTTACACAAAGGTTCCTGATTCTGACAAAAAGGTTGCCAAGTTTGACAAGAAACACCTGAGGAAGGTCGGAGGGCACACATCAGCCGAAACTTTGTGTATATAACAATAAAGATAAGGACATCAGTCTGAAAAATCTAAATAATACATAATTGTCTAAGTTATGAACTAAAGGGTGCTTCAGAAAAATTGATATAATTTCATAATCTAATAACTTGACCAATTCTTGTTTAAATTATCTCAAATTTTAATAGCATGTGTAGAAACAACTCAAAATTCTATGTTTAATGTTTTATGCTTATTTTTTGTCAAGTATAGAAATGCCATTCACTGCAAAAAAAAAAAGGTGTTTGAATTTTGAGCCTGTTCCACAGGGTGGCCCAAATGTCTTGCCACCCCTACATATTTTTTTGTAAAATAATTACAGAATATAAACTGAAATTCTAAAAAATAATTTTATTTTTAAAGATTCTTTTTAATGGTAAAATAATTACAAAAATATATACTATAATATTAAAAATAATAATGAAAGTCAAAAAAGAATATGCAGGGTTGACAAGACTTTTGATTCAACCTGTAGATATGCTATTAAAATTTGAAATCATTTGAACAAAAATTGGTCAAGTTATTAGTTACAAAATGATATCAATTTTTCTGAAACACCCTGGATAGCTCAAAAAATTTTTTTTTTTAAACACCCTGTATTTAGGTTTTACATTTGTTAACTTAAATCTAAACTAAATCCTCCACAGAATTAATAAGATATTGATTATTAAAATGTACAAGAGTGACAATTACCTTTTTAGTAAGCTATGTGCAATATGTATTGACATATGAAATCTTTTTTAAATATTGAACCATACAAGAATCTGTTTCTCACAATTTGTATTATGTGCTGTGAAAAAATATTAATTTAGTAGCTGTAAAAAAAACTTTTAAAAATACAAACAATACCACATCCATTTAGTGGTAATTATTTTCCTTACCAACTGTAAGTGAAATTAATGTTGAAATGCTATGAAAGATTAAGTCACAAAATCTAAAGGCATTCCAAATTAATGTTTGAACCCTCAGATTCATTATCAGTGAGGACCAGGAAAAAAATGATATAATAATTCTAGAGCGATTTTTCTTTGAAATATTTACAGATGAGATAAAAGTGCAAACAACATCCTATACACTGTACATGTTGAATATGTACTAAAATAGACGTATCTATTGGCGACTTTCATTTTCTTAATTAAAAGCAGTTTAACCCTTTCCTTTCCACTGGGACACCAGTGTTCCAGTAGAATTTTATTTTCATTTTAACCCTTAAAACATCATACTCAAAGCATAATTTTGCATATCCAAAACTTGTAAAAGAAAAAGAAAAAAAAAGCTAGCAGTACAAATATATATATATATATATATATATATATATATGGGGGGGGGGTATAAACTATTGCTAACCAATTTCAATCTAACTTGGTAGTGAAAGAGTTAAACGTTTATAAACATCTGTTGTATTCCCTTTGACACAAAAATGAAAAAGACTGAAATACCTAAAATCAATATATTTCAAAAGAGTCACAGCTTGAAATTATAATGCCAACATTATAAAAAGTTAAAGTTAATTAAGAATGAAAATGAAACATTCAACATTCAGTTAAGCCTTCAAGAGTAAGCTTAAGAAAAAATTAAAAAAAAATTTTTTTTAGGAAAAATAGAAAAATGTGATATCCACAGAGAAATGAAATATTTGATGTTCTATATTAAAATAAACCTAAAATCATTGAAATAATTTAAAAAATCTCTCTCTTATATATATTTGCAAATTTTATCATTTGTTTTTTATGCCGTCAGAGTTATAGAAATAGTATATATATATATATGTAAATGTATAAAAAGTTTGTGAAAAAACATGAAAATACATTGAAAACTGACATTTTTTAAACTGACACATTTTGGTTTTATTTAAATCATCAACAGGTCTTATAATCATTAATCATATGAAAGGAAAACTTGTGAGCCTTTATTTATGATGTTTAAAGGTTTTTGTCAATACCTGAAATGTCAAAAAAATGAAAATGAAAACGCTATGTAACAATGTGAGAGAGAGAGAGAGAGAGAGAGAGATTTTAAAAATTACTTTAAAGGGTTTTATGCTTATTTCAATATAGATTATCAAATAATTTACAGTGTGTCCCAAAAGTCACCTAAGAATTTAGAAATGAAATCTCTATGAAGCTAAAAATGGAGAACATCTAAACAACAGATGTTTTCATATTGATCTCTTTTTTGTTGAATGTCATTTTAATATAAACAACAAACAAATGTTAATTTCTAAATTCCAAAGTGATCTTTGGCATACACACACACATATATATATATATATATATATATATATATATATATATATATATTATATTATATATATCAAGGGACAGATTTAGCTCAGTTGGTAGAGGAACCACAAGGTTCTGGCTTTGATACTGGCCGTCGCCAACATAGGTTGGGTAATTTGATGTGAGAGGTAAAACAGGGAACTGACAGTAGGTATGGCCCCCACCACCACCTCAGATGCAAATCTTCCTGTTCTAGCACTAGCAGAAAGAGGATAGACTCCTCGTTGTCTGGCTGATACCAACACTAGGCCACTCTGCCAACTTTATATATCTATAGATTTTTAGGAGATCTAAGTAAATATAGTTAAATTTTCTTTCTAAAAATACATTGAGTGATTCTTAAAGATTTTTTACAAAGTCAGATTAATAATTATGGCCAACTTTCAGAAGTAGATAATTTGATTATATTGAAAAATTTTATGAAGGAAATTAACATAATTAAAAAAAAATTACCTGAGACATTACCATTTATTAATTGTTGAAAGTAAAAAACATTTTGACAATTTTTATTCAATATTCACATGCTAAGCTTAAAATTGACATCAGGATATAATTAATATATACTAGAAACTTTTAGTCATTTCAAAACAATAGGCTATCATCTACAATTAATATTTTACCAACTTAAGAATTATGGTCAAGTCATACTGAAAGTACCAGTTCCCACTAGATCACCAAAATTAAGCAGCAATGAGCCTATTCATTACCTTATTGGGTGACCACTTAAGTAACAGCAGGTACTGTAAACAACCCAGGATCCTTTGTTTATCAAAATGACTTGATTCAGCATTAAATGATATCCCGTAAAACCAACCAACATAAAAAAGCTAATATCATTACCAGAAGATCCAGATCTATTTACATAAAAATCAAAATAAGTTTTAAAAAAACAAAAACATCCTTAAATGCCAACAACTAGCCAAGTCAAATCATGAATAAAGCCATTTTTTAGTAAAGTATAAATTAAAATTCATAGCACTAATGCTGATCGAAACAGAAAATGACCATTTAAAATTATGCATCAAATAATAAGAATCTAATTATTTGAAGGAATGAAATAAAAACAAAAATACAAAACCAAACTAAAAAAAAAAAAAAAACTAATAAAATATAAGTATAAAAGTTGCTTGTATAAACATACAGCTATTCTTTTTTTTAATATATAATTTCTCATGCATGAAATGCACATATTTGCTAAAACAAAATCCTAAGAAAATTTGAATGTTCATTTTCTTTAAAATAACTAAACTTTGAGAAAAGCACAACTAAAAAATGCAAATCTAGAAAAAAAAAAAAAAGAACTCAAAGATCTCTGATTTCTGCTAATCCTTTATTAAAAAAAAAAAAAAAAAAAAAAAAAAAAAAATGGAGGCTGATTATTCTAAGTGAGCAACATTTCAAGCGCTAGCAGAAAAGCATTAACCAATTCCATGCAATATTAGTCAACAGGCAGGTTGCCTCTTTAAAACAATGCAAGAGAAAAATGAATATTAGTTGCTTGCAAACAAAATATATACGTGTAAAGTGTATATACATATATAGCATTAACGTTTTTTTTTAAACAACAAAATTAATGAACAATAAGCTTATAGCATTAAAAAGTCATAAATAGCAAAGAAAGATACTTTTGAATTCATGTTATGTTTAATTAAATCAAATTATATCAGTTAATTTTAATGTTTCACTCAGTCGACCCAGGTATAATAATTTTGCATCAATTGAAATTTATAAGTAGATTACTTGCTTTTTTAACAATATATTCTATAATCAAAAATAATTGATTGCATAATATATTTAAAAATGGTTCTGAATAGAAGGAATAAGTTTTAAAATATCCAAATCAAGAGACAACTTGATTGGAGGATTTGCTAACTGAATATATTCTAAAAGTCTCAAAATCAGCCATTTTTTCTTGATATGGTATAAATTGTAATTTATAAGAATATTACTTAATTGCATAATATATTTTTAAAATAGATGGGCTAAGTTTTATAACCAAATACTCACCCTATGAATAAATATTTAAGTCAATTTTAACGGTTAAAGTAAAAATACTTGCTAAAAATTATTATTTTCCAATCTTTTTTTCTTAAATCATAATATCAAACATTATTGAGGTACCATATAATCTAACCAACAAACAAGTTCAGAAAAATACTCATCTCAAAAATAAGATTTTACAACTACTGTATTATTTTCATTGTTGTCTTGTTAATGCCTTTTCAAAAGTAACAAATTATATTTTTATCATATTTGCAAATTATATATTAACCATTTATAAGTACTCTGATCCTATTTTATCCCATTTAAAACTAATTTTCAAGTTGATTTAATGTTTAAACAATTATACATAATTGTCATACTTGCAACCTTGTGCCACATCCTACTCATAGCAAACAAGATGGCTAAATACTTACATCATTGTCATTTATTGAAATTATAAGATGCAAGATGTTTTTTGCTTTTTTTTCAATGTAAAACAGAATAATTTTTCAAATTCACATGTATTTTCAGAAATAAAATTACAAACTTCTTTTATTTCATTGCTAGAAAAAATGCAGTACCAATGCAACAGGCTTGACCTGTTTACCAAAATATTTCTTGTTCCCCAATGATTCCTGCATCAGAAAAATAAGGTCTAAAAAAGTTTGACTTTAGGTTACTCTTACTACACTTTTAAACTGGACTAAATTTCTTTGAAGTCAGAGATGCATTGTTTCTTTTGTTTTTCAGCTTTATATCCCCAAAATTAATGTATTTAGATAAATATCAAATATGAATTTTAAAACTAGTTTTTTCATTTCTTCTTTTAAAAAATATTGTATAAAAATTGAAAGTTAATTTATACACTTAAATAAAGTGTAATTTTTCAAGAGAATAACTTCTCATAAGCAATATATTAGATTTGTAATTCTAATTTCCATAATTCATTTTTTTATTTTATTAAAGTATCAATACAAAATTAGAAGCAATTAAATGTGAGCAGAAAATAAATTCAAAGTGCAATTAATACAATCACCAGAAAATAATGTGAGCAATAATTGGATACCAAATGAGACTTCTTTTTTGAAGAGTCAATTACTTTATTGAATATTATTGAAGGAGGAAAAAATCAGTTGCTTCTATTCCAAGATAGACATTCATCAAGTATATAAATCAATTCATCAGGTATAAAAATAGCCTAAATGTTACAATTACTGCAATACAAGTGTCACTGATCTAAAGCAATATAAATACCTTCATTTTTTATAGTTGGTTTCTGCTTTTCATTTCAAAACAAAGTTTGAGAAAAAGCAGGAAGAACAGAAATACTTTATTATATCTCCTTTTATTTCACTTCTACAATATTAGTTAAATGCTGTTTATATAAGGAATTAAACTATTTGCTCTGAACTTCTGAGGAACAGTCAGTTGGGTATTTAAAAATAGTCACACTAAAATATTGTGTTTAAATGGTGACTTTGTGCAATACCATAGGTTCACTGTCCACGAAGCATATAGTACCGTACCTATCATTTCTGTTTATAGTCTGGATTAAATTTTGCTTTTCTCTCATTAATCAAAATTAATTCAAAGTTTCCTAGTGTATGAATATAGCTTTGTTGGTAGAAAACAGAATTCACTTTAGCGGTTTAAATTCTTCCTTTATATTCTCATCTGCTATCTCTACAGATTTATAGTATGTGGAAATGGCTGGCTGTAATCCTAAGAGAAGTGAAATCTAGTTTGCTCTTCCTTGCATACCTGTGCGTGATGTGGAAATTCACACAACTCACGGACCCCAGGTACCGGAGTTATCTCTTCCGATAGTTACTCATAAGACGTGAATAAGGCCAAACTAACATGATATAAGAGTTTTATTATAGGTAGACCATTTTAACCGTTAAGCGGGCGTCTCTGCTAAACCTCTCTGAGGTTTCTTCTTAGAATTGAAATATATATGCTGCTGATAATTATATTTGATAACATAAACCAAAGATATTTAGTGTGGAATACTAAAGTTTAATTCTGATAAGTTGTTTACCGTCAAGGGATTCTTGTTCAATTAAGTTCTAAATAATATTACTTAGGGTGTGGAAAATAAAAACATCTTTAAATGACTATCTATCCTCTTGCGAATTTCAAATATACAGGCCAATGCGCTGCGTGTGGAGAGTGCTTAGATCAGATGTCTTTTTACATATGGTGTTTATTTTCTAGACTTTCATGTATATTTTTTTTATTAGTAAATAATATAAACTAGGATATCTGTAATAATAAAGTAGATATATTAAATGGTAAATATAAAGGAAGTATTTTCTTCTATTTTTGAATATTCCAGTTTAAGTTTTATTACTATAATTGTATGGTATTTTATGCGTTGGAAATAATTGAATATAAGTGATTAATTTAGATGAGCATTATAACTTTGAGAATAAAAGATCTTGAGGTGACAAGTGGCTACCCTCCTACGTGTACTTCCACTCCTCGTACCATGTATAGGGTCCTTCAAGCACGAGAGAGAATACATAAAATATATAAAAGATAACATTATCCAAGAAAAAAGAAATGTACAATACATTTATCCATAAGTACATAATATTCGTTATTTGTGCTGAAATGTTATCTTCTTCACACTCATAACTACACCAAAATGTTAATTAGCTCTTATAAGAAATAGTAAAATAATAAGTTAAGATTTTGTAAAGGGAATTTTACTGTATTTTATACGTTTTTCGTTATTCCTTTGTCTCACCTAGATTGAATATTAATAGTTCTGAGAAAACTGAACATTAACACTCATGTCGTTGACGAGTATATAATTCTGGTTAGGTCTCCTCCTTGATATAGAGTTTTTCAAGCGCTAATTCTAGAATTCATCTAAATCATTAGCACTTATTCGAACATCGTGGAGTAGTAATGTAGTGTGCAATAATAATAGTAATTAACAAGAACAGTCCTCAAATAAAACAAAAAGTCGTCAACATTATCCATTGAAATTAGCTAAGCATGTTTATACTGATAAACTACTACATGAATAAAATAAAAAATTATAGCTCTTCACTAAAGAGCATCGTAATATTATAATTAAAAATGTCATTAATGCCTGTGGAATCTAAGTGAGGTATTAAGGCTCGCACAGAACGTGGATTTTTCAACTGAGACACTAAAGAAGAACACATACGGCTAAGCTGATCTAATTTAGGTCTGCCTTATCACTTAATCGGTGTAAACAGCATCTAATGTTCAATTTATCATAGCTCATTAAGAACAGGGGCATAGAGGTGTGAAAAAACGCACCAAGTACGTACCTCTCCTAGACTATTAGTCTACCGCGATAAGCTCTCTACACCTGACTATTTAGTTGACTTCTTAGCAAATAATGAGGGTGCATCATACCTTAGTAGGCTAGCTTTTATTCATTTTGACGAACCTGAGACTTAATTAATGGTACCACGTTCATACAATATTTATTATAGAAGATTTTACATGGTCATGGATTACGCTGACTATCTCGCATCTTAGGAGGTCAATATCCCCACCCAACGTGGAATAGATTCAGCACCAAAGAAGCTTCGCATGTCAGCAAATGGTCGCAAATGACTATGTGAAGCATACTAATAATATGGTGTAATATTTCAGGCATAGGGGTTCTCCACCTGATGTATACATTTATGTCATTTATACGTGACAGGCAAACAGCTTACTCAGAGATTTTATCAATAATAATTGGTGTTCAAATACACTCTGCATAACCACGCACAATAATTTTAGTAGTTTCTTCAATTAGGTGATATATAATTAGAAAAAAGAAACATTAAAATGCTAAAGTAATCTTGTTATAGATTATACACTGTACCTTTATTAATGGAAGAATAGCGTCTGAGATATGTGGTTATACAGACTCGGTCTCATAGACGTAAATAAATAGAATACCAGTTTACTTACAAAGTTTTGGGTTGTTGCCAAGTGACTTTTATAGTACGTGAAGCCTGTGCAAAAAAAAGAGTATAAAAGCATGGTCGATTTGATCGGCAGAAGAGATAATTGAAGAGTAATAAATTGGTATAAAGAAATCATAACTACAAAAAAAATCTACTACAATTGTCATAATAATAAATGACCTTACACAATAAATATATTTAATGCGTTTGATCAATTATGAGATTATGCAGTGTTTTTTGATTGTTGAATAAGCTAAACAATACGAACACCATACACTGATTTGACTATATTAAAGTTTTTAATTGATGTATGTGCCATGTTGACTATCGATATTTACACTAATAGTTAATGTTAAACCAATGGAATATCGTCATTAATGTGTTTTAGCAATTCGAGGTTCAGCATGTGATATTCTGGCATATCGAACGACTATTTGCTTCTTTTATGTTAATCTATAATTCTAACTATTACGTGTAATCTTGATTGTGCGATCATTAGAATAATTTTTCTTCATGATGATTAAACGTTATATTTAAATAGGTTTATATCTTCAATAAGACAGCAATCAAATATAAACAGTCTCTCCTACATGGGACTCTACACATGGAACATACGCCGTGTTATGGCCAACCATAGCAAATAGCATGACATTATATGATTGCACTTGATGTCGACTAGAACTGTTCGTTTACCAACTTTGCACGATGTTGATAATCACTTAGAGGACAAGTTAGGCAACAGCAGATTGACGCTCAAAGTATAGGTAATCATGTGTTGGAGGTCTTGCAATGCCGTGCGATTAAACGATGATATATTGATAGGATTCATGAGATATTAGATTATTAAGTAATCTGAGAGAATAGACCAGCAAACTTAATTATCTCCATATTAATATATGTGCAATAGTATCAAGATTCTAGACATGGCACAATGCATGATGATAGTAGTAAATATTACTTCAATAATAATACGTTGTAACTGAGTGCTTTTCTTTTAGTTTCTTGCTATATTATAGACTCTTTAAATAAACACGTGTCTTTAGAATAATCTACATTAACAAACACTAATGACTATACCACGCTCCATAGGAAATGCCCTCACTGTAGCCGCGATAATAATCATCTCATTCATACATCTCATATCAATCTATTACAGTTTTATAGAGGCGAATTAATGTAACCCACAGCAGTTATATAATGTAAATCCATTTAATATAGATTTATAACTACATATCGCAGACATAGTAGATAGTTAGATGAAAGATAGTTTTATACACTATATTTGCGAATATAAGAGTCTTATAAGCGGTAAGTAAATTTTTGATTACTCATAATTAGTGAATTCATTTAGAAATACTACTGCTGATTGACTCCGATGATTAGGTAATATAGTGCAAGTGCATTAAAACAATAACAAATCAAAAATAGAAACTGACACCTAATTTTTTTCCACAATTACATGATAGATAGTTGATAGAAATTTTTAGTGAAATACAATAACCTATCATATTTTATGTGTTTCATTTAATCTTATGCAAGACAGAAACAGGACTACTAGACTGCGTGTTGTCGTGTTGGCTGTATATGTTTCTCGCTCAACGAACAATTGACAAGACTATGTAGCAATTTAATAGACATGTATATATTAAACCATGTGAGGTATATAATTGTGCACATCAGACCAATTGGGACTTCTCTCATTCTCTCTCTGCGTGTATATTTATAATAATTCTCCTAGTCAGACACAGATACATATTCTAAACAAACTTTAAGCTGCAAGTGAAAGAGGTTGAATTATAGTTTTGATTACCTAATTGGTAACACTTTCTTAATATGTTTATTATTGTTATATTGGTATATTAATAATTATGGTTTTTACACAGACTTTATTACACACGAGACAACATTATATTATGGTAAATCAAGTAGTGTTCCGCTCGTGATTTTAGATGGTTCAGCCCAAAAGTTATTGTTTACTCAAAATTATATATCTATAAAAGATTTTAATTGTAAACGTGTATATATCTCAATACATATTTTCTGAAAGAAAATGCACTATGGAATAATAAGAGAGTAGTATGTGATGACATATATGATTTTTTGTAATTTACACAGTATAATTGGGGTATAATCAAACAGCCAATTGAAACTGACTCTTCCTACGTATAACTCTATTGTCGATTATCTATTACTTTATAATTGAAAACTATACTTCTGAATGCAGAATTAAATTTATGTTTTCAGACTTACGTAATTTGCTAACATCGTATCAATTGTTCTGATTTTCATCCACATGTAATTTCTCATTAATTAAACTCAATGATGATACATCTAAGACACTTCTAAGTCACCGCGCAAGGGTTATTCTGGCAAACAATAAAACTTGACTGAACAAATTAAAGGTTCTCAATCACACACACCACAACACTACAAACTAAGTTAATATATGTGTGTGGTACCTAGTCATGTTGATTGTGTGTATTATATATGGCGCTCTAGTGTAATAGAGAATACTCACTAATACTCAGATGAAAACAATTAAGCACCCATGTATAGGACCATAGAGCAATACTAGAGAAGTGGCCTTGAGCCTGAGTCTCAAGAGGCATCGACCATTAGCATTTGTACATGTTCATGTGATTTCTAATCTCAGGTTACCACTGTTAGATTTTCAGTATGCCAACAATATGTCAGCTAAGATTCAAACGTGCCAGAGATGTGATTGATTGAGAAAGATTTAATTAAATTTTTCCTTCTAAAGTCCTGTAATAAAACTTTTAGGGTAAAAACTAGTAAAATAATTCAACTCGTCATGTTAAATTATTTTTGTTTTTAATTAACGCTGTGGATAGAAAGTTTAATATTTAGGGATTTTCCAAGAGATTGTATCAGGAATAATTGAAACATGAGATATTTAAATAAACCATTGCTATTGTATATTTACGTTAGCACTTGAGTAATACTTCTTCATCAAAGTGCATTTCAGGTCAATTTCGAACAAATCTATCTATACTCTATCATCACCTCTTTCATAGATATTAGGTCATGTGTTGTCGCAGGTCTTATAATACTACTGCTGTATCATCTATACCAACATCATCAATAACACACTTTATGATGTGAGTACCGAGAGAGATGTAGGTAATGGATACAGTTCCGCAAGAGTCTCACATGTGTCTGGGAATTGATTTGGTGAATGGCACGGCGAGCAAGAAGTATTGACCCTATAACCATTATTGACAACAGCACCAACCGTGCGGCCCCTTTTTAATGATTATCCACAATTGGTGGTGTAGATAAGATGGATCCAAATATAGCTCCTACAAGTCAGCAATTAATACGTCACTAGCATCGCCATATGTCTACTTATTGCGCATTAATACATCTTTTTACATGCTCGCATGGGATTACTGGCCTATGCAGCAAATCTACCTGCATCTAGTTGTCCGTTATAGCCTCGCTCTAGTTTAGACTCAGAGACCTACCTATACTATGCCTAGTGTATACATCAAACCTCCGATGGTTCTGTAATAATTGCCAATTCTACTCATATACTTGGTGAGATAGTTCCCATCTTCTCTCTATACGGAACATTGCACACACTAACGTGAGCGCACCTGAAATAGACTCATGATCGGTATGACAGACTATCCTCATTTTCGCTTGTGAGGATGATTGAAATTCGTCTATCTGCATGTAAGCCTTGAGCACTCAAAGCTTTG
Source organism: Doryteuthis pealeii (assembly GCA_023376005.1). Lineage (NCBI taxonomy): Eukaryota > Metazoa > Mollusca > Cephalopoda > Myopsida > Loliginidae > Doryteuthis > Doryteuthis pealeii. The sequence goes on from CM042141.1 coordinate 90,861,957, forward strand.
ATGATGTTGTAATGCATCTAGCTAGACTCTGATACAACATACTAATTGCAATCTATCATTATGTATATTAGATTGAGAGTGACGAATACTAGCTATCGTTGCACTCGTTAGATTAAATAAGTGTGTGTACAACAAGTTTAGAACTATATAATTTGATTCATATGAGATTATGTGTGATAGTCTAGTTTACACGCCTGTTGGCTAGAAATAAGACGTTCTGCCCATAGAGAGAATCTCACACTCAGTAATGTATTCCTCTACTAGTGATAGTTAAGGTGAAGCTGTAGACCACTATTCTAGGCCAACAGCGTTGAGTTATTGATATAGGTTTGGGTACAGGTGACCAAAGCAAAATACCCAACCTCTCTATCATGTGCGCGGTTGATAGCTATATTTTGCTCATATCTGCTAATTTCTATATTTTTTTCAGCGATTTTTATAATGTTTTTTTCATAATTTAGCTGTTGGATTGATATATACATTTTTTTCTCTTTAATATTTTTCTCGAGTTATGTGAAACTTGCCTCATCATTTTCTCTCTTTGATAAAAAGTTACTTCATGACTTAAGATGCACAATTGCTGGTGGAGGCCAAACTTAAGCAAGAACTAACGCATATAGCAGTAGAACCCACTCCAGGGCGGAGGTGATGTATAATGAAGATTATTCACGAACAACATCCTGTTGAAAAAAGGAGCCCTATAATGATCCCTTGCTGCTCCGACACTGTTCTCTGATGTGCACGATTATCTTATGTTTCTCTCAACCTCTCGAATAGAGAAATATCTGCAATACGATAATTGTGAGATCTTAAAAGTGCAATTATTAAAAATCACCTTTCATAATTGACTTACAAATTCCTACTCATTCAACGCTCTTATGACTCGCAGCCTAGACACAGTAAAAGGACTGAGTTGAATTGAATGGCTTGGTCAGTGTTTAGGAAGTATTTATAAATGTAGTCATTATGTGGATTGTAACAATTAAAGAAAGAAAATAACAACGCGGAAAAGAAAGTACAAACGTGTAACATCACTTGACATTTGGGTTGTTCCTTAACCTCCTGTAATAAGTCCTGAGCTGCTATGGCTTTTAAAACATTCTTTTTGCTAGTTTCTTGCACCTCCCCACCAAGCATTAGTTCATCTAACATGAAGTAAGCTTTTTCAAAGTTAAAAATGATGTCAAGTTCACAAACCTGGAAAATATAAAAAAAAGTCATGACAATAATGCATATACACAAAACATTAAATTCATTATCTTATTATAATGGAGATTGTGTGTTTATTTGTCTGTAACCAAAACTATATCAATACTCAAGTTACAATTCCCTTAGTTATTTACATCATATTCTCCATGATTTTATTTTTTATATAAACCTCAATTATTAATAAAATTGTTTTACATTATTAATACTGTTGGCTATATGTACAATCTAATAACATGCAATTGTATTTATATATACAACAAAACAGCGGTCTACAGCAGTGTTTCTCAAACAGTGCGCCCAAGAGCTTTTTCAGGTGCGCTCCGTAGTATTCCTGAAAAATCTATCCAGATATGAAAAGGATTAGAAACCCTTTTGTAGAAACTGCAATAGATTCTAGTTTAACGCTAACGGAAAAAGAAGAACTGGCTGCTGTGTCCACTGATCATGGATTAATGATTAAATACAAAGAATTGTCTCTTGAAGCTTTTTGGATTTCTATCAAAAAACAACATGTTGATATCTAAAAAAGCGCTGGCCATTTTATTGCAATTTTCCACCTCATATTTATGTGAACTGGGATTTTCAACCCGTGTAACAATTAAGTGTAAAAAGAGAGGAACTCTTCAATGCATTGATGAGGAAATGAGAGTTTGTCTCTCAAACATAAGACCAAACATTGAAGAAATCGCAAGGTCTCATCAAGCTCATATTTCTCATTAACACAGGAATGAATAAACTTCATAGAGGTATGTTAAGTTTGCTTTTGTTAAATGTGTTAATTTTTAAATATTTAACAGTTAACTTAATAACATATTAGTCCTATTTTGTATACAGTGCACTATCAAGTATCTGTAGTACTGTAAGTGTGTCAAGACTGTATAAAGTTTGAGATCCACTGGTCTACAGTGTGAACGGGAACGCTAATTTGCATATTGATCTTAAAATTTTGATTTTAATAAATATGTGCTTGGTATTATTGACTTGTAATTGTTTGGTCTTATCTTAATAGATATGAGCAAAAATCTTGGAGATAAATCTTATAAGAAATCCATTAACAAGAAGAAATAACTGTAATTTTATTCTTTACTTCCTATTTTAACTAAATAGTTAAATTAGGAAAATTTAGGAATGAAAGACGAGAGTGATGGAAGAGTAAGTTTCAGTTGGTCTGTTTTGATTATACCCCATCTGTTTCAAATCTTTTTATCAGCATTCTTATTTAGTTTCATTAGTCTTTCTAATTTGATATAATGTTTTATTACATTAAAATTTAAATACTTGCATCCAGAGAATACATATTTACTAGTTCTTTTAATTTCTTTAAAAACTTAAACATATTTTATTTACACAAAATAAGTCATATTTAACTGAAATGTTTACAATTAGTACAAAATACATTCAAACTCTGATAAAGTATTTTTTTAGATAAACACGGATTATTTTTAATCATAACATGCAATTGTGTATATTTTCTTAAAAGTAAATTAGTATTTTTTGCTTTTTGAAATAAACAGATAATAAAAATTAGAAGGTTGGATTTCTAAAATTTCTTCAACTTTCTGAATTGAAAAATTTAGTGTCAGTTTCTTTATTGATTTGTTTGTTTTACAACATTTTGTTTTCTGGTCATTGAATGTCAAAACAAGTAATTTTGATAAAAGTTACTACGTTTCAAGTTCTTAATATCTTCAAATTTGTATAAATAATTTTCATTAACTTCATTTGGTTTGGATTGTTTTCTTTAATGGTATAATAATCCTGTAGGTTATTTAATGCCAAAAACTGTTAGAGTGTGAGATAAAATTTGGTACTCAAGTTTCCTATACTGGTATAATTTTTGTAGATGTATTTCTTTATTGCATAGAGAGAAACTAGTACATATTAATGATATACAATAGCTTATGTGCTAAATACAAATATAATTTTATTTCTATACCAGACAACCCATGAACCCATTATGTTCCCATTGAAACATCCAACAATAATGATATCGATGTTTCTATTTAGAAAGGAGTGAAGGATTCTAATAAGAATTTCATATTTAACAGCGGTCCATGATGATATTGATGCTTCTATTTAGGAAGGATTAAAAGATCCTAATTAGAATTTTATTATTAGCTACATTGTACTGAGAATTTAGATTATTAAAAAATCATATCCAAATATACAGGCCTTCTAAAATTATCTTTCAGTTGCAAATTGTATAGTGCATTCCTCTAATAAAAATCTTGGTTGGTTGGTTGTTTTACAGTATATCAAACTTTTTTGAGATCACATAATGCCAAATCAAGTCATTTTGACTAAATTTTCTATATTTCACGTACTTAATATCTTCAAATATTTATTCATGGTGTACAATTCTGGGCAGTTCATTTCATTCAGTAATTTTCAGATATCAACTTGTATTTATATACTTTGGTTTTGTTTATAATTTTTATTTGTCAGATCTTTTTCCATACAGACACACTGCCTTTAGGAAGGATATTATAGTATCTTCTTTAGTTTTTTTTTAAACAATTCCTTCATATTGCTTGTGCTGTAAATTTTTTTTCTTGTAGGGGCCAGATCAATGCATTCAGTGAGAACATGTTTAATTGTGTATGCAGTTTGGCATGCATGGCTCATTGGTTGCTATTCTTCTTTAAGTGAGTAGGAATGCGTAATCCATGTGACCTATGTAAAGTCTTCTAAAAATATTGGTATGATGTGCCATTTTTACAGTTTGTATATACATATTGCTATGATTTTTGTGGATGCAGGTGAGAGCACTTTACAGTGGAGATCCCTTGCGTCCCTTAGTGTTAGGTAGAATCCTTGTGTTCCTTAGTGTTAGGTAAAATACTTGGTTGTTCCTTAGTGTTAGGTAGAATCTTTGTGTTCCTTAGTATTAGCATTCCCAGTTGATTTTTTTTATTCGAGATTATTGTTATTTAATGATATTAGTTAAATAAAGCTGTGTAAATGGAGTTCAAACCTGTTTAAATTATGCAAATATCCCCAGTGGTTCAAATGTTATGAGGATTTAAAGCCCTGAAATTGGGGGTACAAAAGTGGACATGATTTTGTTTCAAAAATATGTCAAATCACGGACCAATCCAAAACTAGAAATTCAGTAATTTCTTCACTATTTCTTTATTTTTGGAACAATTTTGATAAAACTTTGCATTCTCATGTAAAATTGTATGTTCTTTCTGATAATGCACTTAAATTTTATGTATCTCCATGCTGGGACCCATTATTTGGGGAATAAGAAGTAGGGATATCAATGTTTTTGTTTTTTCATGTTTACCACAAGATTATTAAATATTTTCATTTTAATATGGCATATATACACATATATAGTATTAATTTATATAAATAACATCACTTTGGACTTAAAAATACCTTTTTAAATACCTGCTATGTTGTATTACATACAAGAAATATTATAATTCTTTATATCATTTTATTCAACAAAGCATGTGCAGGTTTGTTTGCATGAGTTTTTTTTTTTTTTTCTCCAAAATTGAAAGTTTGACAAAAATCCTGACGGTATACTGTCATTAAAATTTCACACATTATATATGAAAATAATTCTAAGACTATCTTCTATTAATTAAATAGTGCTTTTTTTTTTTTGCTTCTCTTATATTTTTTGAAGAAATCTCTGTAAACTTGGGTCTGTTGTGGTTTCACTTCCAAATGTCGGAGAAGAAAAAAACAAATTTCTATTTGTAGTTAAACGTATCTCCTAATTAACTGTAAAATTTCAAGAATATTTATAAAGATTAACCGCTTTGATTTTACAAAAAAAATAACATGGAAAATTCATCTATGAAAAAAAATTTGTATAACGTATTTTCGGCCATTCGAAGACAAAATACCATTTTAACTCGCTATAAAAAATAATTCAATGGATAAAAACACATACAAATTACATATTTAGAAAGATTATTTCATTTTCTTTCCAACCATGTAAATATTTTTAAAATTGGACCCGAAAAATACGCGAGTAGTTACTATTCAAGCCGATAAGGCCAGAATTACGATGCCTGTTCAAAGATTGTTTAAATTCGAAAATTATTTTAATTAGAATATATAATAATCAGAAAAAAAAAACGTATAGCAATGATTGAAGTAGTACAAAAATGTTTATTGCAAAAGATCATAGTGAAATAAAGAAGTTATGAAGAAAGTAAGAAGTATACTTACACTTCCAAAGTATTTATCAAGCAGTTCCACATATCTATGGATAATTTCAAGGGTGAGCAGTTCATTATCTGCTGGTTCAATAGCACAACAGAAGTATAAACTGGCATATCTATACACAAAAATAGAAAAACAATTCTCATAACAAAATAAAAAATAGTAAGACAACAAATAGGAATGGATTTCATACTTTAAAAACTTATTACTATATCAACATAAAAAAGGATGTTACAAATAATACTAATAATACTAATGTGAAGAAATATTAAACATTCTTTGAAAGCAACGCGAGATATATTAATTACAAAGAAGTAACATTGTAAAATTAATTTCTTTAAATGAAATGGAGGAAAAAAATCCCATTTTGTGAATAACTCATAAATACTAGGGTGAGTCAAAAGTTTAGCAATATTTTGGTTGGTTGGTTAGATTTTACAGCATGTCAACTCTTTTTGGGTTATTTTATGCTGAAGATGTTTTGTTTTATTCATTCTTGATGGGTATTCAATTTTTTTAAAACACATTTTTTCTATTTAACCCAGAGATACTACCATGCCTCATGCTTTTTTTTCTATTTAACTCATAGATGAGATTCTAACATAGATGGGACTAACACTCTGGGTCAGGGTGGACCTGGGAGTAATGACAATAAAAGGGTACTCCACATTCCCCAGAGTTGGAACTTTACCACTAGATGCAGTTCAACGTCATATTCAGGACACCAAGACTCTCAGCCCGCACCTTCTACCACATATGATAAAAGGGGTTGAGGGATGGCCATAAGGGCAGTAGGGCATAAGGACAATCATATAGGTGCTAAGGCTTGATGTGACCAGCCAATTGATTGGAGTTAGCCTTTCCAACTGCCTGTCTAGACTAAGTAAGGGCCAAAGTGGAGCGTTGCATGTCAAGGACTGCTCAACCACCAGGATTCTGTCCTTAAGCATCATGGGTCGCCAACCACGGCCAACAGGTGGCCTCATTGGAGGGGTTTTACCCCTCTACAGCCCCAGTCAACGAGACAGGCAATATTTTGCTATGTGGTAGTTTGTGGTGCATATATCACATAACCATAGCAGTTCAAGTCCTGAGATGTATCCACTGTGGTTGATAGTGTTGTGTTAGTTGGTGTGCTGGCACATTATGCATTGCTTCCCTCTGTATGAGATTTGAAGACCACACTGATGACCGTGCAATGTAGACTATTTCAGGAACTTATACTTTATGAGTTTGAACTGAGCCATAATGCTGTGGAAACAACCAGAAACAATTGTCATGCAAAAAGTGAAGGCGCAGTTGATTACAGTACAGTAACCAAATGGTTCAAGAAATTTCACTTGGGTTGCATGAACCTCAAAGATCAGGTATGGTGAAAGTTGGCCTAAAACTGTAGATTCCAAGTCATAGAGGCAAATCCAGTGAGTAGCACTCAAAAAATATGAGACAAGCTCTACATCTCACAGTCAAGTGTGGTCTGTTACCTTCATGACCTCAGCAAAAACATCTGGGCCAGCTGAATTGTGTCTTACATAACCAAAATATTGCAAAACTTTTGACTCACTCTAGTAATAAAACACATTATGCTATAAAAAATGTTCATCTGTAAAATAGATTCTTATTTTTGTTATTTTTTATTTTCTTCTAATTTTTCAAGAAAGAGAAATACCTTTTGTAAACAATTTTTAAATCTTTCCATTCTAAGAAACTGCACATCTTGGGTTTCCTTGCCAACACCAGAGTAACAAGTTCTCGGGTAATCTTCTTCTTTACTTTATCAGGGTGGGCAACATACCATTTTTGAAGCCTAAGTTTGCCCTGACGGCTAAACAATAACATAAACTGCATCTGAAAGATTTTAAAATTATAAAATACATTTAAAATAAGAAAAATGATAAAAGGTAATAAAATAATAACAATACTACTAGTCTTATGTTATTCAAGAGTATCAGTAATTATCAATAGTATTTATTAATAGACATCTATCTATCTATACATATATAAAGGGCACTTGTGTGTAAGTATGTATGAGTGTATGTCCAGAGGAAACTATGAAAATATATGATTTATATTTGTGAAGATAATTAAAAAAGTAAAATTTAAATAGTAACAGCAAGGATTTTTTTTTTTTGCATTCAATATTTTAAATAGGAGACATTAATTTTTCTTTTCAGAGTGTCTGAGCACTTTTTTCCTGATGACCCACCCAGGCCGGATCAATGCAAGGTCTTTTTACATAGGGATTTTAATTGGGCATCTTGTGAGGATCAAGCTCGCGATTCAGTAATAATGGATCTGCGAAACTCTCCCCCCCCCAACCCAGACGATGCCGGATAGCTGTTTCTAGTTTTATATAAATCACAATATGTTTATATTTCCTTCTAGTAATCTAAAACTTTTCTATAAAAATTGAAGCTTACAGAAACAGTTTTCATATATAAATGTGAAATATAATTAAGAGCCTTTTTTAAAAAAAGGGTTGTAGTATTGTAAGATTTTGCCTTCTGAATATAGTTTTTTTTTTAAATTTTATAATGAATTTTCATCTCTAATTGAATACACATAAATATTTTCTTTCTTTTCTTCTTCATCTTAAATGATTAAATTCTTATCTCTAAAAATTATTTCAATTTATCCAAATAAAAAAAAAAATTATCTTTTAATAATAATTTCACGATTAATCCTCTTTTTCTTATTTGTGCATCAAAATATCAATATAGATGAAAAACATGGTTACACTGTATAAAAAAGTATTTTATGAAAAATATAAAACCACACAAAAATAATGTAATAATTAAATTTGATAAGAAAATACACAACGATAAAATGTTTTTAATGTCTTTAAATTTTGTTTTAATCATTACTATTATAATTATTACTTAATCAAATTAGTTCATGAATTGTTAATATCTAATGAGAGAGAGAGAGAGAGAGAGAGAGAGAGAGAGAGAGAGAGAGAGAGAGACAAATGCAAGGACACATCATTAATGAGTTAGCTCCCTTATTTTACATTCGGTAGTTCAAAAAAATAATAATGGGATTATATAGTGTTTGTATAAAATAACAAGTAAAACCAAAGAATGTGTCAAGGAAAAATTCAAGCACAATTCTTACATTATTCTTAACTTTATTCATGTGATGGGAGGTAAGTGGTCATACAGCTACTGTCTTATAGGGTGCTGCTTCCAGGATTTGTTAAAAACAACATTCAGTATTCGGTTAAACTTGCAAATCAAAATTAAAACAGAAACTTATTTGGTGACAGTTTAACTACAGTGTATGAATGAACTTTTTTGCAAATTGGGTTACTGTTTAGAGGTTTGGGGATTAAGGTTGATTTTAATTACGTATTGCTTAAAAAAGCAACAACAAAAAATCCTAAATTACTATACATTTAATTAACCATTGAAATTAATTATCGAATCCAATGGTAGACACATTAGTCTAAGTTGTTTGAGTTAGTATTGTAATGTATAATTTCAATTAAACTTGGTTTAAAAAAATTATTTTTCAACATTAAATGTATAGTAATTTGTTTTTTTTTGTTGTTATTTTTTTAAGCAATACGTAATTGAAAACAACCTTAATCCCCAAATCTAATTCGCAAAAACTTTATTCATACACTGTAGTTAAACTGTCATGGATCACCAAATAATTTTCCATTTTAATTTTGATGATAATTTGCAAATTTAACCTAATATTCTTGTGTAGTTTCTATCTAGCTTTTTCTCCAAGCATTTTCTTAAATTCCAAGTGATGCTGATATACAGTAGTACTGACATGGCTACAATTTGGGAGAATGTATTATTTCATCAGGTTTCCATATGGTTGATAACCTGTCAATAGCAATCTATGCTTTACCTATGCGTATGTTAAAATCTCTTTCAGTAGATGAGATACTGCTACTGAGGTAAATGAACTGGTCTACGGATTTCAGAGGTTTGCCATTAAATGAGGATATGGCACAATCTTATTCTATCCAACTTCATATAGAGATCAATGCCTCTTGATGCTTGTTTCAGGCTATCCAGTAGATATTCAGCTTGAGCAGGTGCATTAAAAAGAAGCACCAGATCATCCATGTAGTCTACATGAGTAAAAGTTTTTTCAAGATATCATTTACTTCTGTCTTTTTTTTGTGTAAACCCTTTTTTGTTTCATTAGCTCTATTGACATTCATAGTATATACTGTAGGCAGATTATGAATAGAAATGGTGCCAATGTATCTCCTTGCAAGACTCCAGTGATAATTTCAAAGTAGTGCCACCATCAGTTGGGCAAGCCATAGCCTTTGTGTCCTTGTAAAGCATCGTTATAGCTGTAACAGTTTCTTTTGGAAAACCATAGGCTAGAAGTATTTGCTCTATCTTTCCTCTGTTTATGGAATCAAATACCCTGGAAAAATCTAAAAACAAGAGTGTTGCCTCAAGATCTTTTGCATGTATTCCTTCAATTATTTGACAAATAGTCAGACAGTTATAAAAGGGTTTAATAAGCCTCATCATCATCAGGTCGAGCTGGCAGTACAGATCCCCACAACTCTCTCACCACCCATCCCTATCAGTCATCGCCCCTGGCAGGTTTTTAACACAGCATCCAGAATCCACACAGAGCTGATTGATATAGGTTTTTATTGGTTGGCCTATACTGCTGTGTCCATGGTATAAACTAATGGTATAATCAAATTTCTATGATTCCATTCCAAACGTGACTTCTTGATTATTTGGGCCAAGTTCAATGTGTAGTATCTCTTATCAGCTTAATATCTGATACACCACAGTAACCTTATGTTTCTGTGTCATAGCAAGCTGATACACTTTGCTCTTAACTAAAAGGCTAAAGAGACCTACCTGCACATCATGCTCAACACAGTGCCTTTTTACTGGAGGCCCCATGTAAGTAAGGGGTTAATGAGAACATTGTGATTCCTTCAGGATTTCCATTTCCGCAGGCACAAGGGATTGATGCCAACCATACTGTTTTGGTTTGGGTGTAATTTTTATGGTGGTACGGTTTAGATGGTTAGTGTAGAAACAGATTTGAGTTCAGGTGTTGTTGAATTCAAATCTGAACTGTTGGGATGATTGACACGCGAAATAACCTTAGCGTAACCTACGATTTCTGGTTAAGAAACTGTAGAAAAGGTTTTCAGTTTAGAGTCAGTTAACCGCTGGGTGTCCGAATGTAAGGATGGACTTGGCATTGGCTCCCACATGTGGTTGAGAAAATACTAAGATTTAACGTCTGAATAAAGTGTGATCATGAAAAAACTATATGCCTTGAGTTTGTCATTAAAAACTATGACAATCTTGGTGTATCTTAAGGACCAGAGAACCTTACCAAACCAGTCAACAAAAGACTAGAACAAGAAGATAGAAAAAATATAGAAAGTAGAATACCAGCCCAGCTACACACAAGAAACAGAAGATAGAAGAAATATCAACCATGAAGACAGCTACTCAACAAGTAAGTAGAAGAATTGATATGGGAGGTATAACCATGAATGTCTTCCATAACAGAAGAAATAGACAATTAAATATGTGTGCACAACCACGGGTGACTCTCATAAGAAGAATAGAATAGACATGGACCCCTCTCCATAATATATATATATACCCAACAGAGAATGGGTATATAACAATGGGGTGGTTCTGCTAGGAGATGAAGAACTAATCTGCTCCTAAGCCAAAAAGTATTTTGAACAAGACCACAGAAATTGGATAGTTCTTGGTTTCCAATATAAACATACACATCATTTGATTGAAAGCACTTGTACGGATTACATTCCTTACTTGCCACAGTTCTCCTATTTGATACTAGGGGACATAAGAGGTAATTACCTCTTATGTTTGATAGTAGGCACTAGGTGGTATAGTGAGCAGCAATATAAAAGTGAAAAAAAAAAGACCAAGTCAAAAGTCCCTTTCCCCTTTTACTCCGCGCAAGAAGAATACAGACTTGTTGTATCTCCTGTCTATGGACAGGAGGGCTTTGAGTCCCCTGCATTTTGTGTCGCATAGTACAGAACATGCTCAAACATCTAAATCTACATTTCCAGCAGCCTCTAGACTTAACACTACTAAAAGACTATTTTCCTATTAAGACATTTCTCTTATACAACTAAGTATAAGCTCTTCTTTGTATCTCCTGTCATGTCTGTATTCTCCTCTATTAAGTTTGCTCAGGTAATAAAATATCTTTGTTATCACTTTGTTGTGAATAGTTCTTATATTAATACTGTATGAGTAAATTATATATTCAACCAACTATCATTCTTCTACACCCTTTTAAAAGCTTTAAAAATATATTCAGCTGAATAGTATTACACTAATTTCTAAAAGTTAACAATTTGTTGCCAGTGATTAAAAAAAAAGTTGCAGTAAGATGAAAGCCAGTCTAGGATTCATTTAGAAGTGGGACAATAATAACAGGATTAATTCTGTTGTCACCAGGGGCAGGTAGAGATTGCTTTTGAGATTTGTATTTAGGTATAACATTAATCATTGAGGCTCAAAAAGGGATAAGCTGATTATTTTTAAAACACAAGCATTTTATCCCAATTTTCTTAAAGGTGTTAATCCAAAATATTTTTTTTAACTTGATCGAATGCTGGTCCTTATCCAGAATAACTCAATCATGAAAATTTCAGTAATTTTTGCAGTAATGTAAATATATATATATATATATATATATATATTTATATATAGACTTTCACCGTCTACATAAGAGTAAATTTTAGTCATTTGCTTCATTTTTATTTTATTTTTACTAAACAGTTAAGTTCCATAATTAACTAGCTATTTCCTTCTCCACCAACTTAGATGATTGATGGTGGATTTGTATAGCAGTTTATAAAAGAAAAATACAAACAAATGATTGAAATTTATGTGGATAATAAATGTAATTTTCAATATAATTTTTTGTACATTAATACAGAAATTACATAAATTTTCTTTGTTGTACAAACACCAACATTAAATCAAGTTGAAAAAGAAAAATTGGTATAAAAATGCCAGTATTTTTGAATATAATAAACTTCATATATATTTCTGTCTGATGATTGTGCTCACTTTAAGTCTCATTACACTTCTAATATTCATAATTTGGTTGACTGTGAATTCAGGAGCGTAATTTTTTACCCTAGTCTACCAGACAGATGTTAGTGGAATATGAAATGAAGTCCAATGTATTTATTTTTTAATTTCTGAACTGGGATTAATACTTTTAATAAAAATGAAACTAAGGAAAACATAACTTAATATATTAATTCTTTTATAGGATTTTTGAACTCAGAACTGCAAAAGTGGACTGTTTAATTTTTTTTTTTTTTTAATTGTTACTCTGAAATAGAAATATTGTTAAATACTCAGTAAAATTACCAGCGAATAGTAATTTTCAGTTTATTTCAGTATAGGACTTGATAAGGTTATTATCTTAATTCCTTTAAAATAACAACACTGAGGTCAAAAAAATGTACAACTGAATCACTACGCAACAACTTTAAATCTATACAACATCAATTAATGCTGGCCTTTAATATTTTTTTTAAGCTTATAAATGAATTAATATATTAAGATACGTTTTCCTTAGAGTTTCATTTTTCCCAGTTCAGAAATTAATATATACATTGGACTTCATTTCATATTCCACTTATAACGGTAGATTATGGTAAAAAGTCACGCTCTTGAATTCACAGTGTACCAATGATTTTTTAAAAATCTTTTATGTTTTATAAATCCTCTGCAATAATAGCATCACTTTCTTTTTAAAAATAAAAACGTTTCTTATTTGTATTTCTCTTCCAATTATTATTATTATTAAATAGAAAATCCATACTGTTACTCACTCGGGGCGTCCCATCGTGATGTAATGGTTAGCAAGCTAGTCTCGCAGATCCATTACTACAGAAAAGCGTGTTCGATCCTCCCTGGATGACACATACTTGCGACCTTGTCACATCCTACCCGTATCTACTCTTACTCACTTTTTTTTTTACTTTATAAGTCATACGATAGAGTAAACACTGCTCTCTTTTTTCCTTTTCAACAAAAATTATGACCTGCATTGTAATTAATTGAATTGTCGTTAATTTATTCTTCGTATTCAAGGGAAATTAATTTGACTTTTGTCTAGGATCTCCAAAAACTGCAATCATTAATTCTATTGTAAAAGTGTACTATACTGTTAGTTTAATTGCAATATGAACTGGAAAAATGTATATTTCTAAAACTAAATACAATGTTTGAATAACTATTCAAGAATAAACTAGGAAAAAAAATGGCCATTTAATGTCACTAAACTGTTGTGACTCAGTTGATTATGATAGTTAACGTTCAAGCGAAATATTTAAGATCAGTTCATTAAACGAGGAAGATATTTAAAACAAAAAACATCTATCGTTTAAAAACTAGTTTAAAAAATTTACATTTGCATTTGTAATGTTATTTGTCAAAAAAAAAAAAAAAAAATCATATCAGAAAATACATTGACGTGGATTATATCTTCTGGTTTTGTGTACAAATGAACTTTTAAAATATTTTGAAATTTAAGATCTCATTCGTTTTTGTTTTTAAACGGAATAATACTAAAAAAAATGGTATGTAATAAAGGTTCACACTTAAGTAATTTATTAAAAATTAGATGATATTTTAAAGTTTACAGACAAATAAACACCTGTAATAATCAACAATTACATAAAAAACGAGATTATGTTGGAACCACCCACTTTTTGTTTTAAAATTTCTTTTTAACAAAAAAACCCAATGACATTAAATATCCAAAACAGTTTTGATTAAATTCTTACGTGTCTTATTATGTGCTACATGATTGTGTGGGTGTGTGAATTCATTTGCTTAATCCTAATATTTCCCTGTGTCTCAGAAACATCATCGTTTTATTTTTACAATTCGACTCCATTCATTAGAATTTTTGTTTCCTTTCCTCCAGGTAAGCAGATCAGTGGCAATAAACCGGACCATACGATTATTGTTTCACAGCTTAGACAGTAAAAAAAATCAAAACCTTATATTGATAAGTAAAATAAAAATATTAAAAAATCTCTTTGTTAACTTACCATTTTGAAGCTGAAATTATTATAAAAAGAAAATTATACAGAAAAACAATCTCCTCCCCTTTTCTAAGGCAAACTACTGAAAGGAAATGCGTTCTACGTTTTGTGATTACGTCATCAAAATAAGCCGGGATTGGTGTGTTAAACGTCACCGGAAGGTGACTAAAACATCACAACAATTAATAACATTTTATTAAAATACTGCGAATTGACACTTAAAAGTGTGGTTGTTAAGGCCAAACGGAATTAGTTTAATATAATAAATAATTTGCTATGCTTAAAAAATTGTTATTTTTTTTTTTTTCAAATCAAAAATGAAAGTAATTATTAGTATTTTTTTATTTGATGATGCAGTTTTAAAATAAGTAAAATAAAAATTAAAAAATGCCATGATTCCACAACCCCTCCGTGGCTAAACTTGCAAATCGGTCGGAAAATTAGGGGACCCAGAAAAAACAGAACCCACAAATTTTGTAATAAAACAGTTAATTTTAACTAGGGGGTTTAGGGTTAGGGTTTAGGATTAGTTTAATGGGAAAATAAATAAATAATTCGAGTTCTGTTTTTTCTGGGTCACCCTAATTTTCCGACCGATTTGCAAGTTTAGCCCCCTCCGTTAATCAAAACATCAATATTTTAATCACGAGATTAAAAATAATTACTAAAGATAGGAGCGATTATAACATATTGTGTTGTTATGTGTGTGTTTGTGGTTCTGGTGATAGTAGTGATAGTAGTAGTAGTAATACTAGTAGAAGTCAACTTAGTTGCTCAAACAATCTTCGCCCACACTTGTGTCTTGGCGGAGGGTCACGTGCTACAACCTTACATAAGTCGATAAAATCGTATTCTTATTTTTCTTCTTTCTGGTGTTGTTTCGCCTGTCCCCTCCTCTACAGAACTTGGCACCAAGCAAATTTTTTGTTTTGTTTTCTAAGCTGCAGTTGTGAATTGTGGAACTACCATTCCTTCACCCTCTCCCCTTCTCTTCTCTCGGAAATCTTACTCGTACTTCTAATACAGCTGCTGCTTTTAGCTCTGACCACTTTTTTTAAAACAACCCCACCCTCGGCTAGCAGAAGTAGGATTTGCCTCCGCAAAACCACTTGTGTCTTTTTTCCTTTCCTCTCCTCCTGTCCACACCTGAGTTATTTGCACTCTTTGCAAATCTCCTTCCTTCTTCTTCTTCAAAGTCATGTCTATTTACAGGAACGGTGTTTGGTTCCTTAAGGGACTTAAAGAATATACAAAGTAAGTACTAAAAACTTTTTTCATTTTAAAATTCTTCCTGATTTCCTTCGATTTGGAATAACAGAATGATCGAATGACTGATCATCACTGAATCAAGTGCGCTTGCATCTGACTACACCATTATTTTTTTCTTGTTTACATAATATTCATAGTTTATTTCTATTTCAAGGACTACATTTTTTTGGAAAATTAAGTTAGACAGACGAATTTTAATGTTAAAAATGTATTAGAAAGTCCGATCCTGGTTTGCAATTTTGATTCTTCCCATCCACCCACGCCTGAAATCCAGGCTCAAAAATATCTGAGAGCCACAAAACGCACGCTTCAACGGACTGAACGAAGATATCTTTTTTTCTTCTTTTAAATTAGATTATGTAATATCAATAAGGGTGTCATTATTTTTATGCATCTTTTATTAGCTAAAAAATATTAATTGCTGCAATATTTCTTTCTTCGAGAATCTCTGCTGATAGTGTAGGTGTTGTATGTTTTAGGTCAGTGCCAATTTTGCTTGCATTTATCATTAGGTATTGAAAGAAGACCGGTTCGATTCTTCGGCTTTTACGGTTTTGCGGGAATAAAGCCGAGTATATATCTATCTCTTACATTATTTTATTTTCAATCAAAATTATTCTGCATTTCGATAATTAGTCCTTGGCATTGAAATTTCTTGATCCTAGTATTGATCTCAAGGTCAAATATACATTTTTCTAAAAATATATTGAATTAAAATAAATTGATTAAAAATCGAAAGTATGGATGAAAATGTTTGAATTAATTGTTAATGATAAAGTTATTGCTTTGTAATGTTGTCTACCGAATGCAATATCAAGTTTTTGATTCGGGGTAATATTTTCTGTTTTTAGGAAGTTTTACAATCAGATGACCATAGGGAATCGAATCAATCGATCATCAAATCTATCTTTTTTTTCTCTTTTATTTATTTATTTTTTTTTTTTTGCAGTGATTAAAAAAAAAAAGTTTTGTTTTTATATTTCCTAATATACACTTAATTCTCCCTTATTTAAAAAAACAAAAACTTTTTATGTAAACTAATTGAATTAACTAAATTAATCATAGTTTAAGTTTCTTGCGTTGTTAGAGAAGCTGTCTGTAAGGATTTTGGATTTTTTTTCTTTTGTCAATCGAAAAATGTTCAGTTCTAAAAAATGTTAATGTTAGTGCATTTAATCTCCGATTCTTTCCTTTATCGCTTTATTTTAATTTTTATTTATATTGCTGGTTAAAAAATAAACATCTTTCTTGGTTTTACTTGTTGATCGAAGATTACATGTGATTTAAAAAAATGATCAAGTCTTTTTATTTATTTTATTTTTATTTTTTTTAGCATGCAACTGAATATGTAGTAGAAATGATTATTTTAAAAATAGAATTATTTTAAATGCATTTTACACTATTTATTTATTTTTTTAAATTGAGTTGCCGATTTTTTTCTAACTTTTTAATAACTCGCTTTTTATTTATTTATTTTCCATTTCTTTTCAAAAGTTTGAACGAAAAAGAAAAATCCCCATTTACAGAAAAAGAGTAAAAAATCTCAGTTTTTAATTATTTTCCTCACAACCATCAGCAACGGCTCCAAAAACTGATTTTTTTTCTTCAATCCGTATTAGCTGACTTTGTAAACACATTTATTTTTATTTAATTTAAGTAAAAAAAATAATCAATTCAATTCGCTGGATTGTTGTTGAAGAAAAAATTTAAAAAAAAAAATCTTTTTACGAATTTTCGGGGGGGGGGGGCGAAGATTGCGTAGGCGTTTTTATCAATCATCTCTAAACGAATTATATCAAAATATTCTCTCATAGTATTTACTATTATGATCAAAGACAATCCCCAAGTAATTATATTTGAATATGATTTAAATTAAATTTGCAATTATTTGCATTCAATTTCAACGATGCTGCCAATGAAGGACAGTTCTCTATCATGTCAACCGACCTGCCGGCATTGAAGTTAGTCTGTAGCAGGCGTTATTATTTGAGGCCCACGAACAGTATAAAATGTCGTTTGTAATTCAAAAGAATTAAAAGATTTGTATATAATTCAAGATGCGGATAAATGTGTAATTTATTTATTTTTATTGCTGACATGTCAATCAGGGTGTAGTTTATTTATTTAATAACAGTCTTAGTCTTAGAATTACTAAGACTCTTAGTAATTCTGCAAAATCAGCTGTAGTGATACTAGACAGTACAAAGAAACTAGTAAAACTATAAATATACCATAATAATTTGAATGGTTGATTATCGAGTAATTTTTTCTAATTCCCAATTTTTGGAGAAACATGATCTTCAAATTAATGTAAAACTGTGACATATGAGGCAATTTAAGTATCGTACTTAAAATGTTTTTGACTGTAATTGCCTTTTTTTTAGGCGAGAGGGTCAGTTGTGAGTTTTTTTTTTCTTACTTTCTTATTTCTTCTTATTTCTCACTTTTATCTTTTAAAATTTTTTAAATCCCTTTGTAAAACCAAATATAATCCTCACTTTAATTTTACATATCTATTTTTTTTTAAAACCTAGTCAGGAAGTCATTTTGAAAGGGAAATCACTCTAAGTGACTTGTCAAAGTAATTTTATGATCCATTTTGCTTTCAAAAAAATTTTCGTTTTGATTAGTCAGTTATTTTTTGTAATAAACATTGACCGGTGAAAATTGTCAAAATCTTAAATTTGATCTAAAAATGAGAGAATCTTGATTCTTACCATCAATTTATAATCTTTTAAAACTAACTTTAAGCTAGTCTGAATTTAAATTCATATATGTTTTGTGGAAAATTTTTAAAAAAATTATATATACATTTCACAAGATGAAAATTGGGTAAAAAAAGGGGCTTATACTAACAGACATAGAAAAAGAAACCTCAACCATAAAATAGCTAAATTTTAGGTTTGAAAAATACTATATTTAAGATAAAGTTAATGATTTTATATTAAATCATGAAAATACTCTTTAAAATCTTTGACAAAATGAATGATTTTGAAATTTGGGACAAATATGAATGTTTGTATTATTTGGAATTTTCGGACTATTGTCCTCATCTGTATTGTTATATACTTAACGTTTCGGCTGATGTGCCCTCCGGCTTTCTTTAGGTCTTTCTTGTTGAACTTGGGAGTCTTCACGGAACTTGGAACTGAACTCTTTATTCAATCCACCAGGGTAGACTGTTCTCATTCTGTTAACGATGACCAAGTACAAGTGTTAAGCTATGTTAAGTATTCTATGTTATTATCACTCTAGGCCAGGATTGAACCTGCAACCTGCAGATGATGGTCACCTAGAACTGAATTAACTCAACCCTTATATCTGTTGCACCATGTGTCTTGTTGGACATAAGTCCGAAACATTGTGTATATAACAATAAAGATGAGAACAATAGTCTGAAAAATTCAAATACAAATTATCAAGCCTCATCTAAAAAATTCAGACAAAAAATATGAAAGTATACAGATTCGCTTATATGGTCCTGAAAGACTATATTGAAAATATTCTAAGAGTTATTAAAAGAAGCTATATATTATATACACATACAAGGGTCGGCTGAAAAGTTCTTTGGCTAAGATACACTCATAAAATGTGATCAAATGAGTTTTTTTTTTTTTTTTTTTTTTTTTTTCAATATAGTCTCTCTTGTGGTCTACATACTTCTCCTCACATCAATATTACAGTGCATGGATTCCATTGGTCAAGAAAGTCATCGACAGCAGATATGACATCATCATATGAACTTTTCTGCCCACTCGTGTAACTTTATTAAGTCTCATCATTTTGATTTCTGTCGGAGGGAAATTGTTAGTATACATCGCTGATGAGACTTAATAAAGTTGAAACAGTCTGTACGATGTTCTACACACCGAACAATTCTTTGCCGAGATTCACTTGTCATGATTATTTTCTATAATTATTGAATTTTATGCAGTATACGCATTGTAATTGCCTTCAAGCAAAAATATAAATAATATATACTTTATTCAACAATGCTTCTAAAAAACAAAACATCCATATATATATATATATATATATATATATATATATTAATTTTTGTAATTTTTTATTTCATCAGTGAAAAATGAATAATATTCCTATTTGAGATGTATAAATTCTTTAAAAAAAAAACATGAAAGGTATAAAAAGAAAACTTTTAAAAATTAATAAAATCATTTTTGTTTCTTAGTGATAATGTAAAAAATGCAGACACTATTGTAAAATCTTTTTTTGCAATTGCTTTATCACCTATTGATTCAATATCAATTTTTCATTAAAGTAAAATTTTAGATAGTAGGACTTTTTTTCTTGTGTTCATAATTTCCTATGTAAATAAGCTGTAAAAATTGAATGGATATTAATTTCAAGACTAGCAGGACCTGTGGATATACCACAGTATGATAATTTGATTATTACAACGTTTGATATGTTTACTTAAAAGCTATTGCAAAATACTTCAATATGTAAAAAATATAATAATCTTTATTTAACTTTCTCTCACTCTATTTTCTTTCTTTCCTACTTTTCATTTTTCAATTGAAGCAGATTAGCGTTATCACTTCCATGCACCCACCCACTCTCTCTATCTTTCCTCTACTCGCTTTCTTTCTTTCTTTCTTTCTTTCTTTTATATTTTTTATGTGTAGCATGTCATCTTTCTTACCTTTCTTTATAATAAAAATGGAATGGTCCATTATTTAGCTGAGGTGACAACACTCATAAGAATTTAATACAGGCAACACCAGATAATCAGGATTTACATTTTTGCATTTCATCTTGGATGATTTTTAAGCAGAGGTGTTACAAGATTATAATGGTCATACAAATAAGGAACATGAGTATTAATATATAAAGTAAAGTTGACGGGGTGGTCTAATGTCGGTATCAGCCAGACAGTGAGCAAGTCTATCCCCTTTTCATTAGCGCTAGACCAAGGAGATTGTTTTTGCATCTGAGATGGAGTGCCACACCTACCACCAACTCCTCACTTTACCGCACAGAACCCTGTGCTACTCATACGCTGAGTTGGCAAGGGCCAGTATCAAACCAGGAACCTTGCAATTCCTAAGCAAGTGCTCTACCGACTGAGCTAAACCGGCCCCTATTAATATTAATATATAGATGATTCATATAGATAATTAGATTTTTACTTGATCAAAATGTTGAATTTATAATATATATTTAAAGAGAGATTTAACTTTGAATAGTATAGACACACAGTCAACGATGCTTGGTGACTATCAGTTTCTTGATCTAATGATTTTATAGGCAAGAAACTGACAGTCACCGAGTGTCATTAACTGTGTCTATACTAATTAAACTTGGATCTATATTTTATATATGGTCTATCACAGGGGTTTCCAATCCTTTTTGCCATGCTCCATCTGATCATCTCTAGCCCTGTCGGCTGGGGCTTTAGAATACACCAACTGCACCTGTGCAGAGGGGTAAGAAACCCCCAATGGAGTTACCTGTTGGCCATTGTCTGGCGACCCGTGATGCTTAAGGACAGAATCCTAGTGGATGAGCAGTCCATGACATACAACACTCCACTTAGACCCATAGTTAGGCTAGACAGGTGGTTGGAGAGACCCCCTCCTATCAATAGGCTGGTCACATCAAGCCCTAGCACCTATATGATTGCCCCAACCCTTTTTATCATATGGGTGCTAGAAGGTGGTGGCTGCGGGTCTACATGTCCTGGGAATGACGTTAAACTCTATCTGATGATGAGGTTCCAATTTTGGCGGTTTGGGGAATGTGGAGCACCCCTTCATCACCATTGCTCCCTAGTCCACTCTGATCCAGAGTGGTAGTACCTGTTAGGGTCCCATCTATAGGTTAAATAGAATAACATGAGTTTATAAACAAAATTAATTATCTATTAAGAATTGAATTTATTTCTAAACTTTGTCAGCATCAAATGACCCACTAAGGTTGATATGCCATAAAACAAACCAAACCACCTGATCATCTCTAAAATCCTGATGTCCCTAACATGTGGTAATATATAATTCAAAAAGTGAACTCCATTTGAGCTGAAGAAGCTTAAAACTCCAATAAATTGGTTTAAACA
This sequence comes from Doryteuthis pealeii, assembly GCA_023376005.1. Classification (NCBI taxonomy): domain Eukaryota; kingdom Metazoa; phylum Mollusca; class Cephalopoda; order Myopsida; family Loliginidae; genus Doryteuthis; species Doryteuthis pealeii. The sequence goes on from CM042141.1 coordinate 90,883,763, forward strand.
AGATTCAAAAGAACAAGCCATCTATGAAAAGTAACAAATGAAATAAACAAAAGACAAAATAACAAAAAAAGAATTTCTATAAAATATTTCAATAAATGAATAAATTCATGTGACATGCATGAAGAGCGATGGCGTGGTAATTACATAAAAACTAAACAGTACATAAAAATATTTACTCAAAATAAATTTGGACCCAGACCTCATTAGTCTCAATTGCCCCCACCCCTAAAATTAAATTGTCCCCTGTGGGGCATACATCCCACATTCGGAACCACTGGTCTATCACCAATATTGAGCACTATTTATTTATTTATAACCTAGGTAATTAACTTCTGTCACTGATTCGCTTCTCTAAATTGGCTGTACAAGTATGTATTGAGCACTTTTCAATATTTATTATCCTGACTCTTTTGGTTGCTTTTTCTGACTCTATCTCTGTCTCTCTCTCTCTCTTTATATATATATATATATATATATATATATATATATATATATATATATATATATATATATATATATATAAAGAGAGAGAGAGAGACAGAGATAGTCAGAAAAAGCAACCAAAAGAGTCAGGATAATAAATATTGAAAAGTGCTCAATACATACTTGTAGAGGGGTTTACAAAAATTTTTTTTTTTTTTTTCCTCCCTGGCCCCCCCACTCTCCCTCCAAGAATATTTTTCTTATACAATCTGACTTTTAATTGCCACCGGTGATTATACTTGAAAAGAACCGGACGAAAGGGCCCTTGTATTTCATACCCCCCCATATTTTATTCTTGTAATAAAACATTGTTTTATTTCTCTATCCCTCATTTTCGTATGATCTCCCAACATACATATGATTCCACTACTCGTAATACTCTACAAATTCTCTTGTACCAAAAATTTATTCATATATATATATATATATATATATATATATATATAACGGCGTACAGCTGGTTTGAATTTAGAGTTTTCCTTTTCATAGATTGGTTGCCATGTAAAGAGCCCAGTCTGCTTTTCCATCTATATATTAATACTTTTGTTCCTTAATCTTCCAACTGTTATCATCCTGCAACACTCTCTGGTTAAAAATGAGACCATCCTCTAGATTCTTAGAGCTTATAAAAATATAATATGTGGTCCAAAAGTCTTATCACCCACTACATATTTTTTTTTTTTTAAAGAAGTAAAATAATTGCATAATACAACCTGAAATTCTAGAAAATAATCTAATTTTAAAGGTTTTTTTTATTTTCTTTTGGTAAAAAATTACATGACATAGTAAAAGTAAAGTTAGCAAAGTAGTCTATTGTTGGTATCAGCCGAACAGTGAGGGAGTCTATACCCTTTTCACTCAAGCTAAACCAGAGTGATTGTGCATCTGAGGTGAAGCGCCACTCCTACCATCAGTTCCCCACTTTACCACACAGATTCAAGCTCTTGTGCTAAGTTGGTGAGGGCTGGTATCAAACCTGGAACTTTATGGCTCCTATGTAGATGCTCTACCAGCTGAGTTAAAAACAAAAAATAATAAAGCTTAAAACAATATATGGGGGTGACAAGACTTTTGGACCACCCTGTAGTTTGTGTGTTGGCTTTGCAGATCACTATGGTTGAACTCCATCTTTTATTGAATGCTTAAGAAATGCAATGTTGATTTTAAATTGTCATAGTCCAATTCTTATCTAATGGAAGAAACGTGCCTATTTCGCAAGCCATTGAAAGTCAGCCAAATTTCTCAAGTGCTCTAGAGACTTGGATTTCTGCCTTGCCCAATAAATACTTATTGAATAGACACACAAAACAGCAATAATTTTTTTTTTAAATGAAGAAATTGATTATTGGACTCTTTTAAATCAGAGCCAAACAAGTTTCCATGCCCAGCAGATTTTTTTATTTAATTTTTCTTTTTTCTTTAACTGTTTTATTTTAAATCTGGTTTTTTTTTTCTAATTTGTTTTTTTTAATTCATTTATAGGGGTGGATATGAAAAGGCCAGCCACCATTTTAATGCAGGCGATCTTGAGGTAAACTTGAAAGACCGAATCTTTATGGTCACTGGTGGCAGTAGTGGAGTTGGAAAATCAATTGTAGAAGATTTAGCTAAAAGAGGTAAGTGTTAAAATTATTATAATTTGTTTAAAATTATATAGAATTAAATTTTAATGGTTAAATATATTAAAATAGTGCATCCTTATTGAATTTTTATTATTTTATTAATTGTTTTATGTGTAAATCATATTTATTAAAAAAATTATTTTATTAATTAATATTAATTATTTTCAAGTTAATTATTTTGTTAAACTAATTAATTTGTAATATTAATTATGTGTTAATTATATTTATTTAAAAAATTAATTATCAGTTATTGATCATTATCGATTTAATTATTTTATCAGATAATAAGAATTAATTATTTTATTAATTCTGTTAAATTTTAAGATCAGATATTTTAGATTTTTAAAATGAAATTCTTAAAATTATATATATCTCTTTTTCTTTACACATTATTAAAATCCACTATAAAGACTAGCAAAGAAAAAAGACCCTCCGAGTGGTGAAAAAATAGATTTTTGAAAGATATTGCCTGGGGTGAGTGGGGAAAAATGAAATAAATGAAATAAAATGTTTAATATTTAAAAAAAAAATAATTACTTACTTAAAAAACATCATTCACTCCACTCCACCGAGATATTTGTTTTGTTTTATGACAGTAAGGACCTCCAAAACGTTTCTAAAAAAATGTCTGATTTAATTATTCAGACTCTTATCTTTATAGAAAAATTAAAAAATTGTACGAGTAAAATATATTTTATTCAGATTTCATAAAATTAAATAAGGGAGGAAGGTTGACCTAGTAAAAAAAAATATTTCCCATAATATATTTTAGAAAAAAACTATTTTAAACCTAAATTCATCTAGTGAATGAGTATCAAAATTTTCATGAAAATTTGATTCTTAATTGATTTTTCGTAGAATTTTTAAAAAAATATTGTGACTTAAGCTGTGACATAGTTTTGGTTACAGTCAAAAAGAGACCGAATCTCTTATTAATTGATATACTATATGAATAAGAATCAAACGGAGTCAAGATTGCCAATTCCATACAATTTGAATAGTTGTGTTGGATTTAATGTTTATCACTTTTAAATAGAAGTGCATTTCTGTTATTATTATATGCAGTGCTGAATTTACATATGGGCTAGTATGGACTGCAGCTCAGGGCCCCCTAGACTAGAGAGGCCCCCAAACTAGAGAGACCCCCAAGGACCATCTAGTCTTGAGCCTCTGATAGGTAATTGAATTTATATATTTTTTATATTTTTTCATTACAATACAAAAATATATAAATTCAATTACCAACGATTCTTTGCAATTTAAGAATTATCCAATCCATTACAACAATTTCCTTAGATACCACTAAACCTCATTTAGTTAAAATATTATAAGACCACTTATTAGTTTTCCCCAGTAAATAATTTTCTAAATTACTCTAATCAAAATCCATTAAATTCAAATTTTTTACATCAAGTCAATATTAGTTACCATACTTTCTAAACAGGAAGCCAGTGACTGACATTTACTATATAAATCTCCTTAAACACAATCCAAACGAAACTTGTGAGTCAACTGTATTTCTTAAATATTAGCCCATTTGAATTTTTCTCTTAGAGAATTCTTCCAAGCTCTAGCTGTGTCAGTGCTACTGTATGACTGCACCACTTGGAGTTTAACGAAACTCTCAGAGAAAAGCCAGATGAAAACTACACAAGGATTCTGCATGCACTCTTGAACAAATCCTGAAGAAGCACCCCTCAAAAAAGCAGCTGTATGGCCACTTACCTCCTATCACACAAACCATCCAAATAAGATAAACAAGACATGCTAGACACCAGAAGTGAGCCAACCAGCCAAGATTCTGGATGTCGTGAGGAGGATTTGCCAGGAGTGAATACTGTCTGGGATGGGTGGCAAAGGAGTCATGGGAATCTATGCTCTCAGTATGAGTTGTTGATGATGATATACATCTTATTATAATGGAGATTTGGTGTCTTTCTGTCTGTAACCAAAACTGTCACTGCTTACATCACAATACCATCAAGAATTGCATAAGTTTATTATCAAGTATTTAATTTATAGTCAAAATCATTAATACATAGAATGAATCTTATTTATTAATGATGCCACTATGAAAATCTGAGTTAGATTTGCCTCAAAACGGCCCATGTTATTAGTTTGTTTAAAATTCTACAATGTGTCTTATATATCACTAAGAAATAAAGGTTTACATAATATATGGTGTTGTTAATTTAAATACTAGTTTTAACAAAACCGGGTTTAATAAATAATTACTTTGTGTTATTGATCTCTAATATCAATGTTTTATTCTCCTATGTATTAAAATCAATCTTATGAATGATTTATATATAGAAACCAATTAAGATATAATTAAGATAAGTAATTTTTTCATATGTGTTCTTATTTAATTTTCTTAATCTTTCTGATTTAATACATTTCATTACATTAAAACTTAAATACTTATGTCCAGAGGGCACATATTCTTGCTACTGTCTGAAATGTTTTTAGAAAAATTGAATATCTTTGTTTTATTTATCTTTGTGCATAGATAAAGATTTGTATGTAAATTCTGCATTGCGGCTTTCACTACTAATATATTGAGAATATTGATCTATCAAATCATTAAAAAATATTTGTTCATTTTTAATGAATAAATTAATGATTTTTGCTGATTCTGCTTTCATAAAAATAAAAATGAAAAAAAGATCTGAAACTGATAGCATAAAAAATTCATTTTTAACTCTCCACTTGCTGAGCTCAACACCTTAACTCAGTTAACTGAAATATAATTTATATTATGTTGATTTTGGATTATACTTCACTAGAAACATTTCAATTACTATATGACTATTCAAGTAAAGAGTAGTATACAGTGATGCTGATAGCCTTTTTAAATATTAGTGCATCCTGGGACACACATATTTGTTTTGAATGAGTCCCCGGGAAAATTTAGGGTCCCAACTAAAGCTGTCTAACTCCTACCTTGTAACCTATCCTATGTAATTCGTTTTTAAGAAACTATTAAAATGTATTTACAGTGAGCTTGAAATGGTGAGGGAAGAAAAACGAAAAACACTGGGAGGAATGGATGCAATTTTACTGCGTCCTCTTAGATTTTTTTGCGTTAGGGATGCATCCTGCATCCCTATGAGCATCTCTGGTATATAACATACTGGATGAAAGGGAAATATTTGATAGTTTATTTGTAAGGCCAAATATAAATAAATTATCATAGGTTTGTTTTGGTTTATTTAATAGCATATCAACATTCACTGGGAATTTAATGTCAAAGCCATCTTTATAGGAGAACAGTAGTGGTACTATTTAACTCATAGCTGAAGGGATGAATACCTTTCCCAAGGGTATTAGTCCAAAAGTAAATGTAATAGCAGAACTGGAGTTCACTTATTACAATTTTACAGTCCAACATGTTAGCCACTATGCCATGGAACCTCCCCCTCATATCAGTTAACTCAAATATTTTTTATTATGTAAATTTTTTAATTATACTTCATTTAGTAACTAGAAACAGAGCTCAATTACTGTATAGTATATGCAAATATAACATACTGGATAAAACTAAATAATTTGATAGTTTATTTGTCAAATATAAATAAATTATCTAAGATAATTTATTTATATTTGACCTTACAAATAAACTATCAAATTATTTAGTTTTATGGTTTTATGGTCTGATTTGGTTTTGGTTTGTTTGTTTGTTTAATGGCATATCAAATTTTATGGGTTATTTAATGCCAAAGCCATTGTTATAGAAGAACAATAGTGGTACTATCTAACTCATAGCTGCGGGGGGATGTAGAGGTTCATACCTTTCCTTGGGTATTAGTCCGAAAGTGAACGTAATAGCGGAACTGGTTCAAATTCGCTTACTACAATATCACAGTGCCATGGAACTCTCCTCCATTAACTCTGTTAACTAAAACATAATTTTTATTATGTAAATTTTGGTGATTATACTTCAGTTAATAACTAGAAACATCTCACTCACTGTATAATTATTCAAGTAAAGAGTAGTATATAACATACTGGATAAAAGGGACAAATTTGATAGTTTAATTGTAAGGCCAAATATAAACAAATTATCATAGGTCTGTTTTGGTTTGTTTATTCATTTAATAGCATATCAACATTCACGGGTTATAATGCCAAAGCCATCCTTGTAGAAGAACAGTAGTGGTACTATTTAACTCATAGCTGAAGAGATGAGGAGTTCCATACCATTCCCAAGGCTAGTAGTCCAAAAGTGAACAGAACTGGATTTCAAACTCACTGCAGTCCAACACTCAAGCAATTACACCACAAGGACTCCCCATTCTGGTCTTTAGGTTTAGTTTTGTTTTATGGCATATCAACCCTTTTCGGGTCATTTAATTTTGATAAACAAAGGGCTCAGGTTACTTACAGTACCTGCTGTTGTTTAAGTGGTCACCCAATTAAGTATGGAATAGGCTCATTGTTAGGTCATTAGCATTGACAATCATGGAAAATAAAAAAAATATTATCTTTTTCCTTTTATGGTGTTTATCAAAATAGGTTAAATAAAAGATATAACAATGAAACTGACTTTAATTTTATAAATTATTTTGGTGTATTCATTATTCATTTACTAACAGGACCTGTGGATATACCACAGTATGATAATTTAATTATTACAGCATTTGATATGATTTGTTTGCTTAAGAGCTATTGCCACATAGTTCAATGTGTAAAATGTATAATAATTTTAATTTAACTCTCTTTCCTTCTTTTTATTTTGTTCGTTTAAAACAGATTAGCATTATTACCCCCCCCTCTCTATCAATCCCCTACTCTCTTTCTTTCTTTCTTATATTTTTTCTGTGTAGCATGTGCTTTTTCTTCCCTTTCTTTATAATAAAAATGGAATGGTCCATTATTTAGCTGAAGTGACGACACTCATAAGAAATAAGAATTCTGTGGATAAGCAACACCAGATAATCAGAATTTACATTTTTGCATTTCATTTATGGTGATTTGGATAGTCTCATTTTTAACCAAAGAGTGTTGCAAGATGATAACGGTTGGAAGATTAAGGAACAAGAGTGTTGATACATAGATATGTTGAATATTTTTTATGAATGATTTCAACTACAAAATCTCTTAGAATTTATTATTGCAAAATATATGGAAAAGCAGAAAAACAAGATAACAGAAATGGGAAGAAAAATGATTTATATGGATTCTTCAAATGACAAATTGGGGAGATAGCACATGAAATGACCTGGACATGATTAAGAAAAGTAAACTTCAAGAGAGTGAGTCACTTATAATTGCAGCACAAAACAATGACATAAGAACAAATTATATCAAAGCAAAAATAGATAGGATACAACAGAACCGTAATTGTAGGGTGTGTGTAGACAGATGAGATGATTAAGCCAAATGCAGCAAACTAGCACAATGAGAATGCAAGGTTAGTCATGATTGGGTTGGAAAGATGCATGGATGAACTCATAAATTGTGTTCTCCTGTGGACATCTACACATGGACACAACCATGTAGGCTGACCAGCAAAAACCTGTGCGGATTCTGTGGGCCGTGTGAAAGACCTGCCAGGGGCGATTACCAATAGGGATGGATGGTGACAATCATAGGAATCCATGCTGTCAGCGTGACATGATGATGATGATGATGATGATGATTAATACACATGAAGTTAATAAATTATTTCTACCAGTTTATAAAATCATTAAAAAAAAAGAATTACCTCCAAACTTACAAATCATATATACAAAACAAAAACATACAAGATTTGGCATTAAATAGCCCACAAGGGTTGATATGCCATTAAACAAAATCACCAACCAACCTACCTAACCATTGGTACAGATTTTTATACGCATAGCATGCAGGTTCTTATTCGTCACTTGGGGGAGAAATGCATACACAATGGTAATTATCATGTAAAAATAGTGTTTTGTAGCTGAAAACTTGCTCTATCTAATGGTGTATCTTTTGTAGTTTCTGTGTAAATAAAATAGACCTGACTTTCAGAGTGCTCCTCATGACTTTCAGAATACTCTTCATGCTTATTGTTTTTATTTGTGATTTTGTTTTTTTTGTTTTTAGGTGCTACAGTTCATTTGCTGTGTAGAAACACAGAAAGAGCAGAGGCTATAAAAACTCATATCAAAGAAACGACAGGAAATGAGGTAATATATTCATTTATTTATTCTCCCTATTTTTTTGTTGTCAGTTCTCCAAAAAGAATCTGCAGTTGTTGTGTGTCTTGTCCATGTGAAATAATTAACCTGTATGTGGCCAAATCAGATAATAAATTCAGGTCTGTTTGTTACATAATGCATAAGCAAAGCCTATCATTTTCGTAAAGAAGTTTAGTTTTGAATTTATGAACAATTACCAAGATTTAAATTGGCAGGTCTTGAACCCAGGGTCATCTGGAATGGGACTTTGATTGGCTTAGAGAGTCGCATGATCAGATGAGGCCTGAGAAAGTTAGAATTAAACGAGTGCCCATAGAGGACAAAAGTTTTTCCATTTACATTTTTGCATTTCTTCTTGGGTGATTTGGATTGTCTCATTTTTAACCAGAGGGTGTTGCAAGATGATAACGGTCATACAATTAAGGAATTTGAGTATTGATATATAGATTGAAGATGGGGCAAGCAAGAATCTTGGAATTTGATTCTTCTAAACTCTGAAGATCAATAAGTTTAATCTGCAGTTGAGTGAAGGGCTGCACTGTGATGGCCTTGGGAGCCACATGTGGCCCATGAACCACGGATTAGGGACCTCTGCTTTAGAATTTATATATCTCTTATTGTAATGGAGATTATGTGTCTGTCTGTAACTGAAACTGTCACCACTAGTGTCACTTAGATATTTGTTATATTCTCAGTGGTTATTAAATAATTATTACTTAATCTTAATTAGCATCTTATTTATTAACAATGTTTCTGTAAAGGTCTAGCTGAGATAGATTTGCTTCAAAAGAGCCCATATTATTAATGTGTTTAAAATCCTGCAATGTGTATTATATATCATTAAGAAATAAATGTTTACATAGTATGTGGTGTGAATAATTTGAATATCGGTTTTAACAAAACCGTATTTAATAAATAAGTACTTGGTGTTATTGATTTCTAATATTGTTTTATTCTCAAATGTATTAAAAGTAATCCTATGTATGATTTTATATTGAAATCAATTAGAATAAAGTCAAAATAAGTGTAGTCTTTTTTGTGTTCTTATTTAATTTCGTTAGTCTTCCTAATTCTATATAATATTTAATTATATTAAAACTTAAATACTTGTGCCCAGAGGGCACATATTTTGCTAGTTAAACTAATGTAATATACAGCTTATCTTGGTTGTTTTTTTGTTTTTTTTTTTTTTTTTTTCAGATCAAATAATTTTTAGTGCTTGCTCAAGTTGAGCAGATTTGAAATATTTATTTAATAGTTTAAAAAAAAAAACAGTAAAAGAATCAGTGTGATCAAGTACATATTTATAGATTTTTTTTCATTAATCCTCCAAATAGATGATCCACCTATTTATACAGATGTATATGTTTGTATTACTAACTATGCACAGGATTTGAAAAAAATAAAAATAAAACAATTTAATCTTTGCCTACACATTCATTCATGACTTGCTAAAAAAATATCATCCATCTCTTTTTTTTTTTTTTTTTTTTTTTTTTTTTTTTTTCTTTTCTTTTTTCTTTTTCTTTTCCCTTTTCTTTGGTGTATTTTTTTTTCTTCCCTTGTTTTCATTGATCATTTAAAAGAAAATACATATTGCAGAATATAAAGATAATTTCACAAGCTCTCATTCTCTTTAAAATATTGTAGAACAAAGAAGCAAGTATTTTTTATTTTTAAGCAAATCCTATGAGGCAGTAAGTTTTCTTGGGAAACTCTTAAGGAAAAAAAAATCATTGTTTATATTGTACATTGTCTCCCAAAACAGAATGTGAGTTTGACCTTGGCTGATTTAATTGGCTCAAAGTGATTCTGGGATGTCCTAAATGTAATCTACTCATTTGACTATTGTCTTTGGATTAAGCTACTTGCTAAGAGATTACATTTGCATGATTATAGTGGTGATAGAAAGTAAATAGAAAAAGTACATACCTAAATAATTCAACTATTTAACATACCAGATTTAAATTTACTTTTAGTCTTTTTTTCTTTCTTTCTTTTTTTTGCTTGTGTGTGTGTTGGTTTCCATACAAATATTGGTTGATTTATCTATCTATACAATTGCACTATTTGTGCAAAAATAATGTAGATTTTATTTATATTCCTGAAGTTACTTAAAAATTAGGATTTGAATAGTAAGAGAATGGATGGTAATTCTTGACTAAAACATAGACAAATTAATTATGGAAGTCAAAAAAAAATCAATGGATCTGTGAGACTAACTTTCTTTATCCCCCCTCTACCCAGGCAAAGCTGGGTAGCCGCTTCTAGTACATATATAAAGGGCAGTTGGTGTGTATGTATGTCCATCTGAAACTATGAAAATAAAACAATTGATGACAAAGTAAATATATATATGCATATTAAATGTCACCGGTTCTTGCTTTATGTACAAAAATTACGAAGATTTGATTTATATTTGCAAAGACCTCCAGCAAGGCTGGATTAACCCAAGGTATTTTTTAAGTAGATTTTTATGAGGCATCCAGCAAGGATCGAACTCGCTATTCAATAGTAATGGATCTGTAAGAGTAGCTAACCATTAAACCATATTTTTTTTTCTCCTCTACCTAGGCTTTGCTGGGTAGCCACTTCTAGTACATATATAAAGGGCAGTTGGTGTGTATGTATGTATGTCCAGATGAAACTACGAAAATAATACAATTAACGACCAAGTAAATATATAAATATAAATATATATATATATATTAACATAGAAAATATTTTTTAAATTTTTTTTAGATGTAATCCTAAATTTTTTAGTGTTTTGAAACAATTTTATGTCATGATATTGACATTTTTTAGCAGAATTCAAAATTCATGTTTTTTTACTAAAAAAATCCTGTATAGAAACTTATGAAAATCTTCTGATATAATTATTCAGACTATTATCTTTATAGAAAAAAAATTAAAAATCGTTTTTTATCTGTTCCTTTTTTTTCAGATTTCATAAAATAGGTGGGGAGGGACCTCGTAAAAAATATTTCCCTTAATATATTTCAAGAAAAAAACTATTTCAAACATATTTTCATCAACAAATGAATAATTATCGAATATCTTGTGAAAATTTGACTATTAGTTGATTTTTCATGGAATTTTTAAAAAAGCCTCTAGTCATAACTTGTTTTTGGCTACTTTAAATTTCAATTGATTTAATGGTGTGAAAATATAAGCATTGTTTTTGTTCATAATTTTTATTATTTCCGTGAGCTGAAATTTTTAAAAAAAATCATCAGGAGTTTTTTTTTTAATTTTTCTTCTTTTGAATGGTCCAAAAATTTTGAAGATAATAATAACCGTTAATCAAGTTTCATTGTGTTAAATATAGGAAGAGATAAATTTAACACAGCAGATTGAACGTCTCTAATTATATACTTTGTATTATACACCAATGCTCAGCAAGTGTTATTTTGTAAATAGAATATTATTGTCTACCAAAAGTTTCACTGAAAAGTGAATGGTTTGGTTTCCAATCCAGTTAGCAATGTGACTTGTGAAATTTTGTTTAGATTCTGTTTTTGATATTATCTGTGGTTATTTTTTATTTTTTGTCTATATTGGATTTTCATGTACATCTTTGTAACTAATTTGTTATATTTCAACTCCCAACCTAATTTTGTCAGTCAGCCCAGAAAATTATTCACCTAAAATATACCATATCCCTCACTCTGGTTTCAATATGGTTTAATGGTTAGCTACTCTCTCACTTCATTCAAATGTACTAGTATCGCCCCTACTACCCTCCCAAAATTAGACCTCGCCCCCCCAAATTGATAAATTTAAACCATTGTTTCTTGGGAAAATTTTCAGTAATATCCATTATTTTGCTTTTACCTGAAGATGCTGCAGTAATGCGGTTGAAATAAATTATTGTAATGAAGCAAATCTAATTTTTTTTCCTTCATATAAATGAGTATATATATATATATATATACACTAGCTAAAGTACTCGGTCCATGACTGGACTAAAGAAAAAATAGGAACACCAAAGAGTGAGTGGCGAGAAAATAAGAGATAGGTATACCCAATTTCAGTTCATTTTTTAATATCTCATAAAATAAAATAGGGGATGGGAGTAGACCTTGTGAAAAAAATATTTACCCTAATATATTTTCGTGAAAATTGGACCATTAATTGATTTTTAACTAATAAGAGATAATTATTTATCAAATTTTTTAAAAAATCGCAGAGAATTGTCTAATATGAATGAATTAAAGTGATTTCTAAAGTTTTTAAAAAATGTTAATAAATGATTAAAAGAAATCTCGAGATAAGGACTGAACTTGAAAAACGGACGGAAAATTAGGGTGACCAAAAAAAAACAAACAGAACCCAAATTATTTATTTTCCCATTAAACTAACTCTAAACCCTAACCCTAACCCCCCCTAGTTAAAATTAAGTTTTATTACAAAATTTGTGGGTTCTGTTTTTTCTGGGTCACTCTAATTTTCCGACCGTTTTTCAAGTTCAGCCGAGATAAATTTGAAAGACCATTTTTGACGGTTTTTAGTAAAAAAAAAAAAGAGAGAGAAAGAACGTGGTGACTTAATTTTTTAAAAAATCTGCCTATTTATTTATCATTAGAAATATGATAAATTAAATAACAAATTTTCTCATTCAAGTTACGTACATTAGAATCATTTTTATTTTATGTTTAAGGTAAGCTTAACATAACATTTCAAACACTGTTTTGTTTATATACGAAATGCTAACTACATTGTATTTTTATTATAAATTTTTTTTTTTTTTTTTTTTTATTACAATACAACTATGTTTTACTTAGTTACGAAATAAATAGTTATATAATTTAACTACCTATTTTTGTAAAAGGCTTTTTTTCTAAAACTCTTTTGTATATATACGAAAAAATTAAAAACAAAGTTGAGTTAAATTATTATTGTTATTTATTTCGCTTATTATTGTTATTTATTTCGCTTATTATTTATTTCGCTCTTTCTTACCAAATAGATATTTGTAAGATAGGTTATTTCATTTCATTTCTAACTAAATTAATATTTTAAAGACAGGAATAAAAAGATTGCGATATGAATAAGATTTGATTTTTCGTTAAAACATACTTTTGCTGTCCGAAGCAAAATAATTTTTTTCTAACTCGCTATAAAAAATAATTCAATGGATAAAGAGTCATACAAATTATATATTGAGCAAGATTATTTTCTCTTATTTTCAACCATATGGATATTTTAAAGATTGGACTACAAATAGGCGATAAATTCCGAGCTGAATGGCTTAAGACTGCAAAATTTATTCCCTAAAATTGAATTCACTGCTTATCAGCAGTGAATTCAGCTTATCGCTTTAACAAAAAGTCGGGCAGGGGACAATATCTTATCAGCAGGAGTTGATATACGGACAGTTTCGCAAATTGGGTGATTTTGGCTTAATTAATTAATTATATCCCTTAATCAGTAAAAATCAATAACCAAATTTGGCGTGTTTCTTAGTTAGGATATTAATATGTATGCAAGATTTCAAATCGGTGACCTCCCGTTTTGAACATATGCGTCGACACGTACATACCAAAAACTTAGTCTTGTATATTTAGATATTACACACACAGTGATGCTGATAGCTTTTTGATTTAGTGCGTTCTCAGATGCACATATTTGCCTTGAATACGTCCTCGGGGAAAATTCATGGGTCCCAACTAAAGCCATCTAACTCCTACCTTTATAATCTGTCCTGTGTAATTCGTTTTTAAGAAACTATTAAAATGTATTTACAGTTAGCTTGAAATGGTGGGGGAAGAAAAAAGAAAAACACTGAGATGCATGGATAAGATTTTACTGCATCCTTTTAGATTTGTGCGTCAGGTACGAGTCCAGCGTCCCTATCAGTATCTCTGTGTGTATATATATATATATATATATATATATATATATATATATATAAATTTGGTGTTCTGAAGCCATCTGTGCTTCTTCCATTGTGGTTGTCCTTGGATCCTTTCATGAAGAAGAAAGTCTTCCATCTCATTCTCATTTTCTGTAAGAGTCTAATTAAACATTCATTATTTAGTATCTGGATATTTTTTAATGAGTTGGATATTTAACCTTAGTGTACTAAAGATTTGGGATGGTGGGTCAATTTATTGTCCAAATGCCGCTTCAATGATTCCATTGTAATCCAAGAATGGATAAATTACTAATTCTACTCTAACAGAAATGTTGAAGTAGCATTCGGATATATATATATATATATATATATATATATATATATATATATATATATATATATGCTGCCGATCCCCTTGTGGGTTGAGCACTTTGGAGGGGATTTCACTGATGACCGCCAACTCAGCATAAAGGCAACACTCTCTTATAAAAAGGATGGAGCACTCTCTGGTGGCCTTTACATACATACAGATGTGTGTATTTATCAGTTAAAATCTTCCTCCCATTCTGTAGGTGACTGGCTGAGTGGTTAAGTAGCCTGACTGATGATGAATCGATCGGGTTTCCAGCCTACAAATGTCTAGCCACACTGAAGAGATGCGAGTCGTCAAAACAGTGTCTGTGGATGACATGTATATATAAGAAAGATTCTATCTGTATGTTTGTTTGTACAACAATAACTGAGTGTTAGTACCTGTTAAAGTTCCATCTATGGGTCAAATAGATCTATTTAAAAATTATTGGTATTAGGTAGGAATACTTGATATATTACCATGTGCAAAAAACTTTAGAAACTACACAAAAATTCAAATATAAACGTACATTGTAAACAATTCCCTAACCTCTTGGCATAAAATAACCCTGGACAGGTTGACATGTCATTAAAAATCAATAGATCAATACTGACAATCTGAGTATTAAAAACGTTTCATATCCAGAAAAAAAACACTATTTTGTTTTTATGTTTGTAAAAAGTAACAAAAGTTTTTTTGTTTTTTTTTCCCTCCCTTTCCTCTCTTTCCCTCTCCCTCCCTTTCCCTCCCTTTCCCTCTCCCTCCCTCTCTCTCTCTTTCCCTCTCCCTCCCCTCTCTCTCCCCCCCCCCTCTCTCTCATATATTTTTACTACTTGGCCTATAAACAATCCAAAAATATTGGGTCATTTAGAAAATAATAGCTGATGTTATTTAGGTCATTAAACAACTTCTCTGAATTTTTTAGATGAAACTTGATAATTAGTACCATTTGGATTATTCGGACTATTGTCCTCATCTTTATTGTTATCTGTAGAACGTTTCATCTGGTATTTCTTGTTGGACTCAGGAACCTCCTTTTCGAACTCAGGAATCTTTTTGTCATAATCGGGAGCTATCACTTAATAGTATTTATTTATATTTCTTCCTTCTGAAATATTAAGATATTTTCTTAGCTACAAAGGGTAGGCCAAACCTTGAATGTAATAAAACACACACACACACACACACACACACATAGACTCTCACACACACACGCGCAGAGAATTGGGGCCTTTATAAATCTAAGTTGATTTAATAAAGCTCCCCAAAATTCCAACTCCTCAGGAGACGGAATTTTAAGGAGCTTTATTAAATCAACTTAGATTTATAAAGGCCCCAATATGGGTCGAAATAAATTTATTATGGAATAACGGTGTTGAGTTTTTCCTTCCTTTCAAAAATATATATTGCTCTGTATATAATCTAAAAAGTTTATTATACATTGAGCTCTTTTTAGTGATTTAAAGATTCACTGTATTTATACATACTGGATCATACAATAATAATACAGTGTGTCTTAGAAATCACATATAGAATCATCATAGAAATAAATAATTTATCAGTCAAGAGTGGTTCCCCTTTGATCATGTTAGACTTATAGGAAATAACCAAAATTTCATTATTATTATATGATAAAAATAAATTTCATTAATCAAAATTGTATACAAAGAATATAGTTGAAATAGAATAAGACACAGAATTTTTTTAGAACAATATGGAGGTTTCTAAATTCACATTAAGGCATTCTATATTAGGCACAAAAGATTTGTCAAGCAAATGTTACATTCAAGAAACAAAGGCATTTTAAAAGGATATAAAATGACACTAGTGTAATTTTACTCATTTAACCTCTTTCACACACACACACACACACTTGACTGAGTCCTTAAGTATCTATTTCTTCATGGCACTCCTATATGTCTAAACATTTTTGTAACAATGTGAAAAATTCCTTTGATATTTAATTGTACTCATACTAACTATGCTGAGGCATGGAATAAACTGCCTGCATCCGTTGTAGGCTGCCGAAACACTACATCTTTCAAAGCCTCCATGCTTCCACCAACACTATACCTGATACCCCCATCCCCACACACATGCATGCATATACGTGTATGTTATTACTGTACACTATTCATGTTCCTTACACTAATACATTATTCTATGTACTAGACATGAGACTTTGATGAGTTGAGTACTGTACACAATAAATTTCATTATTATTTTAATTTGCTATACAGTTGTAATTTTGCTGAAAGTTTTTACTTTTAG
Source organism: Doryteuthis pealeii (assembly GCA_023376005.1). NCBI lineage: Eukaryota > Metazoa > Mollusca > Cephalopoda > Myopsida > Loliginidae > Doryteuthis > Doryteuthis pealeii. Next base: position 90,900,512 of record CM042141.1, read on the forward strand.
TCTTTAAATTATGCAAGTTACTCGGAAAACAGAAATTATATAAAATATTAAAGTTATTTATATACTAATATTTGTGTTCCTAAATTCTATGACCATTATCATCTTGCAAACACCCTCTGGTTAAAAATGAGACCGTCCAAATCATCCAAGGTGAAATGCAAAAATGTAAATCCTGATTAACTGGTGTTGCTTATCCAACAAATTCTTATTTCTTATGAGTGTTGTCACTTAAGCTAAATAAGTGATCATTCTGTTTTTATTATAAAGAAAGGGAAGAAAATAGATATGCTACACAGAAAAAATATAAGAAAGAGAGTAAGGGAAGATATAAAGGGGGTGAGCACATGAAAACAATAACGCATAATCTGTTTCAATCAAACATGATGAAGTTAAGAAAGAAAAAAAGAATGAGAAATTAAGATTATTATATTTTTTAAATATTGAAGTATTTTGCAATAGCTCTTGAGTAAACATATCAAATGTAATGATTAAATTATCATACTGTAGTACATAAAAGTATCAAGATTGAAGCTGTATTTACCAAGATAGAAATGAACAATGAATGGAATGTTAATTTTTTCAGAATACAAGGTGTTTCAAAATGTACCAAAAAAGTAAATACTTTTTTGACACACCTTGTATATCCACAGGTCTTGCTAGTTTAAATCATTACATATGCGATACCTTTTAGTACAAATCCTTAATCCCATCTTCATTGAAGTGATTGGAACTTTTTCTTCAAGTGGATATTCATTAGCTACAGAAGTAAAAGTTGGGGATCTTTTTATTATAGACTTTGTAATTTAATCTATGATCATAATCAAGTCATGCTGACAACACAGATTCCTTTTTGTTGTACATTGCTTCTTCTTAGAGTTCTTCTTTCTCTTTTATCATAGTTCTCTCACCTCCATCTTTTATCATCCATTGAAAGTCATTCTTTCTGAGTTCTCTTTCAGCTGGGGGTGTCTGTTTCTTCATACATCAGGGTTGTTTACTTCTCTCTCTCTCCGTCAGAGAGGCCCCTTTCCAATCAATTGGCTGGTCATGTCAAGCCCTAACACCTATATGATTGCCCCAACCCTATTTTCCTTATGGCAAGTCCCAACCCTTTTTATCATATGGGTGCTAGAAGGCGATGGCTGAGGGTCTTCATGTCCTGGGAATGACGTTAAACTCTATCTGATGGTGGGGTTACAGTTCTGGAGGTTTGGGGGATGTGGAGCACCCCTTCATCACAATTGCTCCCTGGTCCACTCTGACCCGGACTGGTTGTACCTGTTAGGGTCCCATCTATGGGTTAAATAGAAAAATATGTTTATAAAAAAAATTGAGTATCCATTAAGAATGAATTTATTTCAAAACTTTATTGGCATTAAATGACCAACTGAGGTGGAAATGCCGCAAAACAAAAAAAACATAAACAAACCAAACTCTGTTTCCATCCCATCTTTCTTATTTTTTTAGTCATGTTAACAACACAGAGGCATATTTTTGTGCATACTCTTTTTTTTATTTCCCCACTCACCGATACATTCTTTGCCAACTATGTGCAAAAAGAGCAGACACACATTACTACATCTACCTGAATCAAGTACTCAGTCTCCAAGTGACTAAATTTCGTTCACTTTAACCTTATTTATGATTAAAAGAAAATACCATTTATTTATTTATTTATTTTATGAATTATTGAGGAATTTTTTAAATTTTTATTTTTGCTTTTCTTTAATTTATTTACCCAATTCCACTGCCATGAGCAGGATGTGACACAGTTGAATTCAGTTTTCCTTCTCTTAGACTGGTTGCCTTGCTGAAGCTAAAAAGAACCCAGTCTGTCCTACTATGTACCTAATAGCTGGAGGGAGAACAGATGGATTTGTGCCTTTCCCAAGGGCATTAGCATGAAGTGAAACACAAACAGCTTCATCCAGAATTTGAACTCTGTTCACCAATTTCATTTCAAATGGCAATATCCATTATACTAAACACAGCAAGTGCCCATGGTGTAATGGTTGACATTGAAGGAAATGGAAATAGCGATACAAATTCAGATCCTGGACTAGGCTGGTTGCATTTCATATGGCACTAATACCCTTGGGAAAGGTATGAATCAATTATTCTCCCTCTAACCATGGGTAAATAGTAGGGCAGACTAGGCTAATCAACCTTGGTATGGCAACTGATCTAGAAGGAACATTTGTACAGAGGAGTTGGTAAATACATACTAAGCACACATCTTTTTATTCCTTTTCTTTTTTTCTTTTTTTTTATCTTCTTTTTTTCTTTTTATAAACATTTTCAGAGTAGCATAACTGATTTCATAAAATTGTCAAAGCAATATCTTATTTGTTTTAATGTGTTGAAATTTTCTTATTTAATTTCTTTGTGAATACAACAAAAATAAACCAAAAATAATTCCTATAGTTATAGTCTTTTAGATATTAAAAAAATACTCAGTTTTGAATTATGAGTTTGCTGAAAATTAACTAAACATCTAAAAAAAAAATTTGAATACTGAAAATATTTTACACATTAATTTCAATAATTAAAAAACCCCAAAAAAACCTTGGTATGGCAACCAATCTAGGAATAGAAAATCTCTGATTTCAAACCAGTTGTAGCCAGGTTATTCCTGACCCGCTACATGAGTAGCCCCCCCCCCCTGCTCCCAACCAGCCAAGCAAGGCTACAGGGTCAGTGAGATATATATGATGTGACTCCTAAATAAAGCATGAAAATGTTGCTTGATCTTTTATTCCTTAATGGTTTTTATTTAATGTATGGAAGATCAGCTGGTATAAAATGAAAGCCTTTAAATATGAAAAAAAAAAAAACTGGCAAATATAATCACTTCTACCAATTCATCATCAACCAATATTTAAAAGAATACGGCATCTAAGTTTCAGCCTCACCCTACTGAACACAGATCAATATTAATTATAAATTGCTATTTCGGTATAGTGAGTAAGGCTTTTTTTTGTCAATTCTATTTTAGAATATATTTGTACAATACATTAACTTTTATGAACTGGCCTGCTTGTAGTTTTATTCTAAACTCCATTTTACTGTTTCTATAAGATCTACTTTAACAATTTTAGGTTTATTAATTAAATGATAACCATGAATATTTCTCTGTTAAGTTAGGGACTAAAATGAAGTCTAGTGAATCTATTGATTAGTTCTAAACAATCTGTATTTAGTCTATTATCCGTCCCCCCCCCCCCCCCCCCGCTTCCAAAAGATTGTTGTAAAAAAAGGTCTATCACATTACATCAGTTCTTAGATGAAAATAGCTGATGATTTGAGTTTACACCTTTTGCATCTGACTTGTCTTTTGAATTGGATAACCTACTTCACTTTATAATTGCTTTATTCATAGTTGATGTTGTGTCACACACACACACACATATATATATATATATATATATATATATATATATATAATATAAGGTAAAAGTATCCAATTGACTGGACCCCCAATGGGGTCATCTTTTGGCCATGGGTGGCAATCCGTGATACTTAAGGACGGAATCCTGGTGGCTGAGCAGTCCATAAAATGCAACCCTCCACTTAGACCCTTACTTAAGCTAGATGCTCTATCAATGATACTGAGCACACTTTACTTATAGATATAGCACCCATATCATCTATATTATATATATGTGTGTGTGTGTGTGTGTGTGTATATGTATATACATTGTACTTTGTCATATTTTTTGAATAAAGAGTACTCATTATCAGTGATAGAGCATATCTATGTAAGTTAGGATAGCATAGACACAGTCAATGGTGCTTGGTGGCTGTCAGTTTCTCACCTATATGATCATCAGACCAAGAGCTTATAGGCAAGAAACTGTGTTACCAAGTGCCATTGACACTATGTCTATATTATTCTAACTTATATATAATTAAATTCTATGCATATCTTCAGTGTTGAAAACTTACTGTATACTTAGCACAAAATTTAAATTGGCACTAACCCCTCATCATCTGTGCATACATCTTAATTTGAATATTAAGGTTTAAGAAATTAAATTTTCAATCTCAATATTTATAAATCACATTTATTTATCGTCTCTCCTTAATTCTACAAAGTAATTTGATAAATGTTTATGACTCCATAAGGTGTCTATCAATTAGGCTGTAAATTATCATTCTTACTTGTTAATGGTTAAAACAAACAAATTCTCCTAAAACAAAACTTCAAAGGGTAATTCAATACAACCTTTAGTCTCTACTGTCTCTCGAACAAATGCCCCCCCCCCTTAATCCTTATTGACAAAAGACAATGTAATACTATGCTTTTAAGAGCCAGGACATTTTTTTTAAATTATTTGTATTTATAATAGTTACTTGAAGCCATAATTGTTTACAAATTATTATTATTATTACGAGCAGCCTCTTTTAAATGAGCATCAGTTGAAAATCTTTGCAGACTTTGTATCTTGCTGTAAGTCTGGACAACAAAAAAAACAAAAAAACAGATTAAAACATAGTTTTGCTTTTATAAACATTTGAGAAATTAAATCTGTTTCAAAATGGTTAATAATACTTAGGATGTATTATTTTGATTTTTCAGACTGTTGTCCTCATCTTTATTGTTATATACACAACATTTCGTCAGATTTGCCCTCTAGCCTTCTTTGGGTATTTCTTGTTATTTTTGAGATGAGGCTTGATAATCTGTATTATTTAGATTAGTTGCTTGAAATAATTGAAACCATTTAATTGTATACAAATTATTAATTTTAGACTTAAACCTATTAAATTTTTAAAAAATTTAAATAGATCACTAAGTTCAACTGGAGTCTAAGTCAAAAATTTAAATTGAAATAGATCACTAAGTAGGCCTGAGCCTATTCTAGTAGTGACCACCACAAGCGGAGATTTAAGAGGTTTGAATTCAGAGTTTTCCTTCTCCTAGACTAGTTGCTTAACCAATGTTAAAGAGTCCAATCTGCCCTACTATTTACCCATAGCTTGAGGGAGAATAGTTGGATTCATATCTTTCCCAAGAGTATTAGCGCTATGTGAACTGTGGCTTCGTCCAGGTAATTGAACTCGGGTCAACGAGTCCCTTTCCTACGACTCTAACCAGTACACCACTGCACTTCCCTATATAATTGTGTATAAATTATTCGTATCATATAGGAATACTGGAAACTATATAACTATGTGCAAATTATTTGTATTAAGAATAGTTAAAAAGAAGGTAACTGTGGTGTTGTTTAAATCACAGGTTAACAAACAACACCAGAGTTACCTTCTTTTTTCTTTACACTTGCATTGTGATAGCCTTCAAAACCAACCAACAAACCAATATAAAACAATGCTTCAAGCAAATTTACAAAACCCTTTTAAAAATAGTTATTTAAAACCATTTAATTGCTTGCAAAAAATGACTTGGACATTAAATAACCCAGCTATGGTTGATATGCCATAAAATCAACAAACTAATTAAATAAAAAAAAAAAATTTGTTAGATTAAACTGAAATTTATTTTATTGAAAACTTTAATACCTGTCTATATTGATAATACTAAGCTTATCTTGATGTTTGTAAAATTTAAGAAGATAAATCCGTAATTGCTTTGTAGATTTCATGTGAATATCTACTTTAATAGAGTCACTAAGTTGTGTACATGCTGAGGATACTGCTAGATGCCTCCTTTATGAAAGTAATTAATGATTTCTTTTTCTTGGACTGATGAGAACAGGTACATCCCTTTGATCATAGAAAAAAGACTGAAAAGAATATTTTCAACAGCCTTTTTAAGGTAATATAAATTAACGAATGGGTTTTCATATTTTCCTTTCCCTCTGGCTTGACAAGATCTTTGATGCTTCTTCCCCAAAAATTGGAAATTTGGTGTAGTTACTATTTCTCTGAATTTTTGAGATGAGGCTTGATAATTTGGATTATCGTCCTCATCTTTATTGTTATCTACACACGTTTTGCCGATGTACCTCGGCCTTCTTCAGGTATTTCTTGTCAGACTCGGGAACCTTCTCAAACTCGGGAACCCCCTCCTCAAGTTCAACAAGAAATACCTGAAGAAGGCCGGGGGGCACATCGGCCGAAATGTTGGGTAGATAACAATAAAGATGAGGACAATAGTCCAAATAATCCAAATTATCAAGTTAGTTGAAATTTTTCAGTTAATTCTAGTTAGACATAGTAGTAAAGTCTGCAGAGTGGCTTATTGTCGGTATCAACCAAACAATGAAGGAGTCTATCCCCTTTTTTCTAACACTAAACCAGGGAGATTGTTTTTTTTGCTGAGGGAGTAAGGTGGAGCACCACATCTACTGTCAGCTCTCGGCGAGGACCAGTATTGAACCCAGAACTTTGTGATTTCTAAGCAGATGCTCTATTGACTGAGCTAAACTCGTAAAGTCTGTGCACTCTATCCAGTACTAATGAAAAGGGGATAGACTTCCTCACTGTCCAACTGATACAGACAATAGGCCATTCCGCTGACTTTACTTTAGTTAGACATAATCAACTTTATTTCAAATTAAAAACAAAATAACTAACCTAAGTAGATATGTGTTAGTCTACAACATTGGCAAAATAACATATTCTTGGAACATCCAGTGAAATGGTTAGCATACTAATCTATGCCCTGCAACTCCATTTGCTCAACACCTGCACCTCTTCAGAGGAGCAAGACCCATTTTATAATGGGTTCTACCTGTGATGCTTAAGGATGGAATCCCAGTGGCTGAGCAGTCCATGAAATGCAGCACCCCTGCTGTCAGCTGGTGTTGTAGAATGCACCAACTGCACCTCTGCAGAGGGGCAAGATCCATCCCACAATGTGGCCACCTGTTATGCCTAAGGATGGAATCCCAGTGGCTGAGCAGTCCATGAGATGCAACACCCCCACTTTTGCATTTATTCGGGCCGCCTTGTTGGCTAGGGTTGTAGAATACACTAACTGCAACACTGCATGGGGGTAAAAATCCCTGTTGACTTTTTGGGATATAAGGTGTGTGCTAGATTCTCGCCCATACTTAATAGACTAGGCAAGATCATATATAATCTAACTCTTGGCTAATCTTTGGCAGTACTGTGAGGCTGATACAATACTTAACCGACCCTACTGGTCATAATTACTGCAACATCCAAGGACGACAGACATAGGATTAAATCACTGGACCTTTACCAATACGCAGGATAGGACTTTTCCTTAAGCCCTTTTCAACTGGCTAAGGATGGCACTTAAAAACTTTACAACCCCCTCCCCCATGGGGCCACTTGTTGGCCATGAGTGATGACCTGTGATGTTTAAGAATGGGATCCTGGTGGTTGAGCAGTCCATGACCTGCAACACTTCACTTTGGCCCTTACTTAGGCTAAGACGTGCAATTGGAAAGGCCCCCTCTGTTCAATTGGCTAGTCATGTCAAACCCTAACACCTATATGATTTGTCCTGACCCTATTGCTATTATGGTAAACCCTCAACCCTTTTATCATGTATGTGCTAGAGGATGGGTGGCCGAGTGTCTTTGGTATGATGTTAAATTGCATCTAGTGAAGTTCCAATTCTAGAGCTTCTGGGGAGTGTGGAGTACCTCTTAATCGCCATTGCTCCTAATCCATACTGACCCGGAGTGGTAGTACCTGTTAGGGTCCCATTTGTGGGTTAAATAGATGAAAATGAGTTTTAAAGAATGTGTTTAAAAAAAATTGAGGATCCAACAAGAATGAATGAAACAAAAACATCTTTGGCATAAAATAACTGAAGGGTTGAATGCCCATAATCCAACCAGCCAATCCATCAGTTCAAATAGTTTAAATTATTAGATTGAGGACACTTATATTATCAATACTAGATGAGGACACTTATATTAATCATACTAGATGAGGAACTTAAAATCAAAACAAATCTTTAAAAAATAACCATGTTAAAAATACTTTTAAAAAAAATATGCTCCCTATCAAAGTGATATTATAAAACGTTTTAGTAGAAAAATATCTTTATTCAAAATGTGACGGGGTTTGCTATAGGGCACATTATTTTTTGTTTAAGCTTCTGTCTCTTTAAAAAAATATTGGATAATCTGTAAGTTCTAGTGTTGAATAATTTTTTAAAATTAATTTTGAATCATTAGTTAATAAGGAATTATTAACCTTTTAAAGAAATTCACATTTTAAACCTGACAGTTTACAAAATATGAATGAAATAGTTTAGTCAATAATCCATACATAGCCTCATGGTGGAAAAAAAAAAAAAAAAGTTTATTTTACACAACGTATATTTATTTTTTTGATATATTCCCCTTCCTGGTCAATTCCACCTAATCCAGTCCTTCTGTTATTAATCATACTAGCAAATATATGCACCCTCGCGGTGCAAGTATTTAAGTTTTAATATAATAAAATATCATATTAAATAGAAAGGCTAAATGAAACTGACCTAAGAATGCAGATAAAAAGATCTGCAACAGAGGGGGTATAATCGAAAAAATAGAACAACTTTGAACTATACTATTCATCATTTTCGCATTACTTCCCCCTCTTTGCATTGTAAATTGTTTTCCCTAATTTAACTATTTAAGTTAAAAATAGAAGTTATAGGATAATATTACAGTTATTTCATTCTTAAACCTTCAGTTATTAATAAAAAATTTGTTTTAACATTTATTAATACTGTTGATCATCATCTACGTGACTAATAACATGCCAATTGTATTTATATATACAACAAAATAGCGATTTAACAGTTTTGAACGAGAAGGCTAATTTTGGCATATTGATATTTAAAAATTTTATTTTAATAAATATGTGCTTGGTATTATTGATTTCTAATGTTTGGTTATTTATCTAAAGAAATATAAAGCAAAATCTCGTAGATAAATCTTTAAAAGAAAATTGATTTACAAGAGAAATACTGTAATATTATCCTATACTTCCTATTTTAACTAAATAGTTAAATTAGGAAAATTTACCAATGAAAGGGGGAGTAATGGAAAAATGATGGAAATAGTTGTTTCAAAGTTGTTCTATTTTTCGATTATAACCCGCCTCTGTTGCAGATCTTTTTATCTGGCATTCTTAGTCAGTTTCATTAGCCTTTCTAATTTAAATATGATATTTTATTCTATTAAAACTTAAATACTTGCACCGGGGGTGCATATATTTGCTAGTATGATTAATAAAAGAAAGGACTGGATAGGTGAATTGACGCAGGAAGGGGAATATATCAAAATAAATAACGTTGTGTAAAATAAATTTTTTTTTTTTTTTTTCAAAACATCCGCACATGAGGCTATGTATGGATTAAATTGACTAAACTATTTATTCATATTTTTGTAAACTGCCAGTTTAAATGTGAATTTCTTTTAAAAGGTTCATATTCCTTATTAACTAATGATTCAAAATTAATTTTAAAAGAATTATTCAACACCTAAGAACTAACAGATATCAATATTTTTTTTTAAAGAGACAGAAGCTTAAACAAAAATAATGTGGCCCTATAGCAAAACACCCGTCACATTTTGACATAAAGATATTTTTCTAGTAAAAACGTTTTTAATATCACTTTTGATAGGGAGCAATATTTTTTTTTAAAAGTATTTTAACATGGTTATTTTTTAAAGATTTGTTTTGATTTAAGTGTCCTCATCATAGTATTGTATAATATAAGTGTCGCTCTCTAGTATTGATAATATAAGTGTCCTCATACTAATAATTTGAAACTATTTGAACTGAATGGATTTGGCTGGTTGGATTTTATGGCTATTTTCACCTTCAGTTAATTTTAATGCCAAAGATGTTTTGTTTCATCATTCTTGTTGGATCCTCAATTTTTTTTAAACAGCATTCTTTTAAAAAACTTCCATTTTCCAAATCTATTTAACCCACAATGGGACCCGCTAAACAGGTACTACCACTCCGGGTCAGTATGGATTAGGAGCATGGGCGATTAAGGGTACTCCAACAGCTCCCCAGAGCTCTAGAATTGGAAACTTCACTAGATTGCAATTTAACATCATACCAAAAAGACCCTCGGCCACCATCCGTGCTAGCACATACATGATAACAAGGGTTGAGGGTTTACCAATAATAGCAATAGGGTCGGACAAATCATATAGGTGTTAGGGTTTGCATGAGCTAGCCAATTGAACAGAGGGGGCCTTTCAATTGCACGTCTAGCCTAAGTAGGGCCAAAAGTGAAGTGTTGCAGGTCATGGAACTGCTCAACCACCAGGATCCCATCTTAAACATCAAAGGTCATCACTCAAGGCCAACAAGTGGCCCCATGGGGGAGGGGGTTGGTAAAGTTTTTAAGGCCATCCTTAGCCAGTTTGAAAAAAGGGCTAAGGAAAAGTCCTATCGCTGCGTATTGGTAAAGGTCCAGTGATTTAATCCCTATTGTCTGTCCCGTCCTTGGATGTTGCAGTATTATGCCAGTAGGGTCCCGGTTAAGTATTGTATCCAGCCTCACAGTACTGCCAAGAAGATTAGCCAAGAGTTAGATTTATGATCTTGCCTAGTCTATAAGTATGGGCGAGAATCTATGGCACACACGCTTATATTCGCCAAAAAGTCACAAGGGGATTTTTAAACCCCCATGCATGTTGCAGTTAGTGTATTCTAACAACCCTAGCCAAACAAGGCGGCGCCGAATAAATGCAAAAGTGGGGTGTTTGCCATCTCATGGACTGCTGCAGCCACTGGGTTCCATCCTTAGGCATAACAGGTGGCCACATTGTGGATGGATCTTGCCCCTCTGCAGAGTGCAGTTGGTGGCATTCTAGCAACACCAGCTGACAGCAGGGGTGGCTGGCAATTTCAATGACTGCTCATAGCGCCAACTGGATTCCATCCTTAAGCATCAACAGGTAGACGCCATTATAAAATGGGTCTTGCTCCTCTGAAGCGGTGCAGGTGTTGAGCAAATGGAGTTGCAGGGCATAGATTAGTATGCTAACCATTCACTGGATGTTCGCAAAGATATGTTATTTTGCCAATGTTGTTAGACTAACACATATCTACTTAGGTTGTTATTTTGTTTTTTTAATTTGAAATAAAGTTGATTATGTCTAACTAAAGTAAAAGTCAGCGGAATGGCCTATTGTTCTGTATCAGTTGGAGCAGTGAGGAAGTCTTCCCCTTTTCATTAAGTAACTGATAGGTGCACAGACTTATTACGAGTTTAGCTCAGTCAATAGAGCATCTGCTTAGAAATCACAAGTTCTGGGTTCAATAACTGGTCCTCGTCGCGAGAGCTGACAGTAGATGTGGTGCTCCACCTTAACTCCTCACGCAAAAAAAACAATTCTCCCTGGTTTAGTGTTAGAAAAAAAGGGGAAATAGAGACTCCTTCATTGTTTGGTGATAGCCGACAATAAGCCCACTCTGCAGACTTTACTACTATGTCCTAACTAGAATTAACTGAAAAATTTCAACTAACTTGAATAATTTGGATTATTTGGACTATTGTCCTCATCTTTATTGTTATCTACCCAACATTTTCGGCCGAGTGTGCCCGCCGGCTTCTTCAGGTAATTTCTTGTTGAACTTGAGGAGGGGGTTCCCCGAGTTTGAGAAGGTTCCCCGAGTCTAGACAGAAATACTGAAGAAGTTCCGAGGGTACATTCGGCAAAAAACCCCTGTGTAGATAACAAATAAAAGATGAGGAGATAATCCAAATTATAAAGCCTCATCTCCAAAAATTTCAGAGAAATAGTAAACTACACCAAATTTCCAATTTTTGGGAAGAAGCATCAAAGATCTTGTCAGCCAGAAGGGAAAGGAAAATATGAAACCATTCGTTAATTTATATTACCCTTAAAAAAAGGCTGTTGAAAATATTCTTTTCAGTCTTTTTTCTATGATCAAAGGGATGTACCTGGTTCTCATCAGTCTAAAAAAGAAAAAGAAATCATTAATTACTTTCATAAGGAGGCATCTAAGGCAGTAATCCTCAGCATGTACACAACTTTAGTGACTCTATTAAAAGTAGATATTCACATGGAAATCTACAAAGCGCAATTACGGATTTATCTTCTTAAATTTTACAAACATCCAAAGATAAGCTTAGTATTATCAATATAGACAGGTATTAGAAGTTTTCAATAAAAAATTTCAAGTTTAATCTAACCAATTTTTTTTTTTTGATTTAATTAGTTTTGTTTGGAATTTTATGGCAATATCAACCATAGCTGGTTATTTAATGTCGCAAGTCATTTTTGCAAGCAATTAAATGGTTTTAAATAACTATTTTAAACAGGTTTTTGTAATTTGCTTGAAAGCATTGTGGTTTATATTGGTTTGTTGGTTGGTTTTGAAGGCTATCGCACAATGGCAAGTGTAAAGAAAAAAAGAAAGTAACTCTGTGTTGTTTGTTAACGACTGTGATTTTAAACAACACCACAAGTTACCTCTTTTTAACTATTGATTAATAGCAAATAAATTTGCACATCAGTTATATAGTTTCCAGTATTCCCTATATGATACGCGAATAATTTATACACAATTATATAGGGAAGTGGCAGTGGTGTAGCTGGTTAGAGTCGTAGGAAAGGGACCTCGTTGACCCGAGTTCAATTTACTGGCGAAGCCAGCAGTCACAATGCCGCTAATACTCTTGGAAAGATATGAATCCAAGCTATTTCTCCCTGCAAGCTATGGGTTAATAGTATGGGCAGATTGGGACTCTTTACATTGGTTAGCAACTAGTCTTAGGAGAAGGAAAACTCTGACTTCAAAGCGCTCTTAAATCTCCGCTTGTGGTGGTCACTCTAGAATGGCTGCAGGCCTACTTAGTGATCTATTTCAATTTAAATTTTTGACTTAGACCTCCAGTTGAACTTTAGTGATCTTTTAAATTTTTTAAAATTTAATAGGTTTAAGTCTAAAATTAATAATTTGTATACAATTAAATGGTTTCATTATTTCAAGCAACTAATCTAAATAATACAGATTATCAAGCACTCATCCTCAAAAATAACAGAAATACCGGAAGAAGGCTGGGGCAAATCTGACGAAATGTTGTGTTATATAACAATAAAGATGAGGACAACAGTCTGAAAAAAATCAAAAATAATACATCCTAAGTATTATTAACCATTTTGAAAACAGATTTATTTCTCAAATGTTTTATAAAGCAAAACTATGTTTTAATGCTGTTTTTTGTTTTTTTGTTGTCCAGACTTAACAGCAAGATACAAAGTCTGCAAAGATTTTCAACTGATGCTCATTTAAAAAGAAGGCTGCTCGGTAATAATAATAATAATTTGTAAACAATTATGGCTTCAAGTAACTAATATAATACAAATATTTTAAAAAAAAAATGTCCTGGCCTCTTAAAAGCAAGTAATTACATTGTTCTTTGTCAATAAGGATTAAGGGGGGGGGCATTTGTTCGAGAGACAGTAGAGGAACTAAAGGTTGTATTGAATTACCCATTTAAGTTTTTGTTTTAAGGAGAATTTGTTTGTTTTTAACAATTAACAAGTAGAGAATGATAAATTTACAGCCTATATTGATAGACACCTTATGGGTCATAAAGCATTTATCAAATTACTTTGTAGAATTAAGGAGAGACGATAATAAATGTGATTTATAAATATTGAGATTGAAAATTTAATTTCTAAACCTTAATATTCAAATTAAGATGTTATGCACGATATGAGGGGTTAGTGCCAATTTAATTTTGTGGCTAAGTATACAGTAAGTTTTCACACTTGCAAGAATAATGCATAGAATTTTAATTATATATAAGTTTATGAATAATATAGACATTTCCAATGGCACTTGGTAAACGCAGTTCTTGCCTATAAGCTCTTGGTCTGATGATCATATACAGGTGAGAAAACTGACAGCCACAAGACCATTGACTGTGTCTATGCTATCCTAATTACATAGATATGCTCTATATCACTGATAATGAGTACTCTTTTATTCAAAAAATATGAGCAAAGTACAATGTATATACATATTACACCACACACACACACACACATATATATTAATATAGATGAATATGGGTGCTATATCTTCTATAAGTAAAGTGTGTCAGTATCATTGATAGAGCATCTAGCTTAAGTAGGCCTAAGTGGAGGGTTGCATTTATGGACTGCTGCAGCCACCTAGGATTCCGTCCTTAAGTATCACGGATTGCTACCGCATGGCCAAAAGATTGACCCCATTGGGGGTCCAAGTCAATTGGATACTTTTACCTTATATTATATATATATATTAGTATATAATATATATATATATGTGTGTGTGTGTGACTACAACATCAACTATGAATAAAGCAATTATAAAGTGAAGTAGGTTATCCAATTCAAAAGACAAGTCAGATGCAAAAGGGTGTAACTCAAATATCAATAGCTATTTTCATCTAGAAGCTGATGTAATGTGATAGACGCTTTTTTAAACAACAATCTTTTGGAAGCGGGGGGGGGGGGGGGGAGCGGATAATAGACTAAATACAGATTGTTTAGAACTTAATCCAATATGATTCACTAGACTTCATTTTAGTCCCTAAACTTAACAGAGAAAATTCATGGTTTTTATCATTTATTAATAAACCTAAAATTGTTAAAGTAGATCTTATAGAAACAGTAAATGGAGTTTAGAATAAAACTACAACAGGCGCAGTTCATAAAAGTTAATGTAATTGTTACAAAATAATATTCTAAAATCGAAATTGGACAAAAAAGCCTTACTCACTATACCGAAATAGCAAATTTATAATTAATATTGATCTGTGTTCAGTAGGGTGAGGCTGGAACTTAGATGCCGTCTTCTTTAATATTGGTTGATTTTTGATGAATCTGGTAGAAGTGATTATATTTGGCCAGTTTGTTTTTTTTCATATTAGAGCTTTTCATTTATACTGCAGATGATCTTCCATACATTAAATAACAACCATTAAGGAATAAAAAGATCAAAGCAACATTTTCATGCTTTATTTAGGGTCACATCATATATATCTACTGACCGCTGTAGCCCTTGCTTAGCTGGTTGGGAGCAGGGGGGGGGGGGGGCTACTGCATGTAGCGGGTCAGGAAATAACCTGGCTGACAACTGGTTTGAATGCAGAGATTTCTATCCTAGATTGGTTTGCCATACCAGGTTTTTTTGGGGTTTTTTAAATTATTGAAATTAATGTGTAAAATATTTTTTCAGTATTCAATTTTTTTTTTTAGATGTTTAGTTAATTTTCAGCAAACTCATAATTCAAACACTGAGTAATTTTTTTTATATCTTAAAAGACTATAACTTAGGGAATTAAATTTTTGGTTTATTTTTGTTGTATTCATCAAGAAATTAAATAAGAAATTCAACACATTAAAACAAAATAAGATATTGCTTTGACAATTTTAATGAATCAGTTATGCTACTCTGAAATGTTTATAAAAAGAAAAAGAAGTAAAAAAAAAGAAAAAAGAAAAGGAATAAAAAGATGTGTGCTTAGTATGTATTTACCACTCCCTCTGTACAAATGTTGCTTCTAGATCAGTTGCCATACCAAGGTTGAATTAAGCCCTAGTCTGCCCTACTATTTACCCATGGTTAGAGGGAGAATAATTGATTCATACCTTTCCAGGGTATTAGTGCCATATGAAATGCAACCGCCTAGTCCAGGATTTCTGAATTTGTATCGCTATTTCATTCCTTCAATGTCAACCATTACACCCATGGGCACTTGCTGTGTTTAGTATAAATGGATATTGCCATTTGAAATGAAATTGGTTGAAACAGAGTTCAAATTCTGGATGAAGCTGTTTGTGTTTCACTTCATGCTAATGCCCTTGGGAAAAGGCACAAATCCATCTGTTCTCCAGCCTCCAGCTAATTAGGTACATAGTAGGGAGCAGACTGGGTCTTTTTAGCTTTCAGCATAGGCACCAGATCTAGAGAGGAAAACTGAATTCAATGTGTCCACATCCTGCTCATGGGCAGTGGAATTGGGTAAATAATTAAAGAAAAGCAAAAATAAAAATTTAAAAAATTCCTCATAATTCAATAAAATAAATAAATAATAAATGGTATTTTCTTTTAATCATAAATAGGTTAAGTGAAGCGAATTTAGTCACTTGGAGACTGAGTACTTGATTCAGGTAGATGTAGTAATGTGTGTCTGCTCTTTTTTGCAGCATAGTTGGCAAAAGAATGTATCGTGAGTGGGGAAATAAAAAAAAAAGAAGTATGCACAAAAATATGCCTCTGTGTTGTTAACATGGACTAAAAAAAATAAGAAAAGATGGATGGAAAACAGAGTTTGGTTTGTTTATGTTTTTTTTGTTTGCGGCATTTTTCCCACCTTCAGTTGGTCATTTAATGCGCAATAAAAGTTTGAAATAAATTTGCATTCTTAATGGATACTCAATTTTTTTTATAAACATATTTTTTCTATTTAACCCATAGATGGGACCTAACAGGTACAACAGTGCGGGTCAGAG
>CM042141.1:90917038-91136086 GCA_023376005.1 Doryteuthis pealeii
AGAGAGAATGCTATTTTGTTTTGCCCAAACTTCATATGAATATATGGATTCTCAAAAGTGTCATAGCTGTCTATTTCCTTTTTTTTTTTCATTATTTTGTAACAAGGGGATTTTACATTTTATTTTCTAAAAAATAGTCAAATGTTTATCATATTTTTGTTCAATTTTTCCTCTTTTTTTATCATGTCGCGCATTAAAATCTGAATGTCTTTTTAAAACGTGTTTTCTTGGATATGGTAGTTCAGTAGTAAAGAACTAACCAAACGGTTTTGGTTTTGTAAAATATTTCGATACGATATTTCGGTATGAAACTGAAACAAAAAAAAAAAAAAAAAAAAAAGCCCTGGTTTTTTGGTTAAACCACACATCTGTAATATATATATATGAATTTACCTTGGGAAAATATGGTTAACCTATCTATATTATTGAAATGCTTATTACATATATATATAAAATAAGGATCATGAAATAATTATTGATGTGTAATACTATATTTAAAAATATTTAAAAAAATATTCCTATTGGCATAATGTTAATAATATCACAGCAATCAAAACCTCAACAAAAACAGGTTAATTCATTTTTACAGGCATTCTGATTTAGTTTTTTAAATTTACTATAAAAAAAAAACAAAAAAAACAATCAGCATATTTCTTTAAACATTTTCCATAAAACCATACCTTAGATCAGGGGTTGCAAACATGCGACATGCGGTACATAGGTGGCCTGCAAAACTATTTCCCTATGGTACACGGCAGAACAATGAATATAAAACTCAATGAACTGTCCTTGGGCAAAAAGTTATTTTGTAAAATGTAATGAAAGAAAAATGTTAATTTTTACTTTTACATGGAATTCTTTTCTTGACTTGTTGGTTGGTTGAGTTTTATGGCATCTCAACTCCTTGGGTTATTTTATGCTGAAGAAATTTTTGTTTTATTCATCCTTGATGAGTATTCAATATTCTTTTTTTCTTTTTTTTTTTCTAACATTTAATAAAATTCATTTTTTAAATTCATATTTTTCTATTTAAAACCTGTACCCTAACAGGTACTCCCACTCTGGGTCAGAGTGGACCTGGGAGTAATGGTGATCAAGGGGTACTCCAGATTCCCTAGAGCTCAAAAATTAGAACTTTACTATCAGATAGTTTAATGTCATACCCAGAACATGAAGACCCTCAGCCACTGCCTTCTAGCACATATATGATAAAAAGAATTGGGGTTTGCCATAAGCGCAATAGGGTTGGGACAATCATATAGGTGCTAGGGCTTGTTGTAACTAGCTGATTGATTGAAGGGGGGGGGGCTCTCTGACTGCCAAAATTTGTTTCTAAGTTTTATAATATTTATAGTATAGTTTTATCGCAATTTACCCATGAAATACAATGAAATGGAAAAAAAAAAACAGAATTTATCAAAAGTAAAAACGGAATTAAGGAAAATTTGAAACTGAAAATTTGTCCCCCACCCCACTTGCATTTGATACTAATTCACATATCCCAATTAGTATAAAATGCAGTGGGGAGTAAATTTTCAGTTTCAAATTTTCCTATATAATTCACATACTTACTAATGAAAAAAATAAATAAGTCTATCAGTTGTATTAGAGATTAGCATTACAAATGGTGGAAATTATGCCCCACACCCTCATATCACTTTTGGCCTAGTATTCCTCTCCCCAAGACATAATGGCCTTTTGGAATCATTAAGTTTGAGGCTCATGCCTTAGAATTTTGATCTAAAATTTCCACAATATGATATTCAATAAATCTATATATAATGGAGATAGACTGCATTTTTGTCTGAAGCCGAAACTATATTACTACTCAAGTCACAATTCCTTTAATTATCTACGTCAAATTCTCCATGATTTCATTCTTTTAAACCTTCAGTTATTAATAAAATTGTTTTACATTATAATACTGTTGATCATATCTACGTACTAATAACATGCAATTGTATTTATATATAACACAAATAGCGATTTACAGTTTGAACGAGAAGGCTAATTTGCATATTGATATTTAAAATTTTATTTTAATAAATATGTGCTTGGTATTATTGATTTCTAATTGTTTGGTTTTATCTTAAGAAATATAAACAAAAATCTCGTAGATAAATCTTAAAAGAAATTGATTTACAAGAAGAAATAACTGTAATATTATCCTATACTTCCTATTTTAACTAAATAGTTAAATTAGGAAAATTTACCAATGAAAGAGGGGAGTAATGGAAAATGATGGAATAGTTAGTTTCAAAGTTGTTCTATTTTTCGATTATACCCCCTCTGTTGCAGATCTTTTTATCTGCATTCTTAGTCAGTTTCATTAGCCTTTCTAATTTAATATGATATTTTATTATATTAAAACTTAAATACTTGCACCCGGAGGGTGCATATATTTGCTAGTATGATTAATAAAGAAGGACTGGATTAGGTGAATTGACCAGGAAGGGGAATATATCAAAAAATAAATATACGTTGTGTAAAATAAACTTTTTTTTTTTTTTTTCACCATGAGGCTATGTATGGATTTATTGACTAAACTATTTTCATTCATATTTTGTAAACTGTCAGGTTTAAATGTGAATTTCTTTAAAAGGTTAATAATTCCTTATTAACTAATGATTCAAAATTAATTTTTAAAAGAATTATTCAACACCTAGAACTTACAGATTATCAATATTTTTTTTTAAAGAGACAGAAGCTTAAACAAAAAATAATGTGCCCTATAGCAAACCCCGTCACATTTTGAATAAAGATATTTTTCTACTAAAACGTTTTATAATATCACTTTTGATAGGGAGCATATTTTTTTTTAAAGTATTTTTAACATGGTTATTTTTTAAAGATTTGTTTTGATTTTAAGTGTCCTCATCTAGTATTGATAATATAAGTGTCCTCATCTAGTATTGATAATATAAGTGTCCTCATCTAATAATTTAAACTATTTGAACTGATGGATTGGCTGGTTGGATTTTATGGCATTTCAACCCTTCAGTTATTTTATGCCAAAGATGTTTTGTTTCATTCATTCTTGTTGGACCTCAATTTTTTTTAAACACATTCTTTTAAAACTCATTTTCATCTATTTAACCCAACAAATGGGACCCTAACAGGTACTACCACTCCGGGTCAGTATGGATGTAGGAGCAATGGCGATTAAGAGGTACTCCACACTCCCCAGAGCTCTAGAATTGGAACTTCACTAGATGCAATTTAACATCATACCAAAGACACTCGGCCACCATCCTCTAGCACATACATGATAAAAAGGGTTGAGGGTTTACCATAATAGCAATAGGGTCAGGACAAATCATATAGGTGTTAGGGTTTGACATGACTAGCCAATTGAACAGAGGGGGCCTTTCCAATTGCACGTCTAGCCTAAGTAAGGGCCAAAGTGAAGTGTTGCAGGTCATGGACTGCTCAACCACCAGGATCCCATTCTTAAACATCACAGGTCATCACTCATGGCCAACAAGTGGCCCCATGGGGGAGGGGGTTGTAAAGTTTTTAAGTGCCATCCTTAGCCAGTTGAAAAGGGCTTAAGGAAAGTCCTATCCTGCGTATTGGTAAAGGTCCAGTGATTTAATCCTATGTCTGTCGTCCTTGGATGTTGCAGTAATTATGACCAGTAGGGTCGGTTAAGTATTGTATCAGCCTCACAGTACTGCCAAGAGATTAGCCAAGAGTTAGATTATATGATCTTGCCTAGTCTATAAGTATGGGCGAGAATCTAGCACACACCTTATATCCCAAAAAAGTCAACAGGGATTTTTACCCCCATGCAGTGTTGCAGTTAGTGTATTCTACAACCTAGCCAACAAGGCGCCCGAATAAATGCAAAAGTGGGGGTGTTGCATCTCATGGACTGCTCAGCCACTGGGATTCCATCCTTAGGCATAACAGGTGGCCACATTGTGGGATGGATCTTGCCCCTCTGCAGAGGTGCAGTTGGTGCATTCTACAACACCAGCTGACAGCAGGGGTGCTGCATTTCATGGACTGCTCAGCCACTGGGATTCCATCCTTAAGCATCACAGGTAGAACCCATTATAAAATGGGTCTTGCTCCTCTGAAGAGGTGCAGGTGTTGAGCAAATGGAGTTGCAGGGCATAGATTAGTATGCTAACCATTTCACTGGATGTTCCAAGAATATGTTATTTTGCCAATGTTGTAGACTAACACATATCTACTTAGGTTAGTTATTTTGTTTTTAATTTGAAATAAAGTTGATTATGTCTAACTAAAGTAAAGTCAGCGGAATGGCCTATTGTCTGTATCAGTTGGACAGTGAGGAAGTCTATCCCCTTTTCATTAGTACTGGATAGAGTGCACAGACTTTACGAGTTTAGCTCAGTCAATAGAGCATCTGCTTAGAAATCACAAAGTTCTGGGTTCAATACTGGGTCCTCGCCGAGAGCTGACAGTAGATGTGGTGCTCCACCTTACTCCTCAGCAAAAAAAAAATCTCCCTGTTTAGTGTTAGAAAAAAGGGGATAGACTCCTTCATTGTTTGGTTGATACCGACAATAAGCCACTCTGCAGACTTTACTACTATGTCTAACTAGAATTAAACTGAAAATTTCAACTAACTTGATAATTTGGATTATTTGGACTATTGTCCTCATCTTTATGTTATCTACCCAACATTTCGGCCGATGTGCCCCCGGCCTTCTTCAGGTATTTCTTGTTGAACTTGAGGAGGGGGTTCCCGAGTTTGAGAAGGTTCCCGAGTCTGACAAGAAATACCTGAAGAAGGCCGAGGGTACATCGGCAAAACCCTGTGTAGATAACAATAAAGATGAGGACGATAATCCAAATTATCAAGCCTCATCTCAAAAATTCAGAGAAATAGTAACTACACCAAATTTCCAATTTTTGGGGAAGAAGCATCAAAGATCTTGTCAAGCCAGAGGGAAAGGAAAATATGAAAACCCATTCGTTAATTTATATTACCTTAAAAAGGCTGTTGAAAATATTCTTTTCAGTCTTTTTTCTATGATCAAAGGGATGTACCTGTTCTCATCAGTCCAAGAAAAAGAAATCATTAATTACTTTCATAAAGGAGGCATCTAGCAGTATCCTCAGCATGTACACAACTTAGTGACTCTATTAAAGTAGATATTCACATGAAATCTACAAAGCAATTACGGATTTATCTTCTTAAATTTTACAAACATCAAGATAAGCTTAGTATTATCAATATAGACAGGTATTAAAGTTTTCAATAAAATAAATTTCAGTTTAATCTAACAAATTTTTTTTTTGATTTAATTAGTTTGTTGATTTTATGGCATATCAACCATAGCTGGGTTATTTAATGTCCAAGTCATTTTTTGCAAGCAATTAAATGGTTTTAAATAACTATTTTTAAAAGGGTTTTGTAATTTGCTTGAAGCATTGTGTTTATATTGGTTTGTTGGTTGGTTTTGAAGGCTATCACAATGCAAGTGTAAAGAAAAAAGAAGGTAACTCTGGTGTTGTTTGTTAACCTGTGATTTAAACAACACCACAGTTACCTTCTTTTTAACTATTCTTAATACAAATAATTTGCACATAGTTATATAGTTTCCAGTATTCCTATATGATACGAATAATTTATACACAATTATATAGGGAAGTGCAGTGGTGTACTGGTTAGAGTCGTAGGAAAGGGACTCGTTGACCCGAGTTCAAATTACCTGGACGAAGCCACAGTTCACATAGCGCTAATACTCTTGGGAAAGATATGAATCCAACTATTCTCCCTCAAGCTATGGGTAAATAGTAGGGCAGATTGGACTCTTTAACATTGGTTAAGCAACTAGTCTAGGAGAAGGAAAACTCTGAATTCAAACCTCTTAAATCTCCGCTTGTGGTGGTCACTACTAGAATAGGCTCAGGCCTACTTAGTGATCTATTTCAATTTAAAATTTTTGACTTAGACTCCAGTTGAACTTAGTGATCTATTTAAATTTTTTAAAAATTTAATAGGTTTAAGTCTAAAATTAATATTTGTATACAATTAAATGGTTTCAATTATTTCAAGCAACTAATCTAAATAATACAGATTATCAAGCCTCATCTCAAAAATAATAGAAATACCCGAAGAAGGCTAGAGGGCAAATCTGACGAAATGTTGTGTATATAACAATAAAGATGAGGACAACAGTCTGAAAAAATCAAAATAATACATCCTAAGTATTATTAACCATTTTGAAACAGATTTAATTTCTCAAATGTTTATAAAAGCAAAACTATGTTTTAATCTGTTTTTTTTGTTTTTTTTTGTTGTCCAGACTTACAGCAAGATACAAGTCTGCAAAGATTTTCAACTGATGCTCATTTAAAAGAGGCTGCTCGTAATAATAATAATAATTTGTAACAATTATGGCTTCAAGTAACTATTATAAAATACAAATAATTTAAAAAAAAATGTCCTGGCTCTTAAAAGCATAAGTATTACATTGTCTTTTGTCAATAAGGATTAAGGGGGGGGGGCATTTGTTCGAGAGACAGTAGAGACTAAAGGTTGTATTGAATTACCCTTTGAAGTTTGTGTTTTAGGAGAATTTGTTTGTTTTAACCATTAACAAGTAAGAATGATAATTTACAGCCTATTTGATAGACACCCTTATGGAGTCATAACATTTATTCAAATTACTTTGTAGAATTAAGGAGAGACGATAAATAAATGTGATTTATAAATATTGAGATTGAAAATTTAATTTCTTAAACCTTAATATTTCAAATTAAGATGTATGCACAGATGATGAGGGGTTAGTGCCAATTTAAATTTTGTGCTAAGTAATACAGTAAAGTTTTCAACACTGAAGATATGCATAGAATTTAATTATTATATAGTTAGAATAATATAGACATAGTGTCAATGGCACTTGGTAACACAGTTTCTTGCCTATAAGCTCTTGGTCTGATGATCATATAGGTGAGAAACTGACAGCCACAAGCACCATTGACTGTGTCTATGCTATCCTAACTTACATAGATATGCTCTATCACTGATAATGAGTCTCTTTAAATTCAAAAAATATGACAAAGTACAATGTATATACATATACAACACACCACACACAACACATATATATATAATATAGATGATATGGGTGCTATATTCTATAATAAAGTGTGCTCAGTATCATTGATAGAGCATCTAGCTTAAGTAAGGGTCTAAGTGGAGGGTTGCATTTTATGGACTGCTCAGCCACCAGGATTCCGTCCTTAAGTATCACGGATTGCCACCCATGGCCAAAAGAAGACCCCATTGGGGGTCCAGTCAATTGGATACTTTTACCTTAATTATATATATATATATATATATATATATATATTAATAATTGTGTGTGTGTGACACAACATCAACTATGATTAAAGCAATTATAAGTGAAGTAGGTTATCCAATTTCAAAAGACAAGTCAGATGCAAAAGGTGTAACTCAAATATCATCAGCTATTTTCATCTAAGAACTGATGTAATGTGATAGACCTTTTTTACAACAATCTTTTGGGAAGCGGGGGGGGGGGGGGAGGGGACGGATAATAGACTAAATACAGATTGTTTAGAACTAATCAATAGATTCACTAGACTTCATTTTTAGTCCCTAACTTAACAGAGAAATATTCATGGTTATCATTTAATTAATAAACCTAAAATTGTTAAAGTAGATCTTATAGAAACAGTAAAATGGAGTTTAGAATAAAACTACAAGCAGGCCAGTTCATAAAAGTTAATGTATTGTACAAATATATTCTAAAATAGAATTGACAAAAAAGCCTTACTCACTAAATAAACCGAAATAGCAATTTATAATTAATATTGATCTGTGTTCAGTAGGGTGAGGCTGAAACTTAGATGCCGTACTTCTTTTAAATATTGGTTGATGATGATCTGGTAGAAGTGATTATATTTGCCAGTTTGTTTTTTTTTTCATATTTAAGAGCTTTCATTTTATACCAGCTGATCTTCCATACATTAAATAAACAACCATTAAGGATAAAAGATCAAGCAACATTTTCATGCTTTATTTAGGAGTCACATCATATATATCTCACTGACCCTGTAGCCTTGCTTGGCTGGTTGGGAGCAGGGGGGGGGGGGGGGCTACTCATGTAGCGGGTCAGGAATAACCTGGCTACAACTGGTTTGAAATCAGAGATTTTCTATTCCTAGATTGGTTGCCATACCAAGGTTTTTTTTTGGGTTTTTTAATTATTGAAATTAATGTGTAAATATTTTCAGTATTCAAAATTTTTTTTTTAGAATGTTTAGTTAATTTTCAGCAAACTCATAATTCAAAACTGAGTATTTTTTAATATCTAAAAGACTATAACTATAGGAATTATTTTTGGTTTATTTTTGTTGTATTCACAAAGAATTAAATAAGAAAATTTCAACACATTAAAACAAATAAGATATTGCTTTGACAATTTTATGAAATCAGTTATGCTACTCTGAAATGTTTATAAAAAGAAAAAAAGAAAGATAAAAAAAAGAAAAAAAAAGAAGAAAGGAATAAAAAGATGTGTGCTTAGTATGTATTTACCAACTCCTCTGTACAAATGTTCCTTCTAGATCAGTTGCCATACAAGGTTGATTAGCCTAGTCTGCCTACTATTTACACCATGGTTAGAGGGAGAATAATTGATTCATACCTTTCCCAAGGGTATTAGTGCCATAATGAAATGCAACCAGCCTAGTCCAGGATCTGAATTTGTATCGCTAATTTCCATTTCCTTCAATGTCAACCATTACACCATGGGCACTTGCTGTGTTTTAGTATAATGGATATGCCATTTGAAATGAAATTGGTGAACAGAGTTCAAATTCTGGATGAAGCTGTTTGTGTTTCACTTCATGCTAATGCCCTTGGGAAAGGCACAAATCCATCTGTTCTCCCTCCAGCTATTAGGTACATAGTAGGACAGACTGGGTTCTTTTTAGCTTCAGCAAGGCAACCAGTCTAAGAGAAGGAAAACTGAATTCAACTGTGTCACATCCTGCTCATGGCAGTGGAATTGGGTAAATAAATTAAAGAAAAGCAAAAATAAAAATTTAAAAAATTCCTCAATAATTCATAAATAAAAATAAATAAATAAATGGTATTTCTTTTAATCATAAATAAGGTTAAAGTGAACGAAATTTAGTCACTTGGAGACTGAGTACTTGATTCAGGTAGATGTAGTAATGTGTAGTCTGCTCTTTTTGCACATAGTTGGCAAAGAAATGTATCGGTGAGTGGGGGAAATAAAAAAAAGAGTATGCAACAAAAATATGCCTCTGTGTTGTTAAATGACTAAAAAAATAAGAAAGATGGGAATGGAAACAGAGTTTGGTTTGTTTTTATGTTTTTTTTGTTTTGCGGCATTTCCACCTCAGTTGGTCATTTAATGCCAATAAAGTTTTGAAAATAAATTCATTCTTAATGGATACTCAATTTTTTTTATAAACATATTTTTTCTATTTAACCCCATAGATGGGACCCTAACATGGTACAACCAGTCCGGGGTCAGAGTGGACCAGGGAGCAATTGTGATGAAGGGGTGCTCCACATCCCCCAAACCTCCAGAACTTGTAACCCAACCATCAGATAGAGTTTTAACGTCATTCCAGGACATGAAGACCCTCAGCCATCGCCTTCTAGCACCCATATGATAAAAAGGGTTGGGACTTGCCATAAGGAAAATAGGGTTGGGGCAATCATATAGGTGTTAGGGCTTGACATGACCAGCCAATTGATTGGAAAGGGGCCTCTCTGACGGAGAGAGAGAGAAGTAAACCCTGATGTATGAAGAAACAGACACCCCCAGCTGAAAGAGAACTCAGAAAGAATGACTTTCATGGATGATAAAAGATGGAGGTGAGAGAACTATGATAAAAAGAGAAGAAGTACTCTAAGAAGAAGCAATGTACAACAAAAAGGAATCTGTGTTGTCAGCATGACTTGATTATGATCATAGATTAAATTACAAAGTCTATAATAAAAAGATCCCCAACTTTTACTTCTGTAGCTAATGAATATGCCACTTGAAGAAAAAGTTCCAATCACTTCAATGAAGATGGGATTAAGGATTTGTACTAAAAGGTATCGCATATGTAATGATTTAAACTAGCAAGACCTGTGGATATACAAGGTGTGTCAAAAAGTATTTTACTTTTTTGGTACATTTTTGAAACACCTTGTATTCTGAAAAAATAAACATTCCATTCATTGTTCATTTCTATCTTGGTAAATACAGCTTCATCTTGATACTTTTATGTCTACAGTATGATAATTTAATCATTACATTTTGATATGTTTACTCAAGAGCTATTGCAAAATACTTCAATATTTAAAAATATAATAATCTTTTAATTTCTCATTCTTTTTTTCTTTCTTAAACTTCATCATGTTTGATTGAAACAGATTATGCGTTATTGTTTTCATGTGCTCACCCCTTTATATCTTCCCTTACTCTCTTCTTATATTTTTTCTGTGTAGCATATCTATTTTTCTTCCCTTTCTTTATAAATAAAAACAGAATGATCACTTATTTAGCTTAAGTGACAACACTCATAAGAAATAAGAATTTGTTGGATAAGCAACACACAGTTAATCAGGATTTACATTTTTTGCATTTCACTTGGATGATTTGGACGGTCTCATTTTTAACCAGAGGGTGTTTGCAAGATGATAATGGTCATAGAATTTAGGAACACAAATATTAGTATATAAATACTTTAATATTTTATATAATTTCTGTTTTCCGAGTAACTTTGCATAATTTAAAGACTAAAAGTAAAAACTTTCAGCAAAATTACAACTGTATAGCAAATTAAAATAATATGAAATTTATTGGTGTACAGTACTCCAACTCATCAAAGTCTCATGTCTAGTACATAGAATAATGTATTAGGTAAGGACAGCATGAATAGTGTACAGTAATAACATACACGTATATGCATGCATGTGTGTGGGATGGGGGTATCAGGTATAGTGTTGGTGGAAGCATGGAGGCTTTGAAAGATGGTAGTGTTTCGGCAGCCTACAACGGATGCAGGCAGTTTATTCCATGCCTCAGCATAGTTTTAGTATGAGTACAATTAAATATCAAAGGAATTTTTCACATTGTTAACAAAATGTTTTAGACATATAGGAGTGCCATGAAGAAATAGATACTTAAGGACTCAGTCAAGTGTGTGTGTGTGTGTGTGAAAAGAGGTTAAATGAGTAAAAATTACACTAGTGTCATTTTATATCCTTTTAAAATGCCTTTGTTTCTTGAAATGTAACATTTGCTTGACAAATCTTTTGTGCCTAATATAGAATGCCTTAATGTGAATTTTAGAAAACCTCCATATTGTTCTAAAAAAAATTCTGTGTCTTATTCTATTTCAACTATATTCTTTGTATAAATTTTGATTAATGAAAATTTATTTTTATCATATAATAATAATGAAATTTTGGATTATTTCCTATAAGTCTAACATGATCAAAGGGGAACCACTCTTGACTGATAAATTATTTATTTCTATGATGATTCTATATGTGATTTCTAAGACACACTGTATTATTATTGTATGATCCAGTATGTATAAATACAGTGAATCTTTAAATCACTAAAAAAGAGCTCATGTATATAAACTTTTTAGATTATAACAGAGCAATATATATTTTTGAAGGAAGGAAAAACTCAACACCGTTATTCCATAATAATTTATTTCGACCCATATTGGGGCCTTTATAAATCTAAGTTGATTTAATAAAGCTCCTTAAAATTTTCCGTCTCCTGAGGAGTTGGAATTTTGGGAGCTTTATTAAATCAACTAGATTTATAAAGGCCCAAATTCTTCTGCGCGTGTGTGTGGTGAGAGTCTATGTGTGTGTGTGTGTGTGTGTGTGTTTTATTACATTCAAGGTTTGGCCTACCCTTTGTAGCTAAGAAAATATCTTAATATATTCAGAAGAAGAAAATATAAATAAATACTATTAAAGTGATAGCTCCCGATTATGACAAAAAGATTCCTGAGTTCGAAAAGGAGGTTCCTGAGTCCAACAAGAAATACCAGATGAAACGTTCTACAGATAACAATAAAGATGAGGACAATAGTCCAATAATCCAAAATGGTACTAATTTATCAGTTTCATCTAAAAAATTCAGAGAAGTTGTTTAATGACCTAAATAACATCAGCTATTATTTTCTAAATGACCCAAATATTTTTGGATTGTTTATAGGCCAAGTAGTAAAATATATGAGAGAGAGGGGGGGGGAGAGAGAGGGGGAGGGAGAGGGAAAGAGAGAAGAGGGAGGGAGAGGGAAAGGGAGGGAAAGGGAGGGAGAGGAAAGAGAGGGAAAGGGAGGGAGAGGGAAAGAGAGGGAAAAAAAAAAAAACAAAAAAACTTTTGTTACTTTTTAACAAACATAAAACATAGTGTTTTTTTTCTGGATATGAAACGTTTTTAATACTCAGATTGTCAGTATTGATCTATTGATTTTTAAATGACATGTCAACCTGTCAAGGGTTTTTTATGCCAAGAAGGTTAGGGAATTGTTTACATGTACGTTTATATTTTGAATTTTTGTGTAGTTTCTAAATTTTTTTGCACATGGTAAATATCAAGTATTCTACCTAATACAATAAATTTTTAAAATAGATCTATTTGACGCATAGATGGAACTTTAACAGGTACTAACACTCAGTTATTGTTGTACAAACAAACATACAGATAGAATCTTTCTTATAATACATGTCATCTCCACAGACACTGTTTTGACGACTCGCTCTCTTCAGTGTGGCTAGACATTTGTAGGCTGGAAACCCGATCGATTCATCATCAGTCAGGCTTACTTACACTCAGCCAGTCACCTACAGAATGGGAGAAGATTTCACTGATGACCGCCAACTCAGCATAAAGGCACACTCTCTTATAAAAAGGATGGAGCACTCTCTGGTGGCCTTTACATACATACAGATGTGTGTATTTATCAGTTAAAATCTTCCTCCCATTCTGTAGGTGACTGGCTGAGTGGTTAAGTAGCCACTGATGATGAATCGATCGGGTTTCCAGCTACAAATGTCTAGCCACACTGAAGAGATGCGAGTCGTCAACAGTGTCTGTGGATGACATGTATATATAAGAAAGATTCTATCTGTATGTTTGTTTGTACAACAATAACTGAGTGTTAGTAACCTGTTAAAGTTTCCATCTATGGGTCAAATAGATCTATTTAAAATTATTGGTATTTAGGTAGGAATACTTGATATATTACCATGTGCAAAAAACTTTAGAAACCTACACAAAAATTCAAATATAAACGTACTTGTAAACAATTCCCTAACCTCTTGCATAAAATAACCCTGGACAGGTTGACATGTCATTAAAAATCAATAGATCAATAACTGACAATCTGAAGTATTAAAAAACGTTTATATCCAGAAAAAAAACACTATTTTGTTTTTATGTTTGTAAAAAGTAACAAAAGTTTTTTGGTTTTTTTTTTTCCCTCTTCCTCCTCTTCCCTCTCCCTCTCCTCCCTTTCCTCCCTTTCCATCTCCCTCCCTCTCTCTCTCTTTCCCTCTCCCTCCCCCCTCTCTCTCCCCCCCCCTCTCTCTCATAATATTTTTTACTACTTTGGCCTATAAACAATCCAAAAATATTGGGTCATTTAGAAAATAATAGCTGATGTTATTTAGGTCATTAAACAACTTCTCTGAATTTTTTTAGATGAACTTGATAATTAGTACCATTTGGATTATTCGGACTATTGTCCTCATCTTTATTGTTATCTGTAGAACGTTTCTTCTGGTATTTCTTGTTGGACTCAGGAACCTCCTTTTCAACTCAGGAATTTTTTGTCATAATCGGGAGCTATCACTTAATAGTATTTATTTATATTTCTTCCTTCTGAAATATTAAGATATTTTCTTAGCTACAAAGGGTAGGCCAAACCTTGAATGTAATAAAACATTGTTGAACGCGCGCACACACACATAGACTCTCACACACACACGTGCAGAGAATTGGGGCCTTTATAAATCTAAGTTGATTTAATAAAGCTCCCCAAAATTCCGACTCCTCAGGAGACGGAATTTTAAGGAGCTTTATTAAATCAACTTAGATTTATAAAGGCCCCAATTTAGGTCGAAATAAATTTATTATGGAATAACAGTGTTGAGTTTTTCCTTCCTTTCAAAAATATATATTGCTCTGTATATAATCTAAAAAGTTTATTATACATTGAGCTCTTTTTAGTGATTTAAAGATTCACTGTATTTATACATACTGGATCATACAATAATAATACAGTGTGTCTTAGAAATCACATATAGAATCATCATAGAAATAAATAATTTATCAGTCAAGAGTGGTTCCCCTTTGATCATGTTAGACTTATAGGAAATAACCAAAATTTCATTATTATTATATGATAAAAATAAATTTCATTAATCAAAATTGTATGCAAAGAATATAGTTGAAATAGAATAAGACAAACAGAATTTTTTAGAACAATATGGAGGTTTCTAAATTCACATTAAGGCATTCTATATTAGGCACAAAAGATTTGTCAAGCAAATGTTACATTCAAGAAACAAAGGCATCTTAAAAGGATATAAAATGACACTAGTGTAATTTTACTCATTTAACCTCTTTCACACACACACACACACACACACACACACACTTGACTGAGTCCTTAAGTATCTATTTCTTCATGGCACTCCTATGTGTCTAAACATTTTTGTAACAATGTGAAAAATTCCTTTGATATTTAATTGTACTCATACTAACTATGCTGAGGCATGGAATAAACTGCCTGCATCTGTTGTAGGCTGCCAAAACATTGCATCTTTCAAAGCCTCCATGCTTCCACCAACACTATACCTGATACCCCCATCCACACACACATGCACGCATATACATGTATGTTATTACTGTACACTATTCATGTTCCTGACACTAATACATTATTCTATGTACTAGACATGAGACTTTGATTAGTTGAGTACTGTACACAATAAATTTCATTATCATTTTAATTTGCTATACAGTTGTAATTTTGCTGAAAGTTTTTACTTTCAGTCTTTAAATTATGCAAGTTTTTTTACTCAGAAAATAGAGATTATATAAAATATTAAAGTTATTTATATACTAATACTCGTGTTCCTAAATTCTATGACCATTATCATCTTGCAAACACCCTCTGGTTAAAAATGAGACCGTCCAAATCATCCAAGATGAAATGCAAAAATGTAAATCCTGATTAACTGGTGTTGCTTATCCAACAAATTCTTATTTCTTATGAGTGTCGTCACTTAAGCTAAATAAGTGATCATTCTGTTTTTATTATAAAGAAAGGTAAGAAAATAGATATGCTACCCAGAAAAAATATAAGAGAGTAAGGGAAGATATAAAGGGGGTGAGCACATGGAAACAATAACGCATAATCTGTTTCAATCAAACATAATGAAAAGAAGGAAAGAAAGAAAAAAAGAATGAGAAATTAAGATTATTATACTTTTTAAATATTGAAGTATTTTGCAATAGCTCTTGAGTAAACATATCAAATGTAATGATTAAATTATCATACTGTAGTACATAAAAGTATCAAGATTGAAGCTGTATTTACCAAGATAGAAATGAACAATGAATGGAACATTCATTTTTTTCAAAATACAAGGTGTTTCAAAAAGTACAAAAAACTAAATACTTTTTTGACACACCTTGTATATCCACAGGTCTTGCTAGTTTAAATCATTACATATGCAATACCTTTTAGTACAAATCCTTAATCCCATCTTCATTGAAGTGATTGGAACTTTTTCTTCAAGTGGATTATTCATTAGCTACAGAAGTAAAAGTGGGGGATCTTTTTATTATAGATTTTGTAATTTAATCTATCATCATAATCGAGTCATACTGACAGCACAGATTCCTTTTTGTTGTACATTGCTTCTTCTTAAGTTCTTCTTTCTCTTTTATTATAGTTCTCTCACCTCCATCTTTTATCATCCATTGAAAGTCATTCTTTCTGAGTTCTCTTTCAGCTGAGGGTGTCTGTTTCTTCATGCATCAGGGTTGTTTACTTCTCTATCTCTGTCAGAGAGGCCCCTTTCCAATCAATCGGCTGGTCATGTCAAGCCCTAACACCTATATGATTGCCCCAACCCTATTTTCCTTATGGCAAGTCCCAACCCTTTTTATCATATGGGTGCTAGAAGGCGATGACTGAGGGTCTTCATGTCCTGAGAATGACGTTAAACTCTATCTGATGATGAGGTTCCAATGATGGCGGTTTGGGGAATGTGGAGCACCCCTTCATCACCATTGCTCCCTGGTCCACTCTGACCCGGAGTGGTTGTACCTGTTAGGGTCCCATCTATGGGTTAAATAGAAAAATATGTTTATAAAAAAAAATTGAGTATCCATTAAGAATGAATTTATTTCAAAACTTTATCGGCATTAAATGACTAACTGAGGTGGATATGCTGCAAAACAAAAAAACAAAAACAAACCAAACTCTGTTTCCATCCCATCTTTCTTATTATTTAGTCATGGTAACAACACAGAGGCATATTTTTGTGCATAAAGTTTTTTTTATTTCCCCACTCACCGATACATTCTTTGCCAACTATGTGCAAAAAGAGCAGAGACACATTACTACATCTACCTGAATCAAGTACTCAGTCTCCAAGTGACTAAATTTTGTTCACTTTAACCTTATTTATGATTAAAAGAAAATACCATTTATTTATTTATTTATTTTATGAATTATTGAGGAATTTTTTAAATTTTTATTTTTGCTTTTCTTTAATTTATTTACCCAATTCCACTGCCATGAGCAGGATGTGACACAATTGAATTCAGTTTTCCTTCTCTTAGACTGGTTGCCTTACTGAAGCTAAAAAAGAACCCAGTCTGTCCTACTATTTACCTAATAGCTGGAGGGAGAACAGATGGATTTGTGCCTTTCCCAAGGGCATTAGCATGAAGTGAAACACAAACAGCTTCATCCAGGATTTGAACTCTGGTCACCAATTTCATTTCAAATGACAGTGCCCATGGTGTAATGGTTGTCATTGAAGGAAATGGAAATAGTGATACAAATTCAGATCCTGGACTAAGCTGGTTGCATTTCCTATGGCACTAATACCCTTGGGAAAGGTATGAATCCAATTATTCTCCCTCTAACCATGGGTAAATAGTAGTGCAGACTAGGCTCTTCAATCTTGGTATGGCAACTGATCTAGAAGGAAAATTTGTGCAGAGGAGTTGGTAAATACATACTAAGCACACATCTTTTTATTCCTTTTCTTTTTCTTTTCTTTTTTTCTTTTTTTTTTATCTTCTTTTTTTCTTTTTATAAACATTTTCAGAGTAGCATAATTGATTTCATAAAATTGTCAAAGCAATATCTTATTTATTTGTTTTAATGTGTTGAAATTTTCTTATTTAATTTCTTTGTGAATACAACAAAAATAAACCAAAAATAATTCCTATAGTTATAGTCTTTTAGATATTAAAAAATTACTCAGTTTTGAATTATGAGTTTGTTGAAAATTAACTAAACATCTAAAAAAAAAATTTGAATACTGAAAATATTTTACACATTAATTTCAATAATTAAAAAAAAACAAAAAAAAACCTTGGTATGGCAACCAATCTAGGAATAGAAAATCTCTGATTTCAAACCAGTTGTAGCCAGGTTATTCCTGACCCGCTACATGAGTAGCCCCCCCCCCCCCCTGCTCCCAACCAGCCAAGCAGGCTACAGGGTCAGTGAGATGTATATGATGTGACTCCTAAATAAAGCATGAAAATGTTGCTTGATCTTTTATTCCTTAATGGTTGTTTATTTAATGTATGGAAGATCAGCTGGTATAAAATGAAAGCCTTAAATATGAAAAAAAAAAAAACTGGCAAATATAATCACTTCTACCAATTCATCATCAACCAATATTTAAAAGAAATACGGCATCTAAGTTTCAGCCTCACCCTACTGAACACAGATCAATATTAATTATAAATTGCTATTTCGGTATAGTGAGTAAGGCTTTTTTTGTCAATTCTATTTTAGAATATATTTGTACAATACGTTAACTTTTCTGAATTGGCCTGCTTGTGTTTTTATTCTAAACTCCATTTTACTGTTTCTATAAGATCTACTTTAACAATTTTAGGTTTATTAATTAAATGATAATCATGAATATTTCTCTGTTAAGTTAGGGACTAAAATGCAGTCTAGTGAATCTATTGATTAGTTCTAAACAATCCGTATTTAGTTATTATCCGTCCCCCCCCCCCCCCCCCCCGCTTCCAAAAGATTGTTGTAAAAAAGGTCTATCACATTACATCAGTTCCTAGATGAAAATAGCTGATGATATTTGCATCTGACTTGTCTTTTGAATTGGATAACCTACTTCACTTTATAATTGCTTTATTCATAGTTGATGTTGTGTCACACACACACACACATATATATATATATATATATATATATATATATATATATATATATATATATATAAAGTATATCCAATTGACTGGACACCCAATGGGGTCATCTTTTGGCCATGGGTGGCAATCCGTGATACTTAAGGACGGAATCCTGGTGGCTGAGCAGTCCATAAAATGCAACCCTCCACTTAGACCCTTACTTAAGCTAGATGCTCTATCAATGATACTGAGCACACTTTACTTATAGATATAGCACCCATATCATCTATATTATATATATGTGTGTGTGTGTGTGTGTGTGTATATACATTGTACTTTGTCATATTTATGAATAAAGAGTGCTCTTTATCAGTGATAGAGCATATATATGTAAGTTAGGATAGCATAGACACAGTCAATGGTGCTTGGTGGTTGTCAGTTTCTCACCTATATGATCATCAGACCAAGAGCTTATAGGCAAGAAACTGTGTTACCAAGTGACATTGACGCTATGTCTATATTATTCTAACTTATATATAATTAAATTCTATGCATATCTTCAGTGTTGAATACTTACTGTATACTTAGCACAATATTTAAATTGGCACTGACCCCTCATCATCTGTGCATACATCTTAATTTTAATATTAAGAAATCACATTTATTTATCGTCTCTCCTTAATTCTACAAAGTAATTTAATAAATGTTTATGACTCCATCAGGTGTCTGTCAATTAAGCTGTAAATTATCATTCTTACTTGTTAATGGTTAAAACAAACAAATTCTCCTAAAACAAAACTTCAAAGGGTAATTCAATACAACCTTTTAGTCTCTACTTTCTCTCAAACAGATGCCCCCCCCCCTTTAATCCTTATTGACAGAAGACAATGTAACACTATGCTTTTAAGAGCCAGGACATTTTTTTTAATTATTTGTATTTATAATAGTTACTTGAAGCTATAATTGCTTACAAATTATTATTATTATTATTACGAGCAGCCTCTTTTAAATGAGCATCAGTTGAAAATCTTTGCAGACTTTGTATCTTGCTGTAAGTCTGGACAACAACAAAAACAAAAAAACAGATTAAAACATAGTTTTGCTTTTATAAACATTTGAGAAATTAAATCTGTTTCAAAATGGTTAATAATACTTAGGATGTATTATTTTGATTTTTCAGACTGTTGTCCTCTTCTTTATTGTTATATACACAACATTTCGTCAGATTTGCCCTCCAGCCTTCTTTGGGTATTTCTTGTTATTTTTGAGATGAGGCTTGATAATCTGTATTATTTAGATTAGTTGCTTGAAATAATTGAAACCATATAATTGTATACAAATTATTAATTTTAGACTTAAACCTATTAAATTTTTAAAAAAAATTTAAATAGATCACTAAGTTCAACTGGAGTCTGAGTCAAAAATTTAAATTGAAATAGATCACTAAGTAGGCCTGAGCCTATTCTAGTAGTGACCACCCCAAGCGGAGATTTAAGAGGTTTGAATTCAGAGTTTTCCTTCTCTTAGACTGGTTGCTTAACCAAGGTTAAAGAGTCCAATCTGCCCTACTATTTACCCATAGCTTGAGGGAGAATAGTTGGATTCATATCTTTCCCAAGAGTATTAGCGCTATGTGAACTGTGGCTTCGTCCAGGTAATTGAACTCGGGTCAACGAGTCCATTTCCTACGACTCTAACCAGTACACCACTGCACTTCCCTATATAATTGTGTATAAATTATTCGTATCATATAGGAATACTGGAAACTATATAACTATGTGCAAATTATTTGTATTAAGAATAGTTAAAAAGAAGGTAACTGTGGTGTTGTTTAAATCACAGGTTAACAAACAACACCAGAGTTACCTTCTTTTTTCTTTACACTTGCATTGTGATAGCCTTCAAAACCAACCAACAAACCAATATAAACAATGCTTCAAGCAAATTACAAAACCCTTTTAAAAATAGTTATTTAAAACCATTTAATTGCTTGCAAAAAATGACTTGGACATTAAATACCCCAGCTATGGTTGATATGCCATAAAATCAACAAACTAATTAAATAAAAAATAAAAAATTTGTTAGATTAAACTGAAATTTATTTTATTGAAAACTTTAATACCTGTCTATATTGATAATACTAAGCTTATCTTGATGTTTGTAAAATTTAAGAAGATAAATCCGTAATTGCTTTGTAGATTTCATGTGAATATCTACTTTAATAGAGTCACTAAGTTGTGTACATGCTGAGGATACTGCTAGATGCCTCCTTTATGAAAGTAATTAATAATTTCTTTTTCTTGGATCATAGAAAAAAGACTGAAAAGAATATTTTCAACAGCCTTTTTAAGGTAATATAAATTAACGAATGGGTTTTCATATTTTCCTTTCCCTCTGGCTTGACAAGATCTTTGATGCTTCTTCCCCCAAAAATTGGAAATTTGGTGTAGTTACTATTTCTCTGAATTTTTGAGATGAGGCTTGATAATTTGGATCATTTGGACTATTGTCCTCATCTTTTATTGTTATCTACACAACGTTTTGGCCAATGTACCCTTGGCCTTCTTCAGGTATTTCTTGTCAGACTCAGGAACCTTCTCAAACTCGGGAACCCCCTCCTCAAGTTCGACAGGAAATACCTGAAGAAGGCCGGGGGGCACATCAGCCGAAATGTTGGGTAGATAACAATAAAGATGAGGACAATAGTCCAAATAATCTAAATTATCAAGTTAGTTGAAATTTTTCAGTTAATTCTAGTTAGACATAGTAGTAAAGTCTGCAGAGTGGCTTATTGTCGGTATCAACCAAACAATGAAGGAGTCTATCCCCTTTTTTCTAACACTAAATCAGGGAGATTGTTTTTTTTTGCTGAGGGAGTAAGGTGGAGCACCACATCTACTGTCAGTTCTCGTCGAGGACCAGTATTGAACCCAGAACTTTGTGATTTCTAAGCGGATGTTCTATTGACTGAGCTAAACTCGTAAAGTCTGTGCACTCTATCCAGTACTAATGAAAAGGGGATAGACTTCCTCACTGTCCAACTGATACAGACAATAGGCCACTCTGCTGACTTTACTTTAGTTAAACATAATCAACTTTATTTCAAATTAAAAACAAAATAACTAACCTAAGTAGATATGTGTTAGTCTACAACATTAGCAAAATAACATATTCTTGGAACATCCAGTGAAATGGTTAGCATACTAATCTATGCCCTGCAACTCCATTTGCTCAACACCTGCACCTCTTCAGAGGAGCAAGACCCATTTTATAATGGGTTCTACCTGTGATGCTTAAGGATGGAATCCCAGTGGCTGAGCAGTCCATGAAATGCAGCACCCCCGCTGTCAGCTGGTGTTGTAGAATGCACCTGCACCTCTGCAGAGGAGCAAGACCATCCCACAATGTGGCCACCTGTTATGCCTAAGGATGGAATCCCAGTGGCTGAGCAGTCCATGAGATGCAAGTCAGCTGGTGTTGTAGAATGCACCAACTGCACCTCTGCAGAGGAGCAAGATCCATCCCACAATGTGGCCACCTGTTATGCCTAAGGATGGAATCCCAGTGGCTGAGCAGTCCATGAGATGCAACACCCCCACTTTTGCATTTATTCGGGCCGCCTTGTCGGCTAGGGTTGTAGAATACACTAACTGCAACACTGCATGGGGGTAAAAATCCCTGTTGACTTTTTGGGATATAAGGTGTGTGCTAGATTCTCGCCCATACTTATAGACTAGGCAAGATCATATAATCTAACTCTTGGCTAATCTCTTGGCAGTACTGTGAGGCTGATACAATACTTAACCGACCCTACTGGTCATAATTACTGCAACATCCAAGGACGACAGACATAGGATTAAATCACTGGACCTTTACCAATACGCAGGATAGGACTTTCCTTAAGCCCTTTTCAACTGGCTAAGGATGGCACTTAAAAACTTTACAATCACCCCCCCATGGGGCCACTTGTTGGCCATGAGTGATGACCTGTGATGTTTAAGAATGGGATCCTGGTGGTTGAGCAGTCCATGACCTGCAACACTTCACTTTGGCCCTTACTTAGGCTAGATGTGCAATTGGAAAGGCCCCCTCTGTTCAATTGGCTAGTCATGTCAAACCCTAACACCTATATGATTTGTCCTGACCCTATTGCTATTATGGTAAACCCTCAACCCTTTTTATCATGTATGTGCTAGAGGATGGTGGCCGAGTGTCTTTGGTATGATGTTAAATTGCATCTAGTGAAGTTCCAATTCTAGAGCTCTGGGGAGTGTGGAGTACCTCTTAATCGCCATTGCTCCTACGTCCATACTGACCCGGAGTGGTAGTACCTGTTAGGGTCCCATTTGTGGGTTAAATAGATGAAAATGAGTTTTAAAAGAATGTGTTTAAAAAAAATTGAGGATCCAACAAGAATGACTGAAACAAAACATGTTTGGCATAAAATAACTGAAGGGTTGACATGCCATAAAATCCAACCAGCCAATCCATCAGTTCAAATAGTTTAAATTATTAGATGAGGACACTTATATTATCAATACTAGATGAGGACACTTATATTATCAATACTAGATGAGGACACTTAAAATCAAAACAAATCTTTAAAAAATAACCATGTTAAAAATACTTAAAAAAAAAAAAATGCTCCCTATCAAAAGTGATATTATAAAACGTTTTAGTAGAAAAATATCTTTATTCAAAATGTGACGGGGTTTGCTATAGGGCACATTATTTTTTGTTTAAGCTTCTGTCTCTTTAAAAAAAAATATTGATAATCTGTAAGTTCTAGGTGTTGAATAATTCTTTTAAAATTAATTTTGAATCATTAGTTAATAAGGAATTATTAACCTTTTAAAGAAATTCACATTTAAACCTGACAGTTTACAAAATATGAATGAAATAGTTTAGTCAATAATCCATACATAGCCTCATGGTGAAAAAAAAAAAAAAGTTTATTTTACACAACGTATATTTATTTTTTGATATATTCCCCTTCCTGGTCAATTCACCTAATCCAGTCCTTCTTTATTAATCATATTTATTGAATATCATATTGTGGAAATTTTAGATCAAAATTCTAAGGCATGAGCCTCAAACTCAATGATTCCAAAAGGCCATTATGTCTTGGGGAGAGGAATACTAGGCCAAAAGTGATATGAGGGTGTGGGGCATAATTTCCACCATTTGTAATACAATTGATAGACTCTTATTTATTTTTTTCATTAGTAAGTATGTGAATTATATAGGGAAATTTGAAACTGAAAATTTACCCCCCACTGCATTTTATACTAATTGGGATATGTGAATTAGTATCAAATGCGAGTGGGGTGGGGGACAAATTTTCAATTTCAAATTTTCCTTAATTTCGTTTTTACTTTTGATAAATTCTGTTTTTTTTCCATTTCATTGTATTTCATGGGTAAATTGCGATAAACTGTACTATAAATATTATTAAAACTTAAAAACAAAATTTTGGCAGTCAGAGAGCACCCCCCCCTTCAATCAGTCAGCTAGTTACAACAAGCCCTAGCACCTATATGATTGTCCCAACCCTATTGCGCTTATGGCAAACCCCAATTCTTTTTATCACATATGTGCTAGAAGGCAGTGGCTGAGGGTCTTCATGTTCTGGGTATGACATTAAACTATCTGATAGTAAAGTTCTAATTTTTGAGCTCTAGGGAATCTGGAGTACCCCTTGATCACCATTACTCCCAGGTCCACTCTGACCCAGAGTGGTAGTACCTGTTAGGGTACAGGTTAAATAGAAAAATATGAATTTAAAAAATGAATTTTAATTAAATGTTTAGAAAAAAAAAAAAAAAAAAAAAAGAATATTGAATACTCATCAAGGATGAATAAAACAAAAATTTCTTCAGCATAAAATAACCCAAACGAGTTGAGATGCCATAAAACTCAACCAACCAACAAGTCAAGAAAAAAATTCCATGTAAAAATAAAAATTGACATCATTTTTCTTTCATCATTACATTTTACAAAATAACTTTTTGCCCAAGGACAGTTCATTGAGTTTTATATTCATTGTTCTGCCGTGTACCATAGGGAAATAGTTTTGCAGGCCACCTATGTACCGCATGTCGCATGTTTGCAACCCCTGATCTAAGGTATGGTTTTATGGAAAATGTTTAAAGAAATATGCTGATTGTTTTTTTTTTTGTTTTTTTTATAGTAAATTTTAAAAAACTAAATCAGAATGCCTGTAAAAATGAATTAACCTGTTTTTGTTGAGGTTTTGATTGCTGTGATATTAACATTATGCCAATAGGAATATTTTTTTAAAATATTTTGAATATAGTATTACACATCAATAATTATTTCATAATCCTTATTTTATATATATATGTAATAAGCATTTCAATAATATAGATAGGTTAACCATATTTTCCCAAGGTAAATTCATATATATATATATATATATATATATATATATATATATATATATATATATATATATTACAGATGTGTGTGGTTTAACTGAAAAACCAGGGCTTTTTTTTTTTTTTTTTTTTTTTTTTTTCAATTTCATACTGAAATATCGTATCGAAATATTTTCCAAAACCAAAACCGTTTGGTTTAGTTCTTTTACTATTGAACTACCATATTCCAAGAAAACACATTTTAAAAAGACATTCAGATTTTAATTGCGCGACATGATAAAAAAAGAGGAAAAGATTGAACAAAAATATGATAAACGTTTGACTATTTTTTAGAAAATAAATGTAAAATCCCCCTTTTTTACAAAATAAATGAAAAAAAAAGGAAATAGACAGCTATGACACTTTGAGAATCTTTCATATGAAGTCAGCAAAACAAAATAACTAGAAAATAAAAACTAGCTGCCAGGTTCATTTTAATTTTAATGCTGGAATTTTTTAAGGGTAATTCTTTTCTGGTAAGCTCAATACACCAATCACGAAAATGAAATTGTTGTAAACAAAGAAAAATGAATGAAGGTTTTTTTATTTTTATGACCTAATTTGTTTTTACTTAGAAGATGTACCTAAAATTAGATTGTAATACTAATAATAATTAAAATAGTTGTTAATTTCAGTTTTTCTCTCCAAAATAGTATCCATAAACATTCTTACATACCTGGCATGATATGTCTGAATTAAGAGGATTGCAGGTGTGCATTGAAACCTTCTAATTTCTTTCTCCCTAATTGAATTATTTTGCTGAAAGTGTCATGCATCATCAGAAATGTAAACCAACTTGTTTTTTGTTTTTATTCTGAATGTGTCATCACAACACTGCACACATCTTCCACTTCCTTTTTATTATCTTTGATTTTGTAAACTTGATTATCTCTTTCCAATTTCTCTTTTCTTTAAACTAACAATCTTTGTCTTTTATCTTCACAGAATATAACTATACACGCTTTAGATTTATCAAAACCAGCAGATGTTTACAAATGGGCCAAAAATTTTGCTGAATCACCTCACAAATTAGATGTTCTTGTAAGTATTTATAATTATCAATATTTGTATTTTTGTTTTGCATATAAGATTGTTTAATGTTGTTCTATACATACATACATACATACATATATAAAGGGCAGTTGCTATGTATGTATGTCTAGATGACATATTTTAGTATTCCTGTCGATAATTGGGAGTCCCTGACATCTGATAGTGGACAGTGAAGGTTTGCGATATGCAGGGGGTGCTGAACTGTTTGAAGCAGCCAGGGTGGACCGGGCAAAACTCAAGAGCATGCAGAAAATGTGAAACTATCAGCCAATTTTGGAGATGTGTGGATCTGTGAGGCGTGTGGCTGGGCCCTGTTGTCAAAGGCAGGCCTGGTTAATCACATGAGAGCATTCTGACTGCAATTGTCTCTCCCATGCCACACTCCGATTCCTAACATAAAAACTTTCCATGCTCCTGCTGCACTAAAGTGTGCCAAACATCTGGTGGTCTCAAGCATCACATGAGAGTTCACAGGGATGCATATACCACGCCTGTCATCTCAATTAACACCGATCATTATGAGTGCAAAATTTGTTCTAAGATATACAAGTCGCTCACAGGGTTGAAAAGTCGTCAATGAGCTCATGAACTTACAACGAATGAAGGAGTGGCATTCGTCTGACAAGATGTTGCGAATATATAATATAATATGACCAGATGAAACTATGAAAATAAAACCATTAACGACAAAGTAAATATAAATACACATTAAATATCCCTGATTCTTGCTTTTTGAGCAAAAATTATTCCATCCATTATCATCCTGCAACACCCTCTGGTTAAAAATGAGACCATCCAAATCGTCCAAGATGAAATGCAAGAATGTAAATCAAGATTATCTGCTGAATTCTTATTTCTTATGAGTATCGTTACCTCAGCTAAATAATGGACCATTTCGTTTGTATTATAAAGAAAGAATGCTATACCAAAAATATAATAAGAAAAAAAGAAAGAAAGAGTAGGAGAAAGATAGAGGGTGTGAGAACGAGAAAACAATAACACTAATCTGTTTCAATCGATGATGAAAAGAAGGAAAGAAAGAAAAAAGAGTGAGAGAAAGTTACATCAAGATTATTATGCCTTTTATATATTGATATTTTTTGCAATAGCTCTTAAGTAAACATATCAAACGTTGTAATAATTAAATTATCATACTGTGGTATATCTACAGGTCCTGCTAGTTTTACTATAATACTATTCTTTCTTCTTTCAGATTAATAATGCTGGTGCTATGTTGAATGTAAAAACTGTGACTCTGGATGGATTGGATGCTGGTTTTGCAGCAAACACTCTAGGTATGTAAAGATATTTAAACTTAATTATTTTATGCAAAAGATATCTGCCATGGTTAACCAGTTTATCTTTCTAACCAATTTGATAATTTGTATTATTTGGTTCATTCGATATTATTATCTGTACAATGTTTCGTCCGATGTGCCCTCCAGTCTTCTTTAGGAATTTCAGGAGCCTTCCCAAACTCGGGGAACCTTCTTATCATAATCTGAAGCCATCATGGAACTTTGAAGCCAACCCTTTATTCAATCCATGGGATTATCCTCATTCGGCTAACCATGACTGAGTATAAGTGTTAAGCTATGTTAAATATTATTCTATGTTCCTGTCGTCCTTGACCAGGATTCAACCTGCAGCCTAGAGATAACTGTCACTTAGAACTGTATTAACTCAATGCCTATATCCACTATGCTATGTGTCCAATAATCCAAATTATCAAGCCTCATCTGAAAAATTCAGAGAAATAAACAATTTGTTAGTTGAATGATTTCAGTGTTCACTAAGTTACTTCACTTTTAATTGTCCTTGTGCCAGATTAAACTAATTTTAATGATTTCAGCAATTTTATATATTATGTAATTTCATGTTTTGTGTTTGTACTCTTGCTGATTTTTTGTTAGCATTGAGGCCAGAGCTATAACACGCACCTACACATTGTTTTAACATTCTTCTAAGATTCATGTGACCATTTTAGAGTAGTAACTGAAAGTAGTTTTACAGTGAAGATCCTTTGAGGCATAAAGTTTGATCCTTTCTTGAAGTAGAAAGATGTACTATCAGTTTTAATCCTTGTCTGTTGATCTGTCATTAAAGTTGTTGATTTAAGTTTATCCTGTCTTGAAGTTTTAATAAATACATTTCCTGTATTATATATAGTTTGTTTTATTTTAATATATATTTAAAGTTATCAGAACTAAGTTTCCATTTTCAAATTGTTTTATTTTTTTACTCCTTTAATAATTTGATGATTTTACTTATTTATGGTACAAACTTTCTGGCATTGAATTTTTAACTCCCACTCCCACAGGCAATATCTTTTAAAAATTTATTTTTACACTGGACAGAGGGCGTTTTTTTTTTTTTTTTTTTTTTTTTTTTTATAATACACCATCTGACATCACGTTATGTCACAGTGATCTAATATTTGAATTTTCTTTTATAATAATGATTACAATATA
This sequence comes from Doryteuthis pealeii, assembly GCA_023376005.1. Taxonomy (NCBI): domain Eukaryota; kingdom Metazoa; phylum Mollusca; class Cephalopoda; order Myopsida; family Loliginidae; genus Doryteuthis; species Doryteuthis pealeii. The sequence goes on from CM042141.1 coordinate 90,945,416, forward strand.
ATAATTTTGTTTTTAAATATTTCAGCTCATCATATACTGACCACTTTACTGATACCGAAACTGACAGAAAGTGAAGACCCTCGTGTGGTATGTTCCTCAATCTTTATATATATATATATATGTGTGTGTCTGTAAGATGAATCAGCTTGTTTTTATTTATCTCTCTAGTGTTATTTTAATCTTAATAGATAAGCTGATTAATTTACTTTGAAATTATCAGTATCTACAAATGTGGGTTATTTAATTTGTCTCAAACTTTCTAAGATGGTAACTTGCACTGGAATTCATCAACTGCACCTCTGCAAAGGGGCAAGACCCCTACCCAATGGGGCCACCTGTTGGTCATGGGTGGTGACCTGTGACCCAAGTACTAAGTGGTCCCGTGACGTGTAATACTTCACTTCACCCCTTACTTGGACTAGACAAGTTGTCAGAGAGGCCCCATCCAATCAATCGGCTGGTCATGTCAAGCCCTAGCTGTATTCCTTGCTGTATGCTTCAAATTGCTCTTATGGCAAACACCCACACCTTTTTATCATATAGATGTTAGAAGGCGGTGGGTAAGGGTCAACTACCAGTATTTATTAATAAACATGAATTTAATGAAAATCATTTCCACCAAATTATTAATACACATGTAGTTAAACAAACCATATATATATATATATATATATATATATATATATATATATATATATATATATTTGGGTAGTCTTTTTTCTTTCATGCAAACACTATTAAGCAAGGCTAGACCAGAGGTCGGAGGGACCCCCTCCAATCAATTGGCTGAACACATCAATCCCTAGCACCTCTATGATTGTCCCAACCCTATTGCCCTTATGGCAAGCCCCCAACTTTTTATCATATATGTGGCAGAAGGTGGTGGCTGAAAGTCTTCATCTCCTGGGTATGACGTTAAACACTATCTGATGGTGAGGTTCCAATTCTGGAGTTCTCGGGAATGTGGAGTACCCCCTCATCACTATTACTCCCATGTCCAAAGTGGTAGTACCTGTTAGGGTCCCATCTATGAGTTAAATAGAAAAACGTGAGTTTAAAAAAGAAAGTGTTTTAAAAAAAATTGAGTACCCATCAAGTATAAATAAAACAAAAACGTCTTCAGCATAAAATGACCAAATGGGTTGACATGCCAAAAAAAAAACCTACTATTAAACAGAATGCATATCTCCTTACTCTATGTACTATACATGCACCTTTTGAAGAGTTGTAGTGCACCTGAGCTCTGTATGTAATAACTTCATTATTATCCTTATTAACATGTAACATTCAGTTTACGGCTGAAAAGCAAACTTTGCAAAATATATAAGAATCAAGGGAGGTAACTGGATCAGAAGAATGATAACTTTATTATTTGGAATTAATTTTTGATTTCTTCACCTTTTTTTATATTTTTTTTTTTTTTTTTTTTTTTTTTTTTTTTGTAGGTAATGGTCAGTTCTGGTGGCATGTTGGTACAGAAATTGAATGCAGCGGATCCGCAATGTGACCTGGGAGAGTATGACAGCACAATGGCGTATGCTCAGAATAAACGCCAGCAAGTCGTCATGGTTGAACAATATGCAAGAAAACACCCTAAAATTTACTTTAGTTCAATGCACCCTGGTTGGGCTGATACTCCAGGTACGTTTATATATTTTTTTTTTTTTTTTTTTTTTTTTTACTCTCTTATCAATATACAAAATATTTGCTGAAGTACGTATCTATGCCAGGTAAGAGATCTGTGGGGACCTTGTACTCGGATTTTTAAGTGGAAGAATAATATTCAAGTGTCTGGTCCCACAATAGGGTCAATTTTGGAACTATAATGTCTCCCATGTGGCAAAAGTTGCAAATTAACAAAGAATTACCACACAAAATATTCTTCTTGAAAACTTTGCCTTCGTTTGAGGAAATATATTTCTATTTTTTAAAGTGTTATCACTGTTACAGCTTGATTATTAGGTAAAAAGCAGCCAATCAGAGGTGTCGGTTGTGATGGGGGCATATTTTCAATTAGAATTATGTTTTATCCATTCCATTTAAAATCACAACCATTTCTGTTTTAAATATTGAAATTGCTATATTTTTTAACAAACTTCTTGGCTAAATTTTGCAAAAACAAGGATTTTTGGTGCAGTTTAGTAGATGATCTTTGCTGCTATTTCCTCAAACAATGGTGCAAGTAAGAGATCTAGTTTTTAGTATCAGTATTCATTATGCCAACACACAACTCTCACTGTTTGGGAGAATTTGATATTTTTTTTAAAATGAAAAATCAATCTACCCTATCCCACAACTTCAAAACACGATAATAGACAATACGGAAATCTGGTCTCCCTATGAAAAAAGAAGTTAAATACAATAATAAACTTTATATAAAACAGTGATGCTTTTTGATTTAGTGCATCCTGGGATGCACATATTTGCTTTGAATGAGTCCCGGCAAAATTTATGGGTCCCAACTAAAGCTGTCTAACTCCTACCTTGTAATCTATCCTGTGTAATTTGTTTCTAAGAAACTATTAAAATGTATTTACAGTTAGCTTGAAATGGTGAGGGAAGAAAAAAGAAAAACACTGGGACACTTGGATATGATTTTACTGTGTCCTTTTAGATTTTAGTGTATCAGGGACGCATCTCTGATAAAACATACATTCCTTTACAGTTCGGAATTCAATGTTCTTTTTCTTTATTTGTCAAAAATGTATATATAAAGTGGGAAAAGTTTATTTTAATGATAAAACAAACAGTATATGGATGTGGGTAATTGTGTGTGCGAGGTGCGTATGTTTATGTACGTGACTGCTCATTGGTTTGTTTGTTTTTAGCAGAAACATATATATGGCAAAAATCTAGCAACCATCAAACAAAAAGAAATTGAGGGAGGAGATTTGGATCAATCATGGCTGGTTATTTTACAATTTTTATTGGAGATTAAAAATTTACATCAGTTTACAGTGATTTTTACTATTACCAAATATATTATTTCTCTGAATTTTTTAGATGAGGCTTGATAATTAGTATTATTTGGATTATTGTCCTCATCTTTATTGTTATCTGTACAACATTTCAGTCGATGTGCCCTCCGGCTTTCTTCAGGTATTTCTTGTCAGACTCAGGAGCCTTCTTGAACTCGGGAACCATCTTTTCAGATTTGGGAGCCTTCTCGAACTCAGGGAATCTTCTTTTCAAACTTGGGAACCATGATTACCACCTGAAGGTTCCCAAGTCTGAAAAGAAGGTTCCAGAGTCTGACAAGAAATACCTGAAGAAGGCTGGAGGGCATATTGGCCAAAACGTTGTACAGATAACAATAAAGATGAGGACAATACTGAATAATCCAAATAATATATTTAATATTATCTTATGCTTTGCTTGTGCTTTTGGTGAAATGGTTATTGTCGTAGAAAGCAGACTCAGCTACCCAAGTTCTAATCCTGAACAAAGCTGTTTGCATTTCACATAGTACTAATACTCTTGGGAAAGGTATGAATCCAACTATTCTCCCTCTAGCTATGGGTAAATAGGACAGACTGGGCTCTTTAACCTTGGTAACACAACCAGTATAGGAGAAGGAAAATTTTGAATTTGAACAAGTTGTAGACCTTCATCTTTTTCTCTAGAGCTAAAGAATTTAATTTCTTATGTATGTGTCTTACTCTATTAAATAATATTGTATTTTTATCTCTTTTATAGGAGTTGAACAAGCAATGCCTGGGTTTTATGCAAAAATGAAAGACCGACTTCGTACCCCTCAGCAAGGAGCTGATACGGCTTTGTGGTTGGCAATCTCTCAGGCCGCAAAAAAGTTTGTAAGCGGACAATTTTTTCAGGGTAAGTTTTTTTTTTTTTTTTTTTTTTTTTTTTTTCTGTTTTACTAACTTCTGTCTTAATGTTTATGGGGGAGTCCCCGTAGGATAATGACTAACATGCTAGACTGCAACAACTTAGTGGGATATGAGGGTTTCTGCTGGCATTTACTAGTTTTCAATGAGAAAAGAATGTAATTTTCTTTTTGTAAGTCAGAAGGAATAATTTTCTTTTAAATGAAAAACATTGAAACCAAAATATTGTATAAAGGTTAATACTGTTGACCATGTCTACATGATATTTACCACGTACCCCACGTGTACAGGTTAGGCACAAGGCCCTATTCATTTGGGACCATCCACAAGCCGTGACTCATGGGTGGTGGGAGCAAAAAATGTGTTGATCCCGTCAGCATTCCCCCTTGAAGGGGCCGCCTCAGGCCCTGGGCAATAAACCCAGTCCTGCCCCTTTAAATCAAAGGGGCAGGTGTTGCCTTGGGGGATGGACCCTTGGGATCAACGATGTTAACTCTTAAGGTCTAGTGGCCGAAGCTCACGAAGCTTAGTATTAGTGATTTCTAATTGTTTGGTTTTATCTTAATGAATATGAGCAAAATTCTCGGATAAATTTTAAAATAAATCCCTTCACAAGAAGAAATAACTGTAATTTCATTCTTCACTTCCTATTTTAACTAAATAGTTAAATCAGGAAAAATTAACAATGAAAGACAGGAGTGGTGGAAAATGATGAAAGAGTTAGTTTCAAAGTTATTCTATTTTTCAATTATTCCCCCGTCTGTTTCAAATCATTTTATCTGTGTTCTTGTTTAGTTTCAATTAATATAATATTTTATTATATCAAAGGTTAAATACTTGCACCAGGAGTGTGCATATATTTGCTAGTTATATTAAGATATTTGTTTGTCGTTAAACATGAGTTAATTTAATAATCAGTAAATTTAATCTTTTTCTTTGGGTTTTTATTTTTCTTCTTCTTCTTCCCTAATCAGACCGGTCACCAACTGCCACTCATTTGCCTCTGGCCAGGACAAAATGCACCCCTGAAGAAGAAGTTGTTTTTATGAACAAACTTGATGACCTCACAAAGAAATTTAGCCTGCAACCAACAGAGGGTGTTGATGCTCCTGAAGGACTCCCAGGACCTGGTGAAGATGCCGAATATGCGTCTTCCAGCTCCTCCTCTACCCCCAAGTACAGTCCTTAAGATAGCATCAACCTGAATTTGCCCTTCAAATTCCAAGGGATCATGTTCTTTCTTTTTTTCTCTCTTTCTTGGATTGGACTTCCATATCAAATGCCAATTTATTACAAGAAATAAATTGCAAATCATTAACGTCTTCTGGACAACAAGACAATGATGCTGCTGCTGATGATGGTGGTGATTAATAGAAACAGAAAATGTCTTTGGACATATTGCCTGTTGCAAATGAAACAGCAATTCCCTAATTCTTCTTTTTTTTTTTTTTTTTTTTTTTCCTCCTTTCTTATCTCTAAGTGGTAAAGAGTGTATGTTTTGTGGATTGGTTGTTGCTACTGGAGATCATGTGACTAATAAATGTCTTTTGGGTCAGGTTAATCTAAAAGATTTTGAGTTAAATTGCAGAATGATAAATTGTGAATTAAGATGGCCGTGTATGTGAATGTTTGTTTGTATGTGTGCATGCGTGTGTGGGTGTCGAGTAATCTTTGTAACTTATAAATTTAGAAAATGATTTGGAAAAAAAACAAAAAAACTTCCTTATCAACGTATCCCCCAAAAAATTATTGGCTAAAAACCTTTTTATCTAAATTTAATCAGTCTTAATTTAATTGAACTTAGTAAATTTTTGTTATTGTTTTAGGATTTAAAAAAAAAAGAATTATGGAAACTTTATAATTAAAGTTTGTTTTAATTTATTATTGATTATTCTGAAATAGTTTAGATTCCTTTTTATTTTATGTTAATGTTTACATTTTGATATTAATATTCCTAAGTCAGTTAAGAAATCTCTGCTTAATCATTTTTGTCTTGTATTATTTTGATTTTTTTCGGACTGCTGTCCTCATCTTTATGATGAAATATACATACATAAAGTTTTGGCCTATGTAGTCTCTGGCCTTCTCATGTGTTCATTGGAACAGACTGCTTTCACTCTGCTACGAGTGTCAAGACTTTATCTATCTAAACAATGATTCAACTTGAGAAATCATTTTGAATAGTTGAATCATTGCTATGCTTAGATAAACAAAGTGTTGACACTTTTAGCAAAGTGAGAGCAATCTGTCTGGATTACAAGGAACACCATTGGGACAGACTTCTCACTGGATTACAAGGAATACCTGAAGATCAGAGGATACATCGGCCAAGATGTTGTGTATGTATATTTTACAATAAATCTGAGGACTACAGTCCGAAAAATCAAAATAATATGTATCAAGCCTCCTCTCTAAAAATATTCAGACTTTTTTGTCTTCTATGACTTTTTTAAGTGATGTACTGAATATTGTAGATTTTTGAAGTGTTTAACGAGTATCATGTAAATTTTTCTCTAAAATTTAATTCCTATTTTGTCAGTGTGTTGTATTTTTGAAAAGTGTGCATGCATCAGATATTCATTGTCATTATATTCAAACTTAAGTAAATAAATAAAAAATAGTTTTAAAAAATAACAATTGTAATAATGTGGCAAATTCTATCTAACATGCTTTTTACATTGGAAAGAAAATCTAGTTTCATTCTCTTCCTTTTGTTTCTTGTATCAAAGAGATTTTATACAATCTAAACTTTTATGTTTTCATATTATTTACTTTGATGATTTAATACAAAATTGAGACAAATATATTTTAAATTTTTTAAATTCTCTTGTACTAAAGATAAGCATTGATAAAATTTAAAATTAATTTTTGGTAGACGAAATCTATTTAAAAAATAATAGAATTTTTTTCTTCTTTTTTTTTATCGATTTACAAATAACTGAATTGTGAAAACTGGCGTATCATATTGAAAGAAAAAAAGGGGGGACAAATTATGTCCTTGAATATTTCTCTTTTAGCAATAAAACTTCCATGAACTATTTCATGTAGAACTATTCTATTTGATCTTAAATATAATTAAGATAATTGAATTTTGAAACATTTCTCCCCTACACGTTCACATTGATTGAATTTTGATAAAATCTTATTCTTTCGGATAATATAAAAAAAACAAAAGTCACATAAAATCATATCTGCTTTTTATCCTAATAAATTTTCATGCCAAAATTGACTGCCAATTGGAAGACATATACAAAACACAAATAGACAGGGATTTGAATTATTAGCAAATAAAAATATACAATTATAGTCCAGGTTAAAAGATTGGTAAGGGTAACCCAAGCCAAACTTTTTTAAACCTTATTTTTCTAATGCAAGTATCATTGGGGAATGAGAAAAACTTTTGTAAACTATAATTTGATTTCTTTAATTTCTATTTTCTTATTCTCTAATGATACCTGCATCGGAAAAATAAGGTCTAAAAATTTTAATAAAATTTTTAATAAAATCTTATGCTTTCAAATAATGAAAAAGAAAAAAAAAGTACTTAAAATCATATCTACTTTTTATCCGAATACATTTTCATGCCAAAATTGACTGAACTTTATTTTTAGACCTTATTTTTCCAATGAAGGTCTCATTGGGGAATGGGAACAGCTTTTTCTTGTTCTCCAATGATACTTCCAGCAGAAAAATATGGTCTAAAATGTTCGGCTTTGGGTTACCCTTACCACGCTTTTAACCAGGACTTTTAGAAGGAATATCAAAAATAATTACTTGGATTGTATTAAATAGTCATAAACTTTTCAGTTTTTACTACTTTGAAATGATTTTAAAAATTGCAATTTGAAAAAAAATGAAAAAAAAAAGAATTATTATATTCATCCATACATCTTTTACTGGTAAACAGTTTCCTCTATATGTGAGATGCTCAAAACTTTATAGACTTTTTTCTTTCTTTTTTCTTTTTCAATTGGACATTCATTACTCTATATATATTATATATATATATATATATATATAATCAATGGTGTTTTGTTTAGGACTCTTATAGATATTTATGTAAAAGTAAATCTCGGTCTAAAAACTAACATTCAATTTTCTGAATTCAAGATAATTATTTATACTTATCATTCTGTTAGAATAAAAACGTATGATAGATATATTTCAAGAAAAGATGAATACATTTATAACTTGGAAAATTCCTGTTCTAATATCTTCTCACTCTCTATCTTTTTTTTTTTTCTTTTAATTATTTTTATAATTTTAATACTCATTGGTAGATATTTAATTATCTTCTATAAAAAGTAGATACGTTTAAATTGTTACAGACAAAATTCTACTTTTAAGTCTGCAATAATTTTCTTTTCATATATTCAAACAAAAACAATTTTCCTCTTATATTTATGAATGCTGTGTGTTAAGCATGAACAATAGTTTAAATTGAATACAGTGGATTCTGTTAAATAAGGACAACCACTTATTAGGACCAGTTTTTAAAAAACAGCTTAAAACGTGTCTTGAAATTTTATTTATAATGGAAAATAATCTTTCAACATGAATTGATATTTATGAAGGCCTTTACAATTTGTCCGTATAACTGAGAAAATCTTTTGAAAAAATATTTCAAGTCTTGAAATTAGTTCTTTACAGTTTACAATGCAAGATTTAACTTTTTTTTTTTTAAATTTGCCAAAATGGAGTTATGATGACAATATGAATATTCTTCAGTTGTTTTGACTGATGTTAGGGGCCAAATCATTCACCTAAAAATCTACGGTGTATATGTTTTATAATTTTTCAATATAAAAAGGGCAAATTCATGCTATCAAATAAACATTTTTTTTAAATAAAATCTGATATAATTACTATATATATATATAAAATCACACCAGTGAGACTGGGTGTGAGGTCTTCAAAACAACAGATTGGACAGACGAGACAAAAAGAAGTTGAAATAGATTTAAATTTATATCCAAACCAAGGTATCTATTCATTTATTTATAATGCTCCATATATGTAAAAATATCTACACAAATCTTTATATATACGTTGGAATTCTCAATTTTGGTTGAATCCTATCAAGGAAACACTCAATATCATTGACCAATATATATATATATATATATATATATATATATATATATATATATATATTTAGCTTTCAAAATGGCGGTCTATAAAATATGTTTAGCTCATGATTTAATTTAAATGTGAAATATCCAAACTCTCAATGTAATGTTCTGGTTGACTAAGTTTTTTCTTCTATTACATGCAATAGACAAAACGTTTTCTCTTAGATATCTTTTCACAGAAAGCTGTTTGCTTTGGTTAATCAAACCATCCAGTTATTGAGTTGAAAACTGTTGGTCTCACTGTGGCCCAATTAATCAGCATCCATTATATTCTGAAAATATTCACTTAGTTAACTAAAATAAACACTTTTCCATCTGATTTTAGCCACAAAATTTATGATTTTACTTCAAAAGTATAATTGAAAAAGTATTATTGAAATCTGCATATTATCTTAAAATCTATAAAAGTGCCTAAATAAATATTTCCCAAGTAAATGAAATGTTAGAGCTTTAGTTTCTTAGAATAGTTAACCCAAATAGATGTGAATAGGACAAAATATTGTAATTTCTTTTAAAAATATTTTAGTAGGTTTTACTTGCTAGTAATATTTCTTGTTGTATGCTTCCAATTTTATTAATTTCTAGTCTCTGGCAACTCTACACGATTCTCCCAATCGGATATAATCCCATTTCTTTCAACACATGCAATACATTGATCTTAAATCAAAAGTTCTTTCATTTTTATCAAATATTATTCTATTTTCTATTTAATAAAGTAACAGAAAAAAAAAAATTGAAAAATAAAATAAAAATAAAATACTGTAAAATGCAACAAAAATTTCTTACTAATCCATAGCCATTTTCAGTCATAAATTTCTTCATTTTAGATTGTGCCATTGTTATATTTTTGTATTTCTTTTCATTTTCTATTCTGCAGTCAATATCATTCCTTATGGCACTGTCGTCTCCTCTAAGTTTGTGATATATGCTCAAAAAAACTCGTTTTCTTCCTGTTCTTATTCTGTTTTGTAAATTTGGGTATTGGTATAATGCTTTTTCTAACTATTTACTAAAACTTTTAACAGGAATTTAAAACATTTTATGCCTCAAAATCTTTTGCCAAAAATATTACTATCTGGAATTTCTATAAGCTTTGCTACTTTATTTATCCTGCAATCAATTGGGCTTTACAAAAAAAAACAATTTCAAAATATCTGCAATAATCTCTTTTTGATGCTTAAAATACATTAATGCTTGCTTACTGATTTTTTTTCAAATTACAAATTTATACATACATATCTATATATCTATATATCTAAATATATACATATATATCTATATAAACTAACAATTTCAACCAACATGGATATATTTTTTTAATTTTTATAGTTGTTAATTTGTGGTATTAAAAATCATATTAGATGTAAGTTTATATATTTGTGAGGTACACGCACACAGTTATGTATTATTTTGTAATTTTATATATATATATAATATATATATAAATATAATCACTTTTTTGAACACTTTATTATGGGCCACTCTATTTCAGCTACAGAGCACACATTTTAAAAAAGCTTAGTAGTCAAACTAATTCTTTTGATTTTTAGCCAATTCAAATTATCTGTAAGCTTTTTAACTTTTCCTCATCAATATGAAACATTATACCTTAAGCCTGTAAATTCTTATCAAAATTCAACTATACAACAATACAATTATCAAATGAAATCAGCTGTGAAGAAGCTTATTTAACTCTGTTTTAGTTTCAGACTTATAACTTTTAAATTCTTGAATCTGACGACAGAGCATATAGGGAAAAAAAACAATTTGAAACTAACTTTTTGATTTTGATTGATTTGAATGATAATTTCTATATTACAAAAAACCTTTTACATAATTATCTGCACTTTTCAGAAATTTAGATTCTATCTTAATTTAACTCCTAACAGCTTTTCAAAATATTCTTTAGATTGTAATAAGAAATGAAGTAATGAAAAATAGAATTTATCACTTCCATTTATTTTTTAAGCATGGATTTCTTTTTTTTTTTTCTTTTGTAAAATGCACTAAAAATATATACAATCTCAAAGATAATTTTTTTTTTTTTTAGCAAACATGTTTGTCTTTTATTACATGTCAATGCAATTTTGTAAATATTATCTGGAAGAGCTAAATGAACAGACATTTATGGTGTATGTCACAATATGAAAATAATTTGTTGTATTATAATTATGATAAAGAGAAATTGTTGAAATTTTATTTATAATGGAAAATAATCCTTCAACATGAATTGATATTTATGAAGGCCTTTACAATTTGTCCGTATAACTGAGAAAATCTTTTGAAAAAATATTTCAAGTCTTCAAATTAGTTCTTTACAGTTCTTATTCCAATGCAAGATTTAACTTTTTTTTAAATTTGCCAAAATGGAGTTATGATGACAATTTTAACATTCTTCAGTTGTTTTGACTGATGTAAGGGGCCAAATTATTCACCTAAAAACAAAACCAACCAAAAACTATGGCGTGTATGTTTTATAATTTTTCAATATAAAAAGGGCAAATTTGAGCACTTTGTTCATCTTTATCAAACTTAGTGCTAAAAATATTTTAGAATTAAATAAATAATTCTATAATCAATGAGCCAATACTGAAATTCTTTATATCAAAAATATATTTTAGATTTCTAAGATAAATTTTACTTACCATATTTCCAATTGAATAGCAGACTACAATTTCTTTTAAATAAATTATGACAATATTTTGTATTTATTTAGATTTCCAAAAATTCCAAATATCCAGCTTTTAAATTTGTACTCATTGTTAAATGCTTGAAAATACCATTAACAACAAATAATATCAATAATAATAATTGTAGATTTAACGTTTTAAGATCTTTTTCTATAACAGATTAATATAAAATGATCATGTGAATAGAAATGGCTGTCAACTATTAAGAGATTTCTAAATGCTATTTATAAAATTAAGAAATGTCTGATAACATGGGGTTTTTATTTGAATATTTCAAAACTTGATATTTGAAAATAAATTTAGTCCAGGTTCATTACTAACCTACCTATTTTAATTGTTTTAGTGGTCTAAATTTAATTTCTTTTAAACCTATTTTTCTTTTTTTTTCTTTTCTTTTTCTTTTTTTTCTTCTTTCTTTTCTAATCTAAAATAGTGTTAAAAACCATTATTGCAGTGATACTTTTTATTATCATTATTATTATTATTATTTAAAAAATAATTGAAATTAAAAATTAAAAATATTCATTACAATGATATGTCAATAATTGTCCACAATTTTTGTATAAATTCTGCATAGAATTCTGTACAATCAATCTAAAAAAAAAATATAACAAAAATATGGATAATCATTAACTCAATCTTGTATTTAATAGAAACATAAGAAAAGATATTTTTATAATATTTCAAATACTATGGAAGAAAAAGAAGGATCTGTTTAAGAACTAACTTTTACAAGTTAGTTTAATAATATAAAGTACTAAAAACAATTATTTCTAGCGTTTAGAAATTTTTGGGGTTCTATGTATCCATTTTTGTGATCTTTATATAACACGGTTGTGCTTTATTACCAATTTTTATATTAAGATTTTTCACTTGATTCACTGCAAAATCCTAAGTATTCTTTAAATAGCAACTATTTAAAACTCTAAATTACTTGTAGCCATGGAAATCAACTTTATACTTTTTTTTTCTCATCTTTAGCTGATTATCTGCCTTGCTTTTGATGAGAGAAAATACTTTGAACAATCAAATAGTTTATGCTTTATAGGATATATTCTATAACATTTTTAGTAAAAGATTTGATAAATTTTTTTTTTTTTTTTAATTTATTGAATCTTTTACTTTATCTCTGCGTTCATAAATTAAACAATATATATATATATATATATATAATTTGTGAGGAAAAGTTAAGGAAAAAGTGAATAACCAAACACAAGCAATTATTTTAAATTAATATTTCATATCTGTTGGTTTGAGAAGCTTCATAAGAATTTAAAAACAGAGGTGAAATTAATTGAATGTAATTGTTTGTGTTTTGCTTTTTCATTAACTTTTCCTCAAATTTTGTTGGATTTTTCCTAATGTGTTATTTCTTTATATATATATATATATATATATATATATATATATATATATATATATATATCTTTTTTTTTTTTCCTGAATAAATAAAAATGAATCTTATGTACATATCTTAATTAACTGCAAACAATCAGGATTTTCTTTTTTCTTTTTTAACTTTATCAGGTTGTATTACTAGCCACTAATTTTATATTTATTTTCCCATTTTTTTCTGCCTAAATTACCATAAACAGAGGCAGTGCAAATGACAGTATTTATTTCAATTTGATTTTTAAAATCAGGTTTTGATTAAATCAGCAATTTATTATATCTGTCCATCTTGTTAAAAAAAAATTTCAGTATTTATATATAATTAATAAGAAAATTTTAATCCATGGCTTTGTCATTTTTTGTGAAACCATAACAGAAATTTTCTTTAATACTTGAATATCTTCTAATGCCCAAAACAGCCAATTGAACATTTAAAAAAAAGTTGTAATTCCCACTAAGAATGACACAAAAAAATAATACTATAATACCATCCTTTTTCTATCTTATTTACCTCAGCTTCATGTATTTTATCTACAGGGCTTAACATTACTCCATCCACTTTTGTTAAACCATTGTCAGTGGTATGATTTTCATTTTCATTTTGCATAATTATATTCCAAAGGTCCAGATATTTAAAAGAAAAAACAAATATTCCCTTATGTTTTTTTTTTTTTTTAAGTGAAATATCTCAATATTTCTTTCTTCTGATAATCAAAATAATTCACTTTTAGATTAACATTATTTGAAACATATCAATTTTTTTTCTTTTCTTTTTCTCTGCTTTTTTTTTTTTTTTTTTTTTTTTCTTTTACAAATTTCAATATGTAAAAAAGTAAATAAGAAAAAAAAAAGTATTCCAAAGGCTGAATTTATTCATAGATGGAAAGTTAGTCAACATTAAAACATTTCAGTTTTAATATAAAATCTTCATCAGAACAAATGGATGATAAGATGTTGTCTAACCTAAGATAAATTTTGAAAATGAAAATTTAGAAAGTATTAAGGAAAACATTTTCTTTTGTTTTCATTTTGAAAGATTAACTGTGGTTCGATAATATCTCATCATTTATTTGTCCTGATTAAAGGTTTTTATGATAAAACCAAAACATTTTAACATTGACTAACTTTCCATCTATATATATACATTCATCCTGTGGAACACTTTATTTTTTCTTATTTACTTTTCTAAATACCATTGGATTTATGTTCATACTTTTCCACCCAAATTTTAATATACAACTCTGCACCTTTCTGGCAATTTCAAAATTTGATTTTTCTTTTAATTAGTTTTTAAAATTGGGTTGTTTTAGGTAGAACTCCCCCAGATCCAGACAAAACCCGAACACAACAAAACACCCACACCTAAAGTGCAAAATCACCACCTTGGTTAAATTAAAACATGACCAAAATTTAAGTAATTGCAGATATCATTATTATTTTAGCTATTAGTTACAGAATTATTTTTCTTATTTTCTATAGAAAAGAAAATGATTTTAGTATTGAAGTATTTTAGAAATTTCATAAGATTAAATAAAGTATTGACTTGAAAATTATTTTCACAAATTAAATACACCGAAAATTTAATAAAAATCCAATAATGATTGTAATCTTATATAATGGATATAGAAACAAGATATAAGAAAAATAATAAATTATGATTTAAATACTCCATATATTATTTTTTTCCTGATGGAGTTTCGTTGTATTAGTGGGATTTTTTTTTCTTTTTGTATGAGGTTTTTTAATCAATGGGTGTTTTGTAGAGTAGGGTTTTTGTTGTATATTCAATCTCTTTCCCCATTCCCTTTCCCCATAATCTTGTCAAAGTTGCTACATTTAGTCAAACAAAGCTTAGCTTTTATTGTACGATTTAGCATATTGTCAGTAAATAATATTCAATGTCGGTTTAAAAGTTTTTCTCTTAACTTTATATTCATAAATTTATCAAATTCTTGAGTCTTTTTTTTTTTTTTTCACAAATATTCTTTCTTGCTTTTTTTTTTTATCAGTTTAGGAGTAAAACTTGCTCTTGTTTTATTTGCTCAACATGACCACTTTATTATTTTAGAAATACTAAACATTGTCTGCTTAAAGTTTCTAACACTTTTTACATGAGGATATTGCATTAAACTAATAGATTATATATTTAATTCAGGCTAAAAGCATTGTAAAGGTAACACAAAGTCAAACTTTTTTGATAAGATGTTGTCTAACCTGAGTTCATTTTTCAAAATGAAAAGTGAGAAAATATTATAGAAAAAAAATGTTCTTTCGTTTTTGATAACATTTTTAGACCTTATTTTTCTAATGCAGGTATCATTGGGGAACGAGAAAAGTTTTGATAAACGGGCCAGGCTTTGACCCGTTGATAAAAACTTTTCTTGTTCCCCAATCGGGGGGATGGATGAATGGATGATACTACCCACCCATGTAAGGTGGGTTTGGATGTTTCTCTGAACCCCATCCCCCCCAATAAAAGATGATGGATTTCTCATTTGAGAATGGAGTCACCTTCATCCTCTAAAACAGAATCTTCATCGCTTGAGACTTGTGAATAATTATCTGACCAAGAGTCACCTGAAGTCTCCACAATAAAAAAAAAATCTCTCTACCATTTTCAATTTCTTCAGCTATTAGAAATCACTGAAATTTCTCTATCAATAAATTTTAGAACTCTCGTGGTAGGTGCAAGAAATGGTCATATACAAGACCTGGAGAAAAGTTTTGATAAACGGGCCAGGCTTTGGCCGTTTATCAAAACTTTTCTTGTTCCCCAATGATACCTACATCAGAAAAATAAGGTCTAAAAAAGTTATCAAAAAAGTTCAGCTTTGTGTTACCTTTACGCTTTTAACCTGGACTAATGAGTGTCTTTCATTAATTCTTCTTAACACTTAATTAGATTTTTGAAATATTTATCACCTGATTTTAATAATTAACAGTAAAAAAAATTTTTTAAATGATATTTTTTTTTTTAAGTCAAAATTTTCTTGTTTGTTTCTGTTAATGCCAGAACATTGTTTTTTGTTTGTTGTTTTCTTTTCTTTTTTTTTTTTTTTTTTTTTAATAAAATTTTAAAAATTGAACATGTTTATTAAAGATTTTTTATGTAAACGATATATGTGTATGATTTTTTTAATTTTTAATTTTTTTTTATTAAAATTTTATTTGTACAATCTTGAATCTACTCATGACTGTTAAATTCATTTATATACACGAACAAAAAAAAAAAAAAGAAAACATTTCTAGCTTATTATATTTAATGTTGATCCAGAATGGTTTTGTTATTAAATATCAGTTGTAGCTGAAAAAATGATTGTCTTCTTTTTCTTTTAAATTTTTTTCTCTTTTTATAATGGGGGAGTGGGGGGGGTCCTTATTTGGGTTGTTGGATTGGTTTTGTTTTACGGCATATCAACCTCAGTGAGTCATTTAAGGCTGACAAAGTTTTGAAATAAATTCATTCTTAATGGATACTCAAATTTTTTTTTATAAACACATTTTTCTTTTTAACCCATAGATGGGACCCTAACAGGCACTACCACTCCAGGTCAGAGTGGACCAGGGAGCAATTGTGATGAAGGGTGCTCCACATTCCCCAAACCTCCAGAACTGGAACCTCACCATCAGATAGTTTAACGTCATTCCTAGGACACCGCCTTCTAGCACCCATGTGATAAAAAGGGTTGGGGCTTGCCATAAGGGCAATAGGTTTGGGGCAATCATATAGGTGCTAGGGCTTGACCAGCCATCTAGCCTAAGTAAGGGTCTAAGTGGCGTGTTGCAGGTCATGGACTGCTCATCCACTAGGATTCCGTCCTTAAGCATCCCGAGTCACCACCCATGGCCAACCGGTGGCCCCATTGGGGGGTTCTTACCCCTCTGCAGAGGTGCAGTTGGTGTATTTTAAAGCCCCAGCCAACATTTTGGTGGCATTTTGGCTAATGTGCTGGACTGCAACATAGTGTGTATTTACTGACATCCCCACCATGTCAGTCGAACACAACGATCGATTATTGTGTGGAGAATCATGCACAAACCGAAGATCATACGTGGCTAGTGTTTAGAAAATTATGTGAATCCCTTCGGCATTCCTCTTTTGAGATGCCTCAGGAACTGGGCAATAAACACAGCCCTGCCCCTTTTAAGTTAAGGGGGTAGGTGTTGCCTGGGGGGATAGCCCCCTGGGATCATACTGATTAATATCTTTCTGGTTCAATGGCCGAAACCAGTGGACACAGGCCCCAAAGTGTGAGTAAGTATGACATACGTAGTGAGTTTGAACTCTAGTCGTGCGATTACATTCACCTTCGAACTAATACCTTTGGAGAAGGTATGAACCCCCTCATCCTCTCAGCTGTGGGTTGAATAGTACTACTACTGTTCTTCTCCAAGGATGGTTTTAGCATTGAATGACCTATGGAGGTTGATGTACCATTAAACAAAGAAATTACTCACCGTTATTTTGAAAAATAAGTAAAACAGTCCGTTTTTTTACGACAGGGTTGATTTCTTTATTGATATTTTTTTAGCAGAATTCTGTATTCATGGTTCTTTTAGTAAAAGAACCCCAAATAGAAACTTATAAAAATCTTTTGATATAATTATTATTTGTTATTTATAATCATTTAAAAACAAAAATATCTAAGCAGAACATTTTTTTCTGCTAAGAGGAAAAATAATCACATGAGATTATTTGGTCCAATACATTTTCTGCAATTTTTTTTTTTCTTTTTCAAGGTGGAGTCCCTGGTTTAGTTGCTTGGTTGGATTTTAAGGCAAGTCAACCCTTGTTGGCTTATTTCATGCTGAAGACGTTTTTTTATTCATTCTTGATGGGTATTCAAAAAAAATTTTTTCAAACTCTTTTTCTTTCTTTTTTTTCTATTTAACCCATAGATTGGTTGTGGTATAGTGCTAGACTGCAAAATCATTGTAAGTGAGCTTGAACTCCAGTCACACTATAACCTTCACTTTTGGTCTAATACCCTTGAGAAAGGTATGAACCCCCTCATCCCTCTACCTATGGATTAAATAGAACCACTACTGTTCTTCTAGAAGGATGGCTTTGCCATTAAATAACCCCCAAAGGTTGATATGTCATTAAGCAAAGAAACCAAACAAAACATTTTTATTTATCTTGGACAATAAAATACAGTTGGAACTGACCATGTTGCCCAAAAGTAGGTATTTATCCAACCCATTCACCATGGGTAGGATGTGACACAATGTCGCAAGGATGGGGCATCCAGTGAGAACTGAAAGACAAAAATAGGAAGAATAATGACTTGGACACTTCAGAAGATAAACTAAGTAAACTACACATGAACTGACCTGATCAGGAATATGCAGAGGAAATGTAAAGAGAGAAACTGAATAGCAACCCAAAATAAATCCATCAGAACTAATTATACCATCCAGTTGGCTGGGACAGTAGAATAAACCCACTGCACCTCTCCAGAAGGGTAAGATCACTGTCCAAATGGGACCCTCCATTGGCCATTTACTACGGGTAGGATGTGACACCAAGTCACAAGTACGTGGCATCCAGTGAAGATCAAACTCGCTATTTAGTAATGGATCTGCAAGACTAGCTTGCGGATCATTACATCACGATGGAACGTCTGTCAAATGAGAACACATTTTTCTTTTTTCTTTTTCTCTCTCTTTCTAAACATCATTCATCCACCATGAAATAGGCAGCCAACAATCGATTTCAAAAGTAGAAAAAGAACATTTATTCCATGAAACATACAAGGTGTGTCAAAAAAGGATCAATTTTTTTGTACTTTTTGACACACCTTGTATTCTGAAAAAAAAAAAAAAATAATGTTCCATTCTTTCTTCTTTTTTTTTTTTTTTAAATTTCCAAGGACAACAATAAACAAGACATGTGATCAGCTTATCAATAAGCATTCTATGCAAGGAATGCAGTGTGACAATAATAAAGAGATATTTATGGCAAAAATGCACATAATTTTGACTCTCCCTCATCCATTTTACAGCTGTTGGTTATTTCTGTCTTTGTGATTATGAGAACTTTTCAGCACCTTCTGCAATAAGAGGAGGTTCACAGGTCAGATAGGCAGCTAGAAAGCATCATCATCATGTTGACATCATGGATTCTCATGATTCTCTCTCACCACCCATCCCTATTGGTCATTGCACTCAGCCTCCAATTTCACACACAGCAAATTGATGTAGGTTTTTGTTGGTTAACCAACACTTGTGTGTCCACGTGTAAGGGAATTTTCCTCTCATCTCACTTATGAGAGCGTGACACAAGGACATTTTTATGTGGGCCCACCCACAAGCCGAAACTCATAGGTGGTAGGCACAAAAAATGCATTGATCCCATCAGCATTCGCCCTCAAGGGGGCACCTCAGGCACTGGGCAATAAACCCAGCCCCGCCCCTTTAAATCAAGGGGGCAGGTATTGCCTGGGGGGATAGTACCCTACAGGGGGGATAGCCCCCTGTGTGTCCATGTGTAAGCGTCCATAGGAAAATGCCATATGAGTTCATCATTGTTTCTCCAGCATGTCTTGTTTATCATACTTTGATGGTTTATGTAATAGGAGGTAAGTATGTTACGATTTTTGTGACCATTTTTAGATGAGAGCACTTTACAGTGAAGATTCCTTGTGTTCCCTAGTGTTAGGTAGAATCCTTGTGTTCCTCGGTATCCCTTAGTGTTAGGCAGAGTCCTAAGTTGTTCCTCGGTGTTCCTTAGTGTTAGGTAGAATCCTTGGCTGTTGATCCATCCGCCCGTGTCAAATACCAGCAACTGAGGGGCTTTCAAGATTGGCAATTAAATAGTTAACTAACCACATATTCGATCATGTTGATTGCCTGGCTTTAATCAACGCAGAGTTTATAATATTAAGTGGTGAACTTCAGCACATTTTATATCTTAAATATTCCAACAAAGAAACCATACAGCTGCTTTTTTGTGGAGTGCTGTCTATAAAATTTGTTCAACACAGTATTCTTCTGTAGTTCCAATTTAGCTTTTTCTGCTTCATTAGTCCAAGTGGTGCAGCCATACAGTTGCACTGACATGGCTACAACTTGGAAGAATTCTGTGTTTATCTTATCCGAGAGATCAGATTTCCATATGATTGATAATCTGTCTTAGCAGTCCAAACCATTACTATGCATATATTGACATCACTTTCTGTAGATGAGATATTACTACCTTGGTAATGTATTCCTATCTAATACAAATAAGTTTTAATTTGACCTATAGATGGGACCCTAACAGGTACTAGCACACCAGGGAGGAATATTTTTCTGTTCAAAGCCCCCCCCCCTCATTCCCTCACTGATGAACTTTCAACAAAACAAAACATTATTTTTTGTATTATTTAGATTTTTCAGGCTCGTCCTCATCTATTCATCTCGGTCAATGTACCCTCTGCCTTCTTCAGCTGTTTCTGATCAAACTTGGGAGCCTTCATGGAACCTTCACCCAAACCATATATTCAATTCCTTCAGGTAGATTGTTCTCGGGTTCAGCTAGGTTATGTATTCAATATTATTTTCGCCTGTAGTCAGGATTGAACCTGCAACCTCCGGATGATTGTCAGAACTCTAACTCAACACATATCTCTGTTACACCATGTGTCCTACTGGACAATTCAGAGTGAATTTTTAGAACCTATAAACCTTTTGTTTTTTACCTAGAATTTACTTATACTTATGAAGGATTTTTTTTTTACCTTACTCATATTGTAATTTTAAAAAAAAAAATTTTTAATAATCTATTTTAATTGGTATTATTGATTTATATATAGTTTGTTTTATTTTAATATGTATTTAAAGTTATCTAATATTTAGAGTTTTACGAGAAAATTATTCACAAATAAGAAATAGTCATAATCTTCTTCTACATTGAATTTTATATTTTATTATTTGGTGAAAAAAAAAAAAAAACAACTCTTTTGATTATTGTCTGTTGTAAAATTTTATTTTCAGACAGACGATAATCAAAACAGATGGTTTTGACGTCCCCCAAAAGAAAAACCTTAAATATTTGAACTATTTGAATTTAACGGTTAGAAACTTGGTTTAATTAGAAAGAAAATATTTGAATTTTGACAGGAAAACTTTTTTTTTATGTCTATTATTTAAAAAATATAAGATTCTTTAATAAAAGAGTGTGGCAAAAATTAATTTTTATACTGCCCAAAGGGCGTTTTTTTTTTTTTTTTTGTTAGTCTTTAATTACTACTTAAACAAGGTGTTCATCTCCATACTCGGACTACTCAAGAGGTCACTATAGCCTAACATATGCGCTGCATCCTTGAGATCTTTTCCAATGTTCTTCCCTATCTATTAAGAGGGCACATCTGCAAAAATCTTGTGTATATCTTATTATAAATGGAAATTGTGTGTTTGTCTGTAATCAAAACTATATTACTACTCAAGTCACAATTCCCTTAGTTATTTACATCATATTCTCCATGATTTTATCTTCATTTAAACCTCAATTATTAATAAAATTGTTTTGCATTATTAATACTGTTGACCATATCTACATACTAGGATATTTACCACATACCCCACGTGTACGGGTTAGGCACAAAGCCCTATTAATGTGGGAACCTACACGAACCAAAGCTCATGGGTAGTGGGTGCAAAAAATGCGTTGATCCCGTCGGCATTCCCCCTCAAGGTGGGCAATAAACCCAGCCCTGCCCCTTTAAATCGAGGGGGCAGGTGTTGCCTGGTGGGATGGCCCCTGGATCAACGATGTTAGCTTGTAAGGTCCAGGATCGAAGCCACTGGACCCCCCCCGGTCGAAACCGGAGTTAGATATGTTGGACATATCTACATACTAAAAACATGCAATTGTACTTATATATAAAACAAAATAATGGTTTACAGTGTGATTGGAAAGGATAATTTGCCTATGATATTAGAAATTTGATTTTGATAAATATGTGCTTAGTATTATTGATTTCTAATTGTTTGGTTTCAACTTAATGAATATGTGCAAAAAGCTCAGGGATATATCTTAAAAGAAATCCATTAACAAGAAAAAATAACTAATTTTATTCTTTACTTCCTATTTTAAATAAATAGTTAAATTAGGAAAATTTAGCAATGAAAAACGGGATTGATGTTTCATTTGTTCAATTTTTTAATTTTACACCCCCCCCCCGTTCCAAATCATTTTATCTGCATTTTTATTTAGTTTCAATTAATATATTTCATATAATATTACATTAAAACTTAAACATTTTCACCCGGAGGGTGCATATATTTGCTAGTAACAATAAAGATGAGAACAGTCTGAAACATTTAAATAATACAAATTATCAAGCCTCATCTAAAAAGAAATTCAGACAAAGATGTTTTTAAAAAAAGTGTTTATTGTGCTGAGATACAGATGTGGCTAAATGCCAGTTTCTTATTTGATAACCACATTTGTCCAATGTCACCCGAGTGACGGGCATAAATTTTTTTTTTTTTTTTGTAATTAGTAGTGCTGCTTCACAGAATCTCCCCAAGTTCTGATCACCCTCAAGCAATGCTTTGATCAGAAAATTCTCAGACCGTGTTATATTGTTGTCGGATGATCGGGGGGGAGTGAGGGACTGAAATGGATGATGCCATTCCGCTGTGTAACAATTACATGTGGTAGAAATATTTATGACTTGTCACTTGATAAAGATTAAAGCATTGCTTAATAACAACAACATGAAGGTCATGGTTTGGAAAACAAAAATCTTTTTAAAAGGGTTAAACTGCAAAGTCTGTCTAAAAAATAATGAGACTGACTGTGTATTTAAAAAAAAAAAAAAAAAAAAAAAAAAAACTTTCATTACAAACTTAATTTTAAATCAACTCTATAAGTCTCCTTAGGAATCTACACATCACAAAAGATGGTTCTTCCCATTCCTGAAAATAATGCTGGAAGTCTTTAACTGACACTGCCTTCAGTTGTTTTATCATGACCTCTTGCAGGTTTCCAAAAGTTTCCAACTGATTGTGTACAATTTTTTTTTAATATTTAAAAAAAAAAAAAAAAAAATTTATAAACTTAATTACAAATTAACTTCATCAGTTCCCTTAGGAACTCACACACCAACAACTCCTGGAATTCTTCAACTGACACTGCCTTCAATTGCTTCATCACAACCTCTTGTATGCTCACAAAAGTTTCCAAATGGTAACCATGGAGCCGAGTTTTAGGAAGTCGCACACCAACAATTTTCCCACTCTTGGAAACAATGATGGAAGTCCTTAACTGACACTGCCTTCAATTGCTTCATCACAACCTCTTGTATGCTCCCAAAAGTTTTCCAAATGGTAACCATGGAGCTGAGTTTTCATTTTTGAGAAAGAGGAAATTGTTACAAAGTCTCAGATCAGGGGAGTAAGGAGGCTGTGGCAGCACAGAAATATTCTTTTTAGCAAAAATAAAAAAATAAAAATAATTCACAGAATTTGATTGCATAATGCTGCTCGTTCCATTTTCATGACAATTACCGAAACTCTTGGAATAATTCAAGATTACACAGCTGAATGTGAATTATGAATCAAATGTTTACAAGGTCAACATCAATCAGCTTGGGTGCCTCGTGTAGTATAATGGTTAGCAAGCTGGATTAGCAGATCATTGTAAGTAGATTGAATTCTCACTGGGCACCCCATACTTCTGGCCTTGTGTCACATTTAAGCTTAGTAAATAATAACATCAATTAGCTAATTTTCAATCAGAGTTGCCAACCTGAAAATTAAAATTTTTAAAAATTAAAAAAATCTCATTACTTTCTTGACAGACTTTGTAAATTGTTCTCACCAAATTTCTTGTGTCTCACTTTAGGAATTATTGCTCACTGCCGAGAAAATGTCTATAACATTTTAGTACTTCCTGAAACTCTTTAAGTCAACTTAGATACAACAAACTTTTCTGTACATTGCTTATTAAAGCAGAATATAAGGATAGTATTAAATAAAAATTCAAGCAATGTATCTTAAAAACAAACCAAAAAATTGGGTGATTAAAATTATAATTTTATATGTATATAAATCCGAGAACATTAAAAAAACTTTAAAACAAACTTTAAAATGCAATCCTTATTTATCTTTTCATTTTTTAAATTTTTTATACAGTTCAATTAGCAGAGTGAAAAGCAGGTACAGAAAAAAAAGTTACATTCTTAACAGTAATAACAACAATTGCATTTTGCTATCAATTTGTATCATATATATATATATATATATATATATATATATATATATATAAATTCACAGATTAATTAAATCTTTATATATATATATAAAAAGGAAATAACAGATTAGGACAAAATGTGAGTACTATTAATTGATTGAAATTGTTTGTTTTAACCCACTGTGTTCCTCCACACACACACTATATTATATATATATATATATATATATATATATATATATAGAAAGAAAGAAATGGATATATAAAATCCGATAATGTAAATGTATAAAGTTTTTGAAAAACAAAACTGTCAATCCTCAACATATTGTCTTGTTTTTTTGTTTTTTTTCCAAAAACTTTATACATTAATAAATAATTAATAAGTTTAAATAACAGCCAACGTGTGTAACCTGACTTTTTTGGCACATAAGTAAATGCATTTTCGTGATTTGATATGTATATAATGTCAGCTACTTGCTACATCACATTGTCTCATAATACAGATCAACCTGGTATATTTGTAAATCTAAAAATCAAAATCAAGACAGTTGTATATTTTTGCTAAATAAGCCTTATATGTGTTCATCGGGAAAGCCAGAAAATAGATAATATGTCAACAATATATTCAAGTTCACCTCTAGTTTATAAGATATAAAAATATCCAATTTGCGAAATACCTTATAGTCATTGACTGAAGGATTATACAAAGGAAACTGAGAGTAAAGCTTTTTTATTTAATTCACAGAAACTACAACACATTCAGGGAACACAATAACACCATTAAATAGAGCAAGTTTTTAGTTAAAAACTATTTTTCCACTTAGTCTCTACCAATGGTTATGCATTTTTGACGGTGATGAGCTTAACGCATGCCAAGTAAGATGTAGATGGTAGGTATTTACCTAACCCCTCTGCTACAGGTAGGATGTGACAAGGTTTCAAGGATAGAATTCACTATTCAGTAGTAATGGATCTGCAAGACTAGCTTGCTAACTCTTACACCACAATGCCAAGATAGATTGTTGTAGACTGTCGAAACACGGCATCTTTCAAAGCCTCCATCCATGCTTCCTGTAATCCACCAACACTATACCTGATACCCACCTCCACACACATATGCATGGACGTACACACATACATGTACATCATTACTGTACGCTATTCATGTTCCTGACACTAGTACATTATTCTATGTACTAGACATGAGATTTTGATGAGTTGTGGTGCACCTGAGCACCTGTACACAATAAATTTCATTATTTCTAATTCACTATTCAGTTGTAATAGATCTGCAAGACTAGCTTGCTAACCCTTACACCACAATGCCAAGTAAGATGTTGGTGATAGGTATTTTCCCAACCCATTTGCAACAGGTAGCATGTGACACAAGGTTGCAAATTTAGTATTAATGGATCTGCAAGACTAGCTTGCAAACCCTTACACCACCCACCCCATTTTTGGGCAGTAGAGGTTGAACTCATCATTTTTTTTTTTCCCGTTACACAGCTGAGTAGCATTCTGGAAAAATGCCATCCAGCATTAATGGAGATGTGAGCACAATTAGGCAGTGGGCAATGTGAATGACAAGATACATTCAAAAGAGCCATCAATACATGAAATGAAAAGTACCTTGTTCAGACCCACTCTACAAGTCAGGCCAATAAAAGATGGACAATATAAACATTTTCCTGATAACACCAACACCACCATCATTGCTGGGAAAAATTAGGTCGCCTCCACTGGGGCACAGTATGCAAGTATTTGTTCATAACTGGCAAAAATGCATAGGCTACGGTGAGGACTATGTGAAAAAACAGTTTTGTAGCAGAAAACTTGCTCTATCCAATGGTATTATTGCACTCCTGTATCGGTTGTAGTTTTTGTGGAAATAAATAAGAAGCATTATTTTTGGAGTGCACCCTTATAAAGGGAGGAACTGTTTAGAATATAAAGAAAAAAAAATAGGTAAATAAAAAAAAGAAGTCTTTAAATAAATAAATAAGGAGAAAGAATATGAAATGTAGAAAAAAGATTGGATTATTCAGACTATTGTCCTCATCTTTATTGTTATATACACAACGTTTCGACTGATGTGCCCTCCGACCTTCTTCAGGTGTTTTGTGTTGAACTTGGGAACTTTCTTGTTGAACTCGGAGAATCTTCAAAATAGCCCAAAACACCTGAAAAAGGCTGGAGGGTACATCAGCTGAAACATTGTGTATATGACAATAAAAATGAGAACAATAGTCCAAATAATCCAAATTATCAAGCCTAATCAAGAATTCAGACAAGTAGAAATAATTCTTTGAAAAAGATTTTTTTTTTAAATAATATGAAATGTAAAACGAAATACTAAATGTTTAACAAATGAAATCTGAAGAAACAAAATTTAAGAAATGTTTTAATACAATAAAAAAAAAAAAATTAAAGAAGCGATTATCAAGGCAAGATTTAATGTGAAATTGTTGAAAAAAAATGAAGAGAAAAAAAAATAACGCAAATGTATTGAATATATTTGTATTTAACAAGTTAATAAGTTAAAGACTAAATAACAAATTAGTTCATTTTTTGTTTTTCTCAAAGGGAGATAATAAAGAAAAAGGTGCAGACATTTTCTTATAATTAATGTATTGTTAAAAATAATAAATGATGATTCAGCTGTAATGAATTCCAGACCATACTTCCATTTGCATTCTAACAATAAAATAATCTTGGATAACTTGTACAATGACATGTCACTATCCTTTCTCCTTTCATTCATTGTTTCTTCGGTTTTTTTGTGTGTTTTTTTATAACATCTTTTTGTTTGTTTTTGCCTTTTTTTCACCTTCATGCATTTAGTACAAAATTTGTTCAGATTTTAACCCTGCACCAACTCCATAGTTCCGTGACGAGGCACTAAGAGCTTTGCTAGTGAGTACAAGTTCCATCTCTTGGAAATCAACGAGTCTCTTCACGTCCTTGTCTTTTCGAATAATTGTGTCTGGTAATTTACGGATTTTCTGTACAAGACGTTTGTCAATGCATAACTCGTGACACATTAGATTCAACAAGGCATCAAATGTCAAAGAGGAACGGTCCAATTCAATCTCAACATAATCCTTCTCTTCCACATTAGCAACTCTCGCTTTGAGAACCATTTCTAGAAAAAAAAAAAAAGAAGAAATAAAGCCATATAGAATTTCATTTCATTATATGGAAATTATACACACACACACATACAGAGTTTTAGTTTCATCTTTTTTTCTTTGTGTTACATAATTGTTGGGTGTACTATCAATTTTGAACAGTTAGTGTAGAAAATAGTATTTGAATTCAAATCAGAACAGTTGGAGATTTGATTGACAAGTCATAACCTTAGTTCTGACCCTCCACTTCCATTTACGATTACAAGCATGAAAATAATTTTCAGTCGGTTGTGAGCTATTGACACAGTAAGATGTAGTGGCAGATGGCTAACTGGACTTGCACACTTGTAGTTGTGGTTATTGGATCCAAATCTTAAGAAATTAAATAAATATGGATTCACAAAAATAGATGTCTTGAGATGTTCATTAAAAGCAAATGACAATCAAGGCATCTCACCAAAATCTTAAGATGAAGAATTAATACATTATTCTAAGTATTATACATATACCTTTGATGAGTTGTAGTGCACATGAACCCTGGATGAAATAATTTCATTATTATTTTTTTTTATTATTGCTTGCAAGAATATGCACCCTCCAGGCGTAAGTATTAAAGTTTAAATGTAATGAAATGTATTAAATTAGAAAGACAAACAAAAATTAAATAAGAATGCATATAAAAAGGTTACTCTTATTTTAATTATATTTCAATTAGTTTCTACATTTAATCATTCATAGGATTGATTTTAATACGTTAGATATTAGAGATCAATAACACCAAGTAATTATTTGTTAAAACCAGTATGCAAATTAACCACACCATATATTATGTAAACCTTTATTTCTTAGTGATATATAATTTTAAATGCACTAATAACATCGGCTATTTTGAGGCAAATCAGATTTTCATAGACATTGTTAATAGATAAGATTTATTCTATGTATTAATGATTTTGACTATAAATTGAATACTCATTGATAAATTTACAAATTTCCTGAGGGTATTGTGATGTAAGCAGTTACATAGTTTTGGATACAAACACTGAATCTCCATTGTAATAAGATATACCAAAATTAACATGTGTAAAACAGTTGGGTTTTTTAAAAAAGAATTAGTTTAAATGAGCAAAGTAAATAATACTAACCATTATCACTATTTGAAAATAAAAATGGCTGGGAGCCATAGGTGGAGGAGGTGGTGGTGCACTGTGGGTCGTAGATTGCTGGGAATTCATGTATGGAAAAGAAGGGTGAGACAAATAGTTGGGTGTAATGGGCAATTTCGTTTCTTTCACCTTTAAAGTAGCTGCATCTGAAACTGAATAGAAAAGAAAATGTAAAATACAAACAAGGAAAAATCTTAAATTTAAAAAGACTAAATTTGTACAATGGCCCAAAATTTTAATCACATCGACTTCAATTCTATAAAAAAGTTGAGCCATGTAAAAGGGCCAAGAAAAAAAAAAATTACATAATACTACTACTACTACTACTAATAATAATAATAATAATAATAATAGCTGTCCATTGTATCTGATGATGACACTATAAAAATGGTATGGGTTCTTATAATACATTAGAAGCTCAGAGTGACCTTCCAGCATAGGAATATATATATATATATATATATATATATATATATATATATATATGAGTTAAGAGTAAGGAAATGAATCTGATGGTATATGTATAGATAAAAGGGTATGAAAACATTTATATCATTTTCATAGGTAATATTGAACAATATTTCGATTTATAAAGAATCATCATAAGAGCATGTTTTTAATCCGGACTCTGCTTCTCTCTCGATGAGTCCAAATTAAAATCAACTTTTATATTAAACCATCATTAGGGTATTGTTATTATGTGATGTAACTTCTAAATAATATTCAATATATCAATACCCTTAATTGTCCGACCATTATCACTTGCAATACCTTCTGTTTAAAAATGAGACCATTCAAATCGTTCAAGATGAAATGCCCAAAATGGAAATCTTCATTATCTAGTGTCGCTTTTCCACCAAATTCTTATTTTTTATGTTGCCAACTCAGCTAAATAATGGAACATTCCGTTTTTATTATAAAGAATGAAAGAGAAGAAAAAATATAAGCAATATTTAAACTTTCAATAAGAAAAACTCCACAAACGTCATTTGGCTATTATAAATTTAAATGAGCCCAGTTTCGCCAGATAGCCATTACAAAATAAATAGAAACAGAAAGATAAAAGGAGTTTTCTTTTTTTTCTCATTCCTAGTAATATATATATATATATATATATATACACACACACATATACACACACAAAAAGATTCTGTCTGTCTGTATGTCAATACAATGAGCAAGTACATATCCTTTTATAAAGGAAAATTGATGGAGACCAAAGTTCAATAAAATCCACACCCTATTTTTGTCCGGGGGGGGGGGCAAAAACTTTTTACTCCTCGTTTTTCATAAGAAAAGCTAAATGAAATATGATAATCAATGATGTCAAAAACTTAATTAAAAAGATTAAAAAATAAAACAAATTAATAAAAGATAAAAGATAAAAAAGTAAATAAAAAGCAAATAAAAGACAAAAAATACAAACAAGAAGAATAAAATAAACAACATAAAAATAAGAATATAAAAAATAAAAGATAATAAAACAAATATATAGAAAAGCAATGTTTATTAATCTACATATTTAGCAACTACATATAGATAGTTTATATTTTATTAATCTCTCTCTCTCTCTATATATATATATATATATATATACCAACTACATATAGAATACAGTTATAAAAAACGCACACATTTAACCATTTATACCATTTAAAAAAAAAATATTTCGTTTACTTGACAATGTGTTAGCAGGAAACCATTGGTTGTAAATATTGTTCTCATGTAAATAAATAAAAGCTAAACCTTTTTATTTGTTCATTCATTCATCTATCAACACTCTAAGACAGATATTGAGCACTCTTCTAATAACACTGTATGTTGGATTACTACTAAGGTTTGGTTTGGTTTTACGGCATATCAACCTCAATGGGTCATTTAATGCCAATAAAGTTTTGAAATAAATCAATTCTAAATGGATAATACAATTTTTTTTATAAATACATTTTTCTATTTAACCCAGAGATGGGTGGATTACTACCGCTTTTTCAAGTATAATAGTGCCAACCATACACACTAATAATACTACCAACTACATATAAGATATTTTATTTTTTACTAATCTACATATATGTATTACCAATTAATCATTATATAGACAAGATAATAATTTTTTAAACTTTAAATCCCAGGCAACACTGGGTGGCTTTGCTAGTTTTAAGAAGAAATGTCACCAATTTCATACCAAAGAAAATAAAGTCATGAATATCATAACTCATTAAAAAAAAAATAAAAGAAAAAAAAGAAAGAAAGTTCCTTATACTCAAAATAATTCCAAAGAGAGACTATTACCTTGAAATTCTCTATTCATCACCATAGCTGTATAAATTCCAGGGTCCGTCATAAGATTACACTTATGTATGTATAAAGTCTTTGTAAAAAATTAAATTATTTGCTTTATAAAAAGTCAACTAGTTAAATTCACTGATTATAATAATAATAATAATAATATTAATAATTATATTCAATTGGGTTAAAAGTACCAGTTTAAAGAAACAGTTTTCAATATTTACAGCGTATGCTAAGATACAAAAGACAAGAGTAAGTAATGTTATAAAACCTTAAGAGTATTTGCTATTATTAATGGTCTCGACCCCCACCCCGACCCCCACCCGTTTTTATTGATATTTTTATGGTCAAGTTTTAATCAATGTTCTCTGTAAACATTGTCAGTACTTATGTTCCGCAGCTGTTTACCTATGTCACATCTGTTTCTTTTGATAAGACAAAGATTGAAATCATAAAGCCAAAACTGGATGATTGGATAAGAACTTAATATAAGTTAAATATTAATAACAATCTACAATAGAAAGAAATATGCTAACACTAAAAAGTAGTAATATCTGAATGTCAACAGTAGAATATATAAATCAATAAAATAACCAGTACATTAAGGAATTTATATATATATATATATATATATATAGAAATTTGAAAAAACCAGTGTTACAAAATTAAGATGAATTTATTTATCGTCGCTTAAACGTTTCGGTTTCTTTAAACCTTCATCAGGATGTATTAAGGGGTGAAGAAATTGATGGATGTTTTATAGATGACAGGAGATAAAAAATTTTTTTATCTCCTGTCATCTATAAAACATCCATCAATTTCTTTACCCCATAATACATCCTGATGAAGGTTTAAAGAAACCGAAACGTTTAAGCGACGATAAATAAATTCATCTTAATTTTGTAACACTGGTTTTTTCAAATTTATTAATATTGTCGGATTTATTTCCATATTTACTCCATATATATATATATATATATATATATATATATATATATGTGTGTGTGTGTGTTGAATTAAACAAAAGACATCTCCTGTTTAACAATTTTATTTGTGATATTTTCAAGTTTTCTGGCCAACTTTTTAATATTTGGGTGGAAATCGTGGATTAGTCCAAAGTTCATGTCCCAAGTACTTTCGGCACTTCGAAGTGCCATCATCAAGGGTGATGTGTTCCAGTTTTTCAAATTATATTAATGGATGTGGAGGCTGGAAGGAGGAGAATTGATGGGAAAGGTGCTATAGGCATTTTAAAATGTGTGTACTGCATTGGAAATTAATTTTTTTAAGGAAAACTTGAAAAAATCACAAATAAAATTGTTAAACAGGAGATGTGTCTTTTGTTTAATTCAACATGCATAAATGAAAAAATGCTGCTCAAATACACACACACATATATATATATATATATACTCTAGTAAAAGTATTGGTCCATGACCAGACCAATAGGATTTTAGGATGGGTGGATGGTTGAATTTTACGGCATGTCAACCCCTGCCGAAGACGTTTTGTTTTATTCATTCTTGATGGGTATTCAACATTTTTCTCAAACTCAATTTTTTTTCTACTCAACCCATAGATGGGACCCTAACAGGTACTACCACTCCAGGTCAGAGTGGATCCAAGAGTAATAGTGATGAAACTAAACTTGTGATTGGTTTGAAACATTTTTTGTATACATGAATTTTAATGATAAAGGAAGTAAAGTAATATAATATTCATTTATTTTAGAAATTGGTTTTTGTTTTGGTTTACATTTAAAATATCTAAAAACTGTAACCCTAAACTCATGAGTGTTTATATATACACACATTATATACATACTTTATATACACTAGCAAATATATGCACCCTCCGGGTGCAAGTATTTAAGTTTAAATGTAATAAAATATTAGATTAAATCAGAAAGGCTAATGAAACTAATTAAGAATTCAAATAAAAATATTTGAAACAGAGGGGGTATAATCGGAAAATAGAACGACTGAAACTTACTTTCATCACTTCCGTTTTCCAATGCTAAATTTTCCTAATCTTTTATTTATTGAAGAGATTTTTACTCATATTCATTAAGATAAAACCAAACAATTAGAAATCAATAATACCAAGCACATTTTTATAAAATCAGTTTTTTAAATATCAATATGCAAATTAGCTTTACGTTTACACTGAAAACGGGTATTTTGTTGTATATATAAATACATTGCATGTTATTAGTATTTAGGTAAGGCAACAGTATTAATAATATCAAACAGTTTTATATTAATTGCGGTTTAAATAGAAATAGAATCATGAGAATGTGATGTAAATAACTAAGGGAATTGTGACTTGAGTACTAATATAGTTCAGTTACAGACAGAAAACACACAATCTCCATTATAATAAGATACATACACACACACACACACACACACACATTTTTTTGCTTTTCAATGTAAATCGCATTCCATTTTATATGAAAATATATGTATATATATGTTCATATAAAATGGAATGCAATTAACATTGAGGGCAAAAAAAAAAAATTTTTTTTTTAGATGAAACATTAGACAATTATTCTGCCTTGATGATGTTCGCATAAACCGTTAGCAATGTCCATAAAAAAAATAATCATTTGAATATTTTGTTTTTCATATTAATGTACTATTGAATTTATTCCATCTTTCACTGATAATTTTCTTGACCATATGCATTGTGAAATCAATATAAAAATTAATACACATAACAAAAGACCATGCCTAAACAAATGAACAAGAATGTATGGATTTAGTGGCAAAAGCCTGAAACCACTGCAGTAAAATGCCTCAGAAAATATTGAATTTCAATATTTTTATTCTATTTTCTTCTTTTTTTTTTTAATAACTTTAATTCATTTCATTCAAAGGAAGCAGCTAAAATGATGTAAAGAATTTTAAAATAGCAACAAAGATGAGAATAGTCTAAAAATACTAAATATCTAATAATATCTTATAATCTTATAATCTCAAGCAAATCTCAAGATAAGAAATCTACCATCTGTAAATGTTCTTAACCTATAGATATTAAATTGTCAACCGTTGGTTGGTTGGTTTTATGGCATATCAACCCTTGTGGGCTATTTAAACCAAATCCTGTTAATAGATATATTATGCGATTTTTAAGCGATTATCTTTTAGGTAACATTAATTCACACATATCAACATTAATATATAAAATAGGTAAAAATTTAAGCAACAAATCCTGTAAAGATAATTTTAAATATTTTGATAAGAAAGTGTAAATATTTAAAAATATAATTCAAGAAAGACACTATAATATCGACCTTGATATCATCAAATAGTTCTTTTATAGTATAACCATTGATATAAAAAAAATAACAAATATAAACAAACCATACATAGTTTTTTGTTGTTTTTTTCTTTCTTTCTTTCGCTAATGAATACATTTTCTACAAACTAGATTTTATTTCAGATAGAAATAATATTCTGAAATGGTTATATTACAAAAGTGTATAAAGACTTGAATTGGGAGAGACCCTGAGGCACATTGGTTAACATACTGGACTGCAACATCATAGTAAGCAAATTCAAACTCCAGTTGCACTATTACGTTCAATTTCAGACGATTACCTTTGGGAAAAGTAGGAATCCCCTCATCCCCCTAGCTATGGGTTAAATAGTACCACTACTGTTTTTCTACAAAGATGGCTTTGGCAAAGCTATCCTTGTAGAAGTGGTACTATTTAACCCATAGTGGGGGGATCATACCTTTTCCAAGGGGATTAGTCTGAAAGTGAACGTAATTGTGCGACTGGAGTCCAAACTTGTTTACTATGATGTTGCAGTGCAGCACAAGAGCCACTACACTACGGGACTCCCCATGTCAATTAAGATACAGTCAACAGATAAAAATCAGGAGTAAACGAACAAAAGAAAAGAATTATCAAATACTAAATATTCTCTGTACAATTCAATGAATGACTGCATCGTGCAGGAGTTGAAGTAATTAAAAGAAAAGAAAAAGAACTCTGTTATTACAAAATAAAAAAAGTAGTCGGCAGAGTGGCTCATTGTCAATATTAGCCAAACAGCAATGGAGTCTATCTCTTGAGGCACAAAAAAGGAGTGAAACAGAGTGAAAAGTAGCCTCTACAGCAAAGAGAGCCAGAAGGAAGGAGAGACAACAGCTGCCCCAGCAAGCATCAATGTTTGTGTGCAGTCAGTGCACCAGAGACTTCCATTCAAAAATTGGCCTGCTCAGCCATTCATGTAGATGCAAATAAAAACTTTTTTTTTTGTCATTATGTCATAGTCTTTAATAGACAGAAGGATGCCAACAATATAAAAGACCAGGGAGATTGTTTTTACATCCAAGGTGGAGCGTCACACCGACCATCAGCTCCCCCACTTTATCACACAGATCCAAGTTGTGCTACTAATGCGCTGAGTTAGCGAGGGCCAGTATCTAGCCCAGAATCTTGTGATTCCTAGACAGACACTCTACCAATTGAGCTAAACTTGCCCCAAAGTAGAATACCAAAATCAATTATAAAATTGGTCCCAGGATAACAGATAATTACTATCATCCTTTCCCTCTGACCAACAGAGGGAGGCAAATGCTCATTAGAATCCTTCCCTCCTTCCTAAATAGAAGCATCAATATAATTAAGGACTGATGTTATGACAAGAACCGAATGGGATCATGAGACATCTAGTCAGTGATAATTTTTCTAAACTTAAAAGTCAAATAAAATGTGAAGGACTAGAAGCAACCATTGGTGGCTTCAAAAAATTAATTCCATCAATTAATGATTTCATAACCCCAAATTAAGGGTTGAAGTCAACACAAAATTTATTTTATGATATTTATAAAGAACATTTGACATTTAAATTAAAACACTTTTTGAGAATGGGGTCCCTGATAGAAAGTTTTTCTCATCTATTATTAGAATCCTTTGAAGCATCAAGTTAATATAATTATTCTATAAGTTATTAGAGAAGATAAAATCTGTTTTATATATATATATGAGAGAGAGAGATATCAGGCACAAAACTCAAACCTTACTCCAGAGTACAAACATTTTTGTTTTCAGCTATCCCATCATTCCATTAAAAGAAAGACTGTGAATAGTCGTTATATTAAGCCTTTTATAATTAGTATCCAATGTGATCCCCTTAACATGAAATATTGGGCTTACAGTGTATAGTCAAATAGTGCTCAGCTTAAAATATTGGGCATACAAGTTCAAAGAATTAAACTCTTCTCAATCTAAACACACCTGGTCTGTTCAATGTTTATAGTTGTAACAGAATGTCATAAAAAATATGAAAAGAGATAAAAATATATACATTTTCCTACTTGAGTATCTCAAAGAAAAAAATCTATTGATTAAATATGCTTTTATGCTAAAAAAGTAGCTTCCAAAAATCAATATATTGATGTTTTGCAATATCAACATATAAATAATATATTAACATTATTAAGGTACAGAGATTATGAGATATATATATATATATATATATATATATATATATATAAAAAAAGAAAGTTCGGTATGTATGTGTTAACTTATAACTCAGAAAAGAGATGTTATTCAGATTTGAAATCTTGCAAACACCTTGACATCTCTATAACTAAGAAACACACCAAATTTGGTTATTGATTTTTACTGATTAAGGGATATAATTAATTAATTAATTAAACAAAAATCAAGTGATTTGCGATAATCATGGCATAGCTGCTGCTGCTAATATAAAAAAATATCGCTGGGTGCTGCTTGTATCAACAGTGATTTAAAATGGCGCCTGCTGGGTAATTTGAAGTTGACAAATTCATGCCCTAATTGTTTCAGCTCGGAATTTCTCGCGTACCACCGGTCTAATCTTAGAAATATTTATTTGGTTAGAAAGAAAAGAAAATAATCTTTCTAAATATGTAATTTGTATGTGGTTTTATCGATTGAATTATTTTTTACAGCGAATTAAATAATAATAAACGAAAACAGTTAACAATTAATAATAACTCAACTTTGTTTTTATTATTAATACTTTCATTTTAGAATAAAATATATCCGACAGGGCGGACTTTAAGTTGGAGTTGTAAAATAATTACATAATGTTATTGGGTAATGAATCTTTTTAAAAAATAAGTTAAAAAAAAAAAAAATGTTGAATACCCATTAAGAATGTCTTCAGCATAAAAAAAATAAATAAATAAAAAATTTAAAAAATGGAGATATTAAAAACTGCTAAAATTCAAGCTAAACCCATTTCTCTTACCTCCTAGTATTTTGTGTATGGTTGTATCTGTGGTCAACTGAGCTGCTACATCACCATCGTGATTTTTTATAGTCTTATCAGCACCATTGTTCAGAAGATAAGCAACAACTGAAGGATGATTTCTCACAACAGCCCAATGTAAAGCGGTCCTGCAATAAAAAAATACATTTTGTTTTGGTTTTTTAAATTTACATGTGTATGTACTAACAATCAAATTAATCTTTGCAGATTTACAAAGAGGAGAATAAAGAGAAAGGTTACGAGATAAAAATGAGAAACAAAAAAAAAGATCAAAATCATGTACTGCATTATTTTCAAGTTAAACTTACAGATAATTTCTTGTATAAAACATGAAACTTACTTTTATTTGTTCAGTAGAAACAGAGTTTTTTTTTGTTTTTGTTTTTTTGTTGAAAAAAAAAAAAAAAAAAAAAAGAAAAAAGAGAATTTATTCAATTTTACTTTTAGATTCTCTAATTGTTACTATGCAATAGGGTAGGTCGATTTTTCCCTTTTTTAAAATATCAAATTGTCCATCTATGCGAAAGTTGTGTTAATATACTGAATACGGATACCAAATCCTGGTTTTCGCAAAATTTTACCTTTAGAAAAATGAGGATTTTTAGTGCATTTTAGTAGACGATCTTTGATGCTATTATCTATGTATACTAACGTTTTGCATAGATGTAGCGTATTATGGTCTACGGGGAATTAGGGCATTGAAAATAAAACGGTATTCAGATTTCTGGAGAAAGAGAGGAAAAAGAAATAAGAACAAAGAGAGGTTAAAGTTTTTAACTCAATTGACCGACCAATGACCCCAGAACTAAAGTTAAAAATAAAACCGGAAGTTCTAGTTTCTGGGAAAAGCAGAAGTGACCCTCCCACCCCCGGGACGACAAACGGAAGAAGAGGAAAATCAGTCTTTTTCGGCTGGGCTTTCGTGGGAGGCAGACGGGGCTTTCCGGGTTCCCCCATATAGGTTTCGCATAGTAGTACCGAACATGATTTACGATAGAGTAATTTGACCTTACTCCCTCTCTCTCCCCTTCTCTCTGAAAAAGAACCCACAAGCCTAGAAAGAAATAAACAGCCCCCTTGTGACTATATGACTTGCATATGTTGTTTTTTAACTAACGACGACTACTACTACTAACGACTTATACTACAACTTGAGTTTGGCTCTATGCAACACTATGCAATCTTTTAATATCTGACAACTAACTTGGAAAACATTCATAAGGTTATTAGCCATCTTATCAACAGCAACCTTGAGCACCTTCTTGATTTCAATGTTTCTAACATGTGGGCATGCCTACAAAGTCAGAAAACAGCATAGCTCACATAACTTTCGGAAACATTTTTTTCAAACTCAGAGTTGCTGAGGCATGAAATAAACTGCTTTCATCGGTTGTTGGCTGCCGAAAGACTGCATCTTTCAAAAACTCCATGCTTCCTGTAATTTGACAACACTTTATCTATGTGTGCATGTGCACACACACATAGATGTATATCATTACTGTATACTATTCATTTTCCTGACATTAGTATATCATTCTATGTACTATACACAAGTCTTTGAAGAGTTGTGGTGCACCTGAGCACTGTACGCAATAATTTAATTATTATTAGCAATCTCTCCAGTTTGTGACACCATTGTGGCTTATTCTGGGTTTTATTCAGTAAGTTTTTACTGCTAGTTTAAACCCATTATATCATTGAATAGAGCTTGTTGAAATCTTTCTTTTGCACATAATTTTTTTTTCTCCCTCCACTCATCAAAGCTATATTTATCTCCTAATAATATCAAAGAATTGTGTTAAAAAGAAAAAGAAAAACAAAACAGAGAATGGCTTCAAAGGTGTTGTGAACAGTTAAAATTTTAAATGTCAGTGTTAATTATTTAATAATGATTTTGGTATTTCACTTTTATCTTCAACTCATTTGATTTTATTAATTGTACAGATCTCATCATTTATCCACCCTGTCAGCTGATGTTGTAGAATATGCTGACTGCACTCCTGCAGAGGGGTAAGACCTCCCCACAATGGGGCCACGTATTGGCTGTAGACAGCAATCCATGAAACCTGAGAACAGGATCCTGGTAGCTGAGCAGTCCATGTCCCAGTTGCCTGCAACATTCCACTTTGGCCCTTACTTAGGCTAGATGGGCAGTCGGAGAGGCCAAATCAATCAAATCCTGGACGAGGCTGTTTGCATTTCACACAGCAATAATACCATTGAGAAAAGTATGAATCCAACTATTCTGCCTCCATCTATGGGTAAATAGAAGGGCTGACTGGGTTCTTTAACCATGGTTAGGCAACCAGTCTAGAAGGAAAATTGAATCCACACCGGTTAAACTCTGCTTAAGAAACTGACTTTGGGTCACATCCTGCTCATGCAGATGGGTTGGCATATATATATATATATTTTCCAAACACACATATACATATAAAAGACAATTAAAACAGACATACACACACACACACACACACACACACACACACACACACACACTCATACTCATTCATCTTGACCCACCATCATCAAACATTCTTGACCCACACCTGCATCACCATATAAACACTCCCCATCTAGAGAGAAGAAAATCCACTACCCACCCCCAACCACCCCTGCCCCTACTGTTTTCACCATTTTGAAAATGCCCTTCATTGAAGCAAGAACTATATTTAAGTCCTGAAGAAGGTCTAAATGACCGAAACGTTGCATCGTCGACAATAAACATCCAGTTTCCATAACATCCCATGTTGTCTACTTTTCTCCACGTGTGTGTGTGTGTGTGTGTGAAGTCATTAAAGCAACCAACCAACCATTTATAACATCTATGGGTGTCAAGATAATGGCATCAATCAAGTTATAAAGATGAGGATGCAATAAGGTCAGATGATAAATCTTTTCAAATCAATTGTGTAAATAAAGTGAAAGAATAAAGAAAGGGGTATGAAGCAGTGCTTCATCCCCCTAATACCCCTTATCTAATAAAAATTACAGAATTAGCACACTTAAAAGAGGTTCACTTAGGTCTTTTATTTAGCAGTAAATAAACTAATAACAGAGTTTTAAATGTCAGTGTTTCTATCTAATAATGTTTTAGGTATTACACTGTTATCTTCAAATTCTGTTTATTTATTTGATTTTATTACCAGCATAGAATAATGTGACTAATGTGCCCTGAAAGTTTGGTTGAAATCAGATCAGTAGCACAGCCATAGCTGCACGGACAGACAAACATTTGGTGAATGACGAAAAAAAAAGAAAAAGAACAGAAAAATAAAAAAACTATATCAGCCTGTACATGAGTGTTAACACTGTATGTCTATGCATCTATGCCTACATGGGTATTTGAGTTTTAAGTAATGTATCATGACTATAAACAAAACAAAACTAGGCTATAGAAATTCCCAAGAGGAAGAAGTAATACTGGCTTGGATGTGCATTGACCATACAAGACTTACACACTCTTTTATGCTCAAGCAGGAGGATCAACTACGGTGTGGGACATGCCAAACACCCTACACTGCCAAACATTTCCTCATGGTGTGTGGATTTTTCACTCCAATCAGAAAGAAATATTTCAACGCAAATAATACGAGTAGCATTCTTAGTTGATTTTTTTTATTTGATATTCTTTCTGATTCTACACTCAAATTTTATGTATCTCCATGGTGGAACCTATTATTTGAGGATAAGAAGTAGGGATATCAACCTTTTTTTTTTTTTAAAGTTTACCACAAGATTCAAATTTTTATTTTAATACAGCATATATACACATATATATAGTATTAATTTATATAAATAACATCACTTTGGACTTTAAAATACCTTTTTAAATACCTGTTATGTTGTTTTACATACAAGAAATAGAATAACTCTTTATATAATTTTATTTAACAAAGCCTGTCCTGCGTGTGCAGCTTTGTAAGTTTTTTTTCCAAAATTGAAAGTTTGACAAAAATCCTGACGGTATACAATCATTAAAATTTTACACATTATATATGGAAGTTATTCGGAGACTGTCTTCTATTACTGATATAGTGCTTTTTTTTGCTTATTTTATACGTTTTAAAGAAATATTCGTCAACCTTGGTCTGTTGTGGTTTCACTTCCAAAGGTTGGGAAAAATACAAGTTTCAGTTAGTAGTTAAAAGTGTCTCCTAATTAAGTGTAAAATTTCAAGAATATTGATAAAGATTAGCTACTTTGATTTTGAAAAAACAAAATAGCGTATAAATTTTAGTCTGAAAAAAAAAAAAAAAAAAAAAAAAAAAAAAAAATTTATGTTTTCGGCAGTTCGAAGCAAAATATAATTTTAACTTGCTGTAAAAAATAATTCAATAGATAAAAACACATAAGAATTACATATTTAGAAAGATTTTTTTTTTTTTTCCAGCCATATAAATATTTTTAAGATTGGACCAGAAATTTATGAGAAATTGCGATTTGAACCAATGAAGGTGAAAATTTGTCAATGTCCACCAATTTTACCAAACAACCTGGTAATGCTAAATGCGGGATCTGTTTGAGAATACTAACATGGATGAAATTTTATCCTTCTTGAGAGAAATAAAAATATATGGAAAATTATGAATCAGATATAAAAATACACCTGTAAAGGAAACTTGAGTACCAACTTTTATCTCAGATTTTGCCATTAAATAACTCACAGGGTTATTATGCCATTAAACAAACCAAATTAAGTTAATGAAGATTATTTATACCAATTTGAAGATATCAAGAACTTGAAACATAGAAACTTTTACCAAAATTACTTGTTTCGGCATTAAATGGCCCAAAAAGGGTTGATATGCCATAAAACAAACTAAATGTCCAAACCGCAAACCCTTCACAAAGGCGCGTTCGCTTTAGTTATAACTCTGGCCCGTGTTTAAAAAAAAAAAAAAAAAAAAAAATCAGCCACAGAGCCCAAATCGAAAACCAACTTACTTAGATGAAAAAGAAAACATTCAACATAGCAACTTTTAATGTTAAAACATTAAAACCAATAAATCAACTACTTGAGCTAACAGTGTCTGCAGGCAATAAGAATATAGACACGATTTGCATAGAAGAATATAGATATTACCATGGCGAACTAGAGCTAAATACCACAAAACCAGTAATGGATAGACATTTGTGTTGGCATCTGCACGGAAAAACTCCACCATAGGAAGTGTAGGAATGCTTCTCAGTCCTTGTACTTTAAAATCACTAAACAGCATAGAAAACCCAGAGAACAGCAACAGTAGTGTATATTAAAAGAGTCAGCAGAGTGGCCTATTGTTGGTAGAAACCGGACAACAAGGGAGCCTATCCTCTTTTCACTAGTGCTAGACCAGAGAGATTGTTTTTACGTTTGAAGTGGAGCTCTCCACCATACCGTACAGATCCATGCTGTGCTACTCATTTGCTGAGTTAGCAAGGGCTGGTATCAAACCCGGAACCTTATGGTACCAAGTTGGATGTTCAACCAACTGAGCTTAACTGGCATAAACAGTGATTATTATATATTAGTACCTTACATATAGTATACGTGTATATCAATAAGCCATTAGCCCAACTCATAGCTAAAATTTGATCTGATATTTTTACTATATAATGATCTATGTATATGTATTTACCCAACCCCTCCACAATAGGATACAATACAAGGTCATTTTTTTAAAATTCAGTTTTTCCTTCTCCTAGACCAGTTGCCATACTAAAAGTTAAAGAGCCCAGTCTGTCCTACTATTTAGCCATAGCTGGAGGGAGAATAGTTGGATTCATACCTTTCCCAAGTGTATTAGCGCTACGTGAAATGCAAACAGCCTCATCCAGGATTTGAACTAAGTGTGATAACCATTACACTACAAACACCTCCCCACTAATGTTCTATATATAAGATTATTTTTCTCTACTAGCATATATC
Organism: Doryteuthis pealeii; assembly: GCA_023376005.1. Classification (NCBI taxonomy): domain Eukaryota; kingdom Metazoa; phylum Mollusca; class Cephalopoda; order Myopsida; family Loliginidae; genus Doryteuthis; species Doryteuthis pealeii. The sequence continues at coordinate 90,988,426 of CM042141.1, forward strand.
CCGTGATTTATGATATTTGCTTGGTTTAAGATGATATCAGTCAAGTTATAAAGATGAGGAAGCAAGAAGGTCAGATAACTGAAATACTTTCCAATCACTTAAGTAAACAAGAGAATGAGAGAGAAAAAAAAAGGAAAAAAGAGAAGGGGAAAAAGAGGGTGGGAAGGGAGAAGGTGGTGGAGAAAAGAGAAGGGGAGAAAGAGGGGGAGACGAGAAGGAAAAGAGAGAGGGAAAAGGGAAAAGAGAGGGGAGAAGAGAGAAAAAGAGAGAGGGGAGAAGAGAGAATAAAAAAGAAAGAGGGGAAGAGAAGAAAAAAGAGGGGGAGGAGGGGAAAGAGGGGAGAAAAAGGGGGAAGAGGAGGAGAAAAAAAAGGGGGGGAGGAGGAGAGAAAAGGGGGAGGAGGAGAGAAGATGGAGAGAGGAGAGAGAGGAGAAAAAAAGAAAAAAAAGGAGAAGAGAGAAAAAAAAAGAAGAGAGAAGAAATTAAAGAGAGAAGAAGTTGGAAGGAAAGAAAAAGTGATAAAGAGAGAAATGAGATGACTGAAATATTGAAAGTTGTAGTGGGAGTGGATAAGCTGCTGCTACCACAAACATCTGAGAACTCTCACCAGACATCAATGGCCACAAACAGTCTAATCTCCAGAAAGGCTAAATACAGAAAGTGCAATACTATTCCACTATTAACAAGGATGGAATGACTACAACAGTCTATGTTTTGGTCATGTGCTGTGGATGCCCAAAGAAGCACCAGTATCTACATCTCAAGAATTTGCTGTAATAGGTCAAACAACTACCGGACACAAGGGGCCACCACAGCACAAACTTGTTTGGTAAGCAATGGACTGATCTCTAAAATGAAAGACTGGGAGCCCTAAGATCTGGCAAGCAACTGAGGGAGCTAAGGACCCTCGCAAAGGAAAGGACTGAATGGCTTCAAATAAGGAAAGACTGAATGCTGCTGTAGGATGTTCCAAACTTCTACAGTAGCAGAATACAGTAAATCATCTTCATATCATAGCGAGAGAAAGAGAAAGTGTCATATACACAATACTCCTCTATTAAACTTCATCTAGTAGTGAAGTTCAATTCTGAAGCTCTGGGGAGTGTGGAGTACCCCTTCATCAACATTACTCCCAGGTCCATTCTTACACAGAGTGGTAGTACCTGTTAATTTCCCATCTATGAGTTAAGTAGAGAAAACAGAGTTTTAAAAAGTGTTCTAAAAAATTTCAGTTTAAAAAAAATTGAGTACCCATCTAGAATGAATAAAACTGTTGGGTCAGTAAAATGTTTATTCCTGTGTGTGGGGTTAAGTGAGGAGAGTCTTCCTGTAATTGAATATACTAATCACATGTTGAGCACAGAAATCACTAAGTCAGAAGATACCAGCTATCCTCTCAATCACACTGGTAAGTCCTCAAACTTGACTCTATACACAGGAAGGACTTTATATTGTTACTCATTGTTTTATTTGCTCTTTAATAAATTGTTAGAATTAAACTAAGTTTTAATTCATTTATTTGTTGCTGTTAGTATAGCATTTAATTCTAAGACTAACACTAATAAAACAATGTTTTCAATCTAAAATAACCCAAGGGTTAACATGTCATAAAAACCAACCAATACCCCAGGCAAAAATTATGGAATTAGAACACTTTAAGAATGTTCACCTTTTTTCTTTTTTTTTTTTTTAAATATTTAGCAGTAAATTAACAAACTAAATTAAAATACTATTGTATAACTCAATGTTAAGGGAAAATAGAATGGTCTTGTAATTTGCATTCTAAAACAAATGCCAGCATAAGCGTAGATATGCAAATCGGTATACAGTTAAAAGATAATTCTTACAAACCCTCAGACAAGCAGTTGGGCATATTTAGTTGAAAGGAAACATGGCTAAAAACAAAAGAATTGTCAATAGTGAAACAAAAGAAAGATCATAAAATTATTTAAAAAGAAAAACCACAGTGGAGTGTGAGAAATTCATAGTTGTATGACACATGAGAAAAAGAAAAATCAGATATTTGAATTTCTAAAATCTATTGTTAACATAAGAGAATTTCTCATTACTTTTGTAGTGAGATTTTTAATTGCATTTTCTTACTGTTCTATTTTCTGGACTTTTCTTAAACTGATTTTGGTGGTTTTGTTTTATGGCATATCAACCTCTTTCAGGTCTTTTAATGCTGAATCAAGTCATTTTTCATTGAATAAAGGGTTCACTTCAAAGTTCCATGAAGGCTCAACAAGTTCAACAAGAAACACATGAAGATTGGTTTGGTTTACGGCATATCAACCTCAGTGGGTCATTTAATGCCGATAAAGTTTTGAAATAAATTAATTCTTAATAGATACACAATTTTTTTTATAAACACATTTTTCTATTTAACCCATAGATGGGACGCTAACAGGTACTACCACTCCGAGCCAGAGAAATACCTGAAGAAAGCTGTTGTGTATATAACAATAAAGATGAGGACAATAGTCCAGATAATTAAAATAATCCAAATTATCAAACCTCATCTCAAAAATTCATAAAAATAATAACAAGAGAACTTCTCATTATTCTATAGTGAGACTTTTACTTGCATGTTCTGTTTTCTGGACTTTTCTCAAACTGATGTTAGTTGTTTTGTTTTACAGCATATCAACCCCTTTTGGGTCATTTAATGCCAAATCAAGTCGTTTTTCATAAACAGTATCTTACAATATGTGCTATTGCTTAAGTGGTCACCCTACTAAGTATAGAACAGGCTCATCATTGCTTAACTTCAGTGATCTAGCAAGAACCATACTTTCAGTATGACTCAAATTAATTTGGTTTGGTTTGTTGGATTTTACAGCATGTCAGCCATTGTTGGGTTATTTTATGCCAAAGACGTTTTGTTCTATTCATGTTTGATAGGTATCCCAATTTTTTCTAAAACTCAATTTTTTTCCAAACACATTTTTTTCTATTTAACCTATAGATTGGATCCTAACAGGTACTACCACTCAGGGTCAAAGTAGACCTGGGGGTAATGGCAATGAAAGGACACTCTACATTCCCCAGAGCTCCAAAACTAGTACCTCACCATCAGATACAATTTAATGTCATACCCAGGACACTAAACTGATTTGGAATTCTGTAAACAATGTCCTAGGTTTCTTTATAAATAAAATGATCATTTTTTTCTTTTTCTTCTTATTGGCTGATGGTTCCTGATGGTTTCCATATTCACTTCCATTCTTGATCTCACCCTCCTTCATATTGGCCCGAATCGCTTGATAATTTCATGTTCCTATCACCTCAGCTAAATAATGGACCATCCCATTTTTATTATAGAGAAAAGGAAGAAAAAGGACATGCTACACAGAAAAAATATAATAAAAACAAAGAACGAGACTAGGGGAAGATAGAGAGAGGGATGAGCATGCAGAAGTGATAATGCAAATTTGTTTCAATCGAACATAATGAAAAGAAAAAAAAAGAAGAAAAAAAGTGTGAGAGGGTTAAATCAAGATTATATACTTTTTACATATTGAACTATTTGCAATAGCTCTTAAGATATCAAGCATTGTAACAATTAAATTATCATACTGTGGTATGTCCACAGGTCCTGCTAGTGATTTATTTATTGATTAAGGAAATAATCAACATCTGATAATTTTCCTTTATTCTCAAGCCCTTGTGTGCCAACAGCTGGGTATAAATAAGAGAAGAAAGCTAGTGAAAGGCAGTGGGAGAGAGAACCAATAAGAAGAACAGTAACATCTAAACAAAGCTTTCTTTCTTACTCGTACACCTATATGCGGAAGTCACAAGCAACCAGCAAACAGCAACACCAATTTATGTACACAAAATTTCCTTACTACTATGTCAACAGACATAGGCGTCCCATCATGGTGTAATGGTTAGCAAGCTAGATGCCCCATACTTGCGACCTTGTGTCACATCCTACCCATGGCAAATGGGTTGGTTAAAAAACAAGCATCCCAACGTGGTGAAATGGTTAGCAAGACTGTCTTGCAGATCCATTACTACTGAATAGCGAGTTTGATCTGTACTTGCAACCTTGTGTCACACCCTACCCGAGGAGAATGGGTTGGGTAAGACGTGTTCTACTGTGGCATAATGGTTAGCAAGCTAGTCTCACAGATCCATTACTACTGAATAGGGAGTTTGATCCTTATTGGATGCCCTATACTTGCGACCTTTTATTGCATCCTAACCGTGGCGAACAAGTTGGATGAATACCTTTGGGCATCTCATCGTGGTATAATGGTTAGCAAGCTAGTGTTGCAGATCCATGATTGAATAGCAATTTTGATCCTTACTGGATGCCCCATACTTGTGACCTTGTATCACATCCTACCCATGGCAAACACGTTGGTTAAATACCTACTATTTCAATAGACATACAGAAAGATTAATGGTTCAGAATTTTTTTTTTCCCAGATATCAATAAATCTAAATGGTTATAAACCACTATATAGACCAGTTGCCATACCAAGGTTAAATAGCCTATTCCACCCTACTATTTACCCATAGCTGGAGGGAGAATAGTTGGATGCATACCTTTTCCAAGGGTATTAGTGCTAACCATTACACCATGTGCCTCCAAGTAGGATCTTTTATATACACCCTTGGTTAGAAGAAACGTGATTTTATTGAAAAACATTGTTGAATATAAAATGCAGATTTGAATTTTTTTTTTATCTTCGTACTTGACCTGGGAAAAAATTAAGAGTAACATAGGCAGGCTTTAGATCATTGAATTTTAGAGTAAGCAGAGTTTAGTAATGGGTTGGAAATTCATCCTACCCACCCCATTACAAAAAGAAAGAAAGAAAAAGGGGGAAAAAAGTCTTCTTTAGCATTTATTGTTGTTGGTACATGGTTAAAGTTAGCTGTAATCTTGCATTAGAAGGAGGAATAGGAGGAAGTGTCTGTTTCTTTAGTAGCCGCCTAGTAATTAATTTTTCTTTCATATTCAACCATTCTTTTAAATCTATTGTCTGCCCTTTGAAAATAGGAGTCAGAATATGATTGGGTCAAAAAATAAATAAATAAAAAATAATAATAAAAAAAGAAATTTGAGCTCAAGTACAAAAGAACTCCCTAGATGACCTCAGATTTTGAAAACTGAAGAATTTGAGAAATTTTTTTTTTAACAAACAAAGCAGCACATAACTTGCAGAAAAATTAAGGGTGAATCAGTGAAACATAGTATACTATTTATGAGACTTAAACATAATTCAAAAACCAACAAAATGGCTTCAACAGAAATGTACAGAAAAATAACATGCATAATGGACAGAGATGCTGATAAAACATTATGACGCATAAAAATCTAAAAGTACGCAGTAAAATTGTATCCATGCATCCCAGTGTTTTTCTTTTTTCTTCTTTCACCATTTCAAACTAACTGTAAATACATTTCAATAGTTTCTTAGAAATTAATTACACAGGATAGGTTACAAGGTAGGAGTTAGACGGCTTTAGTTGGGACTCATAAATTTTCTAGGGGACTCATTCAAAGCAAATATGTGCGTCCCAGGATGCACTAAATCAAAAAGCTATCAGCATCACTGAATGGATATTGTCGTAGGAAATGGAATCGATGACCAAAGTTCAAATCCTGGACAAAGATGTTTGTGTTTCAATTTACACTTGCTCTTTGAAAAGACAGGAATCTATCTGTTCTCCTCCCAGCTATGGGTAAATAGTAGGGCAGACTGAACTCTATTTTAAGCCTTGGTACAGCAACCAATCTAGGAGAAGGAAAGCTCTGAATTCAAACAAACTATACTCCACTAAAAGAAAAAGAAATTGAGCTGAAGTACAGAAGGCCAGACTAGGTTATTTAGCCTTGGTAAGGCAACCAGTCTAGGAGAAGGAAAACTATTTAAACCAGCTTAAAAATTGACCTTATGTCAAATCCTGTCCATGATGGAGGGGTTGGGTAAATATATACAGAAAGCAACGTGGGTCAATGTTTAAATACTTGTTTATCTTTTCTTGTTCAACATTTTTTTTAAAAATCATTTATATATATATTTATCAACCCCTCTGCACGGGCAGGATGCGACACAAGGTCAAGTTCTTAAGCGGAGTTTAACAGGTTTGAATTCAGAGTTTTCCTGAGCCTATTCTAGTAGTGACCACCCCAAACGGAGTTTAATAGGTTTGAATTTAGAGTTTTCCTTCTCCTAGACTGGTTACCTATCCAAGGTTAAAGAACCGAGTCTGCCCTACTATTTACTCATAGCTGAAGGGAGAATATATGGATTCATACCTTTCCCAAGGGTATTAGCGCTATGTGAAATGCAAACAGCCACGTCCAGGATTTGAACTCAGGTTGACGAGTCTATTTCCTACTATTCTAACCATTACACCACTCCATAAACATTTATAGACAAGATATTTAGTGACAATAAAAGAGAATCCAATTCTTCTCCCTCCAGCTATGGATAACTATTAGGGCAGACTGAGCTCTTGGTATGGCAACCAGCCTAGAAGGAAAACTCTGAATTTAAACCAGCTGTATTCTGCTTAAAAATTGACTGTGCCGCATCTTACTCATGGTGGAGGGGTTGGGTAAATACATGTAGGAAGTGTTTATCTGTTTAAAACAATTGTGAACTACATTTAATTATTTGCAAATCATTAGTATTAGGAATATTTAAAACCATATGATCAACATAAGGTCATACTGACAGCACAGATTCCCATGACACTCTTACCGTGCGTCCCTATCAGTTATTGCTCCTGGCAGGTTTTCTGCACAGCATCCAGAATCCACACCAGGCTAATTGATGTAGGATATTGCTGGTTGGCCTACTCTGGTGTGTCCATTGAAAACATAGCTCCACAAAAGAACGTCACTCCAGTAATATCCAGCATGTCTTGTTCATCTTATTTGGATGCTTTGTGTGATAGGAGGTAAGTGGCCATACAGATGCTTTTTATGGGATGCATCTTCTAAAATTTGCTCAAGACAGCACAGTGTAGTTCCTAACTAGCTTTTTCTTCAATCGTTTTGTTAGAGTCCAAGTGGTGCAGCATAGAGTAGCATTGACAGCTACAGCTTAGAAGAATTCTTGCTTTATGTTATCAGAGAGATTAGATTTCCATATGATTGATAATCTGTTTATAGCAGTCCATATATTCATAGGAAAGGCATGGACTGCTATAGACAGATTATCAATCATATGGAAATCTGATCTCTCTGATAACATAAAGTGAGAATATGGGTCTTAAAACATTGATATTGTGACCAAGTATGAAGTGTTTATCTGTTTAAAGAAATTGTGAACTAAGTTGGATATGGCTGACCATATATGGAAAGAAAAGGGAAACCATCTACTTTTGTAAGATAAACATAAAATAATAGATAGGGAAGAACATTGGAGAAGAATATGTCTCAAAGAAGCAACACATATGTTGGGCTATAGTAACCTCTTGAGTAGACTAAGTATAGAGATGAACACAATATGTGAACTAATAATTGAAAAGGATAGATTAAACTGTTTTTTGTTTTTCAAGTAAATTACTTTAAAAATTAGAATTTTGGAGAATGACTGAGCCATTGGATTTTACACTTTGAATTTCCAAGAAATGCCAATAAACAATAGTTTTTTTTTTTAAAATGATTGTGACACTTCTTGTGACACTTCTCAGATTGATGGGCATGCAAATACAATTATGTCATCATTTGGATAAGATCTTCATAAGTTCTTTAACGTCTTGTTTGCTCAACAATCAAACTATTCAAAATGATTTCCAAAGTTGAATCATTGTTATGCTTGGATAGACAAGGGATACCTGAAGAAAGCCGGAGAGTACAACGACCAAAACATTGTGTTTTTATATAACATGATAAATATAAGGACAACAGTTGAAAAATCAATATATATTCAATTGTTTGCAAATCATTAGTATTAGGAATGCTTGAAACGATATAACACTGTACAAATTATTTATATTAGATAGAAATAATTACTCAAAGCTATATAAAGGCTTGCAAATTATTATCAAATAGGAATAGTTCATTAAAACTGTAAAATTGCTTGTAAAAAGCTGACATGTGCATTAAATAATCTAACAAGTAGTGACATGCCATAAAATCAACCAATATGCAGGTAGAAATCATATGCTAAATGTTATGTGGTTTCATTCAGTGAATGAGTAAAATAGATTAAAAATATCTTACTATGTAGGAGCATTGTACACTTCATTAATGAACCGTAAGAGAAAGTGATTATATAGATTCACATTCAATGATCTAAGACAGGTCTTCACTCACTATTACAGAGTGGGATGGCTTGGCTAACACTTATACTAAACTAGCAGAGCTACCCAGCATTGGATTTCAAAAGTTGAAAATAAATCTCTTATCTATATTTATATATAGATTTATAAAAATTATTTTTCTATATATTTGTTTTATCATCTTGTATTCTTTATATATTCTTGTTTTTAAGTTCTTTATTTTTATTATTATTCTTGTTTGTATTTTTTCTTTTATTTGGTTTTTTTTTTTTTTTTTGCTTTTTATTATGTTTTATCCTTTATTAATTTGTTTTAATTTCAATAAATTTCTTAATTGATTTTTTAATAGATCATTGATTTATACACTTATATTTTTATTTAGCTTTTCTTATGAAAAATATGAGTGGTAAAATTTTTTTTAGTTTGTCTCGGACAAAAATAGGCTGTGGATTTTATTGAACTTTGGTCTTTGCTGGTCTCCAACAATTTTCCTTTATGTAAGGACATACTCTCGGTTATTGTACAGACTCAGAAAAAAAAAAATATATATATATATATATATACATACACACACAGTAGGTGTGTCAAAAAAGTATTGAAATTTTTAAAAACTTTTTGACACACCTTGTATTCTGAAATTAAAAAAAAAAAAAATAATGTTCCATTCATTCTTCATTTCTATCTTGGTAAATACAGCTTTAAACGTCGTACTTTTTTTTGACACACCTTGTATTCTGAAAAAAATTAATGAACGGAACGTTAATTTTTCCAGAATACAAGGTGGGTCAAAAAGTACAAAAAATCTCAATACTTTTTTTTAACACCTTGTATATTAGATAGATAGATAGATAGATAGATAGATAGATATGAGGACATTTAGTTGATTTCCAACTCTAAAAACCAAAAAACAGATTTTGGCAGCTTGGCTCAGAAATTTGTGTTATACTCACCAGGTGCTGGGTGGGTGAGAATTAATAACAGCTTAGTTCCGGGATGTGTGGATTCCCAACAGGCAGTATTTACCCACTAATCTAAAAGGGCTAAATCTATTGTTCAGTTCCTGAGCCCTAAGGCACACTTGAAAGGGAAATTTTTTTTTTGCACTTGTTGTATTAGAGTTTCAATTCCAGTGTGGTACCCTCATGCTAAATTGACCATTTTGGCATCATAAGGAGCCAATTAAATACCCTTAGAAATTCTTTTTTCAACTTGTGTAAATTAACTACGAAATAAAGAAAAGTAAAGTCGTCAGGGTGACCTAAAGTCAGTATCAGCCAGACAGCAAGGGAGTCTATCCCCTTTTCACTAGTGCTAGACCAAGGAGATTGTTTTAGGCATCTGAGACGGAGCGCCACACTTACCATCAGCTCATCACTTTACAACACAGATCCCTATGCTACTCGTACACTGAGTTGGCAAGGGTCGGTATCAAACCCGGAACCTTGTGGTTCCAAGTCGGACACTCTACCGACTGAGCTAACTATAAGAATATTCTCAACACTACAACCAGAAGATTTTCTTGGAATATATTGATACATAAGGATCTTTCTCCAATTGTTTAAATTTCATGAAAAATTTAATAGCTTAGAAAATAAATAAGATTTTGAAGAAATTTTTATGATTGATTTTTTGGCATGTCAACCTGTCTAGTGTTATTTTATGTGGAGATGTTAGGGAATCACGTTCATATTTACTTTTGCTTCTTAAAAGTGTGTGTGTGTGTGTGTATTTTTGCACACGATCCTACCAAATATGAATGATTTTAAACAGACCTATTTACCCCAGAGATAGGACTAACAGGTACTACCACTCCAGGTCAGAGTGAATCTGCAGTAATGGCAATGGAGATGCACGTTCTATAGATCTAAGGAGTTCACACCCACAAGATCTCCAGAACTGGAGCCTCACCATCAGATGCAGTTGTTTTATATTCAGGACATCCCTTTTGGAGCTGTTCTCACCCTCTGCAGGAAATGCAGTTGACATTATTCTCAGCACAATTGGTCTACTTAAAATGTTTGCAGTAAAAAGTTAAAAGTTTATCACATTGAATTAAAATTTTATTTTCATGTTTTTTTTTCAGAAGGGAATTTTTTTTCATATCAAATTTACATCTTAACTCAATAATAATGAAACATTATAAAATTTAAATTGTTTAGTGGGTGGTAGTCTCGGAAGAATATAGTTTACAACAACAAATAATACACTCTCAGCTGTAAACAACAACAACTTTCGCTGCTAAGATACTGTCTCCCTCTTTTTTTCCCCCAACCACCCTCAACTCTTTTAAACACATCCCAAATCACCCAACATGATGACTCATGTCATCATAGTCACGTGATAGAACTCCCTGCCTTCGCTTTAAGAATTAAAATATTTCTTCTTAAAAGCCGAGGTGGTAACTGCAACTATTTTTTTTTTCAACTTATTTTAAAATTGTAAATGATGACTAGGCCGTTTTATACTCTGATGCTGAATTTTTCATAATGTATATTGTATACACTACACAGGATATGAGGTTAGGCAAAAAAAAAAAAAAAAGAAAGAAAAATAACGATTGGTTGGTATTCGTTAGCAACGTCCGAATGTAAAGAAAAAACTGTGTGAAAAGTAGTAAATTCCAAGCGATATTATTTATTTATTACAATTAATTGCTGAAAGTTTTTAATAATTTTCAACTCATGTTGATGAATTAATAAAATCTTAATACTCCGTATAAATGAATAAAAATTAAATACTATCTTGATGGTGGGGGATACATTTTTAAATGCATGTTTCTTTCTTTATTTGAATAAAATAACTTTTTAAACAAACTTCTTAAACTCATACATTTTTCTTATATTAATTTGATTTACTGACAGTTTGAAAAGTTTGACAATGACATAAATAATAAGAACAATAATTAGACATGTATCGTGTCCAATTAAGAAACAAAACGAAGTTTAAGTATTTAAAAAAAAATTAAATTAAAGTTTTAGAAGTGATCAAAACTAAGTGAAAAGCAGTGTTTTAAAAATTTGTTAATGACAAAAGAAAAAAAAAAGATTTCTTTAGATAGAAAATTGCAATCCAATTGATTTATATTTTAGTCAAGTCACTGTCGCAAAAAAAATTACTTGGGTTGTACAAGTTTTGAAAAGAAAAAAGACAGAATAAATATTGAAAATACTCAACTCATTAGGCATAAAAAAATGATCAAAAGATTTTGTTTTAGCATTGCTTTTTTTTTTTTTTTTTTTTTTTTAATCATTTAAATTCCTGTAGATATAAACACATATATAACTTATATATATAATATAAGTAAAAAGACATTATTTTAAAAGAAAAAAAATTTTTCAATTTGACAATCGTTTAATTTTCATTTAGACAATTATTGTCTTTTTACTATTTTTAATGCCAGCAGAAAATACATAAAAAAGGTCACATGGCGTAAATAGACCTCCCGTGGGTAAGGGAAATAAAATCTAGTCTCGGTGACTAATTAATTGACTGATTGATTTTTCCTTTTTTTTTTCTTTTTTTAATTAAAAAAGAAATGAATGAGTTAAAGTGATTCTTTTTACACTTTTACGTTACGTTAATCATCTAACAAAATATCAGTAGTGAAAAAGTTTAAGCCAGGTAAATTTAGCAATATAAAACCAGGTGATAAATAAAGAGAGAGAAAGAAGAAAGAAGGAAATGGAAAGTTCCTGAGATTGGTTTATGGTGTGACGTGTTACACTCATGGATAATTCGGTCTATTGCTTTCTTTCTTCTTCTTTTTACAATTTAGCCGGTTTTATTATTACAGGTTTCCTAATGATAAAATATCGACTATAAACTGAATAAAGTAAGCACTTAAAGAAAGAAAAAAAAAGAATCCCTAGTGTTTCTAGGAGGGGGGTATCTTTTAAAAGATCGGGGTCAGTAAATAAATAACAGCTCTCTTAAGTTATTTATTTACTGACCCTAAGGACCAACTCATCCGTTCGTAATTTCTACAATCAAATGATGAATAAAGTATCACATTCCACTTAGGAAAATATGCATAAAAAAGTAACCTTATTTGCAAATTGCTGATATGAATCAGTCCTTTATAGAAGTAAGATGAAAAGAAAAAAAAGATTGAAGAAAAGACTAAATTAGATGTGTAGAGACCAACACTACACATTCTTTAGTTTTATACCGTACAGAAAAGAAATATATAAATATAAACCAATAATAATTTAGGGTAAAACAAAGTAATTATAAAATAAAATAATCAGTTTTAAATTAAATCAAAGTCTAAAAAAACAAAACAGTATTTTTTGTAGACTAAGTAGTTCTTTTTTTTTCTTACAAAAAGAAAAAAGAGTAAGAGAGAAATGCATTACACAAAAAATAAAAGTGAAATGAATAATAACCCATAATTAAGATGAAAGTAATTAAGAAACAATTTTCGTTTTAATATTACTTTTTTTATGTTGTCTACTTTCTTTTAAAAAACAATTAAAGTTTGACATTGTTGGGAAATAAAATTAAGCACATCGCACATATCTAGAGAGATCCCAAGAAAAATAAGACAAAATAATAGTGAAGTAGTAGCCGCATTTTTAAAGAAAAAACGAAAAAAATAACATTAATTTTTACGAAACAAAAAACAAAGATTAATTATATAATTATTCTTCTTTATAAAATGGTACTTTAGTACTCACTTCACTTAAATGTCCGATTTCTTAAATACAAAAATGTGTAATGAGGAGCAAAGTACGTTCATTCTACCTAAGCGGCGAAGAAACTTGGAACTTGTGATCCAATGTCGGCACTGTTTTCTGTCTTTTAATATTAGCACTAATAGTAGTCGCAAGATCCTTCTAAAATCGATAATAAATGGTTGGTAGTAGTAGCAGACGATAGAAAAATCACAGAACTACTTCAAAAAGAAGAAGGAACCACCGCGAAAGTCGCTCTCAAGTTGGCAACTAGGAATCTTTAGGTTTTGGGGTTTTTAAATCACTAACAACAATCGGTTGTCGGGCAGAGAAACAATGAATAGAAAAGAAAAGAAAACTATCAGATCAATGTGAAGGATTGTTGAATTGATTTCACTTTCTAGGTTGTATGTATCATGTGTTTCATTCTAAACAGACCAAAAAAAGCTACGTAAAATGATTTAAAAAAAAAAAAAAGCAGCCCCGCATATCGCACATATACCTGGACTGAGTCGTGTGTTTTTTTAATGGTTTTATAAAAAATATATAAACTAGTAAAATTGCTCACCATCCATTTACTGAATTTTGGGAGTTAACCTCAACTTGTTTTTCTTCAACAAGTTTCTTTAGTTTGGCCATGTCCCCAATTGCGACCGCCTCTCTTAATTCTTCTTGTTCTCCCCGGCTCGGCGCCGTCGACTCCATGTTGCACAAATATATCTAACATACTAACTACAGGAAGTAAAGGAGGCCAAATGTCGACAACAACAACTAGTTTTTTTTATTTACCAAGTCCTCTTTTAAACAAGATTAAACTGATTCTTGTCATTTAACTATTCATTCATTAAGTCATTAAACCTTTAAATAAGTATAATTTATATTGTTAAAGTTTAATTATTGTGTACAATGATTTATTTTACTTGTAATGTACCTTTAAAAAAAAAAGAAGAAAAAAAAGAGACCAGCTTTATATCAACCTGTAGGATTTAAATGTTTATTTAAAGAAAAAAAAAAGTTTTGTTTTTTACTATCATTCAAAGATTAATAAACTGAAGGGATTTTGGAAAATTTGATTAATAACTTATTGATTATAATAAGAATTTTATCCGGTGGAATTTTGCCAATAAACGGATACTTGCTTAAAATAATCAATCATAAGTGGAGTCTTTTTGAACTATTGCTAAACTTGTAAAAGTTAATTTGGAAATCTTTTTAAAATATTTATCTACCAGATATCATATTCCAAAAATATTTTAAGACTTTTAACACAAATTTGATAATCTAAAATTAAAAAAAAAAATATTTACTGACAAAACCTTTTGAAAATTAAAAAAAATTTACATTAAAAAAAGTTTTAATGGTTGGCAGGGGCAGATTTTTTATGAAATAATGAAACTTTAAGCTTCCAGGACCTTAATCCACAAGGGATGCTAGAAGTAACCTTAATCCACATTGTTTTAAAAGTTTGGGTCTGCTGTATAGAAAGGGGGTTCCCACAATAGTTCAATCTTCAAGGACCCCAAAATATATTTTCACTACTGATAGCTGATCATAATTTTTTTTTAAAACTATGTAAAAATTTATTATTCATAATATGAAGCTAAGTAGAAAAAAAAATGTAAATGAGACATTTCTCAATATATTTGGAAACTTCATAAAAAATCTTTTTAACAAAATGATAATAATGACAGTAATAGTAATAATAGTTGAGATCAGCTTGAATACTCAGAAGAGTCCTGGAAACCAAGGGAGATTTGCTGTCACTCAGACTCCAGTGAAAGACCATCAGCTAACGCTGGTGTGAAAAACTCACAAAGAATGAAATAATTATAATTAATGATATTATATATCATGTTATTAAAACAAAAAATAATGAAAGTTAAAACAATATGTAGGAGTGACAAGACTTTCGGACCACCCTGTACAAAGTTTCCACTATAAGAAACTTTAAAAAGTTATCAATTAATACTGTTATATACACAAATAAAGATATTTCACGATTCACAAAAATTCACCTAACTCAATACACCCACTCACCAACAATACAAAATGTTAACAAGTTCATCCACTGCGGTAAAAATAAAGAAAGCTAAAGTTAATCCTATTCTTCAAGCCGAAAATGTATATAAACCTGACTTTGAAAGACCAAAACTCAGTCAGTGGGGACAGACAACCAATTTGAGAACACAGGAAGTGAGCATCCAAGAGCTAACTGCTATATCAAGACAGCTGACATCATTCCAGCCCCATCACCTTCTTTTATCCTGACCGGACAACCAACCAAGCTTTAAAAGGGGCAAACTACCCAAAAGCTAACCGCTACACCAAGACAGCTGATATCACTACAGCCCCTCCCTCTTTCATCCTGACCGAGACAACCGACAAAGCCTTAAAGGGGCAAACTACTATCAAATTGACTCTTGTCAAACAGACGCCGGCCATCAGCTGCCAACTTCCTACCAACCAAACATCAGGCTCTCTGCCCACATTACTACCAACACCTCGACCATCAAACATCACATCACTACCAACACCACAACTGACTCGACCACCAAACATCAGACTTTCTGCTTACATCATTTCCAACATTCACCAATTTTTTGTTTTTAATACAAATTACATATTTAGAAAGATTATTTTCTTTTCTTTCAAACCAAATAAATATTTTAAAGATTGGACCATAAATAGGTGAGAGATTCCTAGCTGAATGGCTTAGACTGCAATTTTATTCACTAAAATTAAACTAAACTGCTGTAATCGCTATAATAGAAAGCAGGCAGCAAACAATATTTTATTATCAGCAGCATATATGGACAGTTCCACAAATCGATTGATTTTGGTTTAATTAATTAATTATATCCCTTAATCAGTAAAAATCAATAACCAAATTTGGCAGGTTTCTTATTTAGAAGGTTATTAAGGTGTATGCAAGATTTCGAATCTGAGTGACCTCCCGTTTGTGTTTGTTGACACATACATACAAACTTACTTTTATATATATATATATATATATATATACTATTAATATTATTATTATTAGTGAAATAGATCACTAATTAGGACTGAGCTTATTCTAGTAGTGACTAACCGAAGCAGATTTAACAGGTTTGAATTCAGAATTTTCCTTCTCCTAGTCTGGTCGCCTAACTAAGGTTAAAAAGCCCAGTCTACCCTACTATTTTACCCATAGCTGGAGAAAGAGTAGTTGGATTCATACCTTTCCCAAGGATATTAGCTCTATGTGAACTATGAGTCCATTACCTACGATTCTAACCACTACACTATGCACCTCCACACACACATGTGTGTGTGTGAATTTCATGGAAATTTCATTTTCATTCAGTGTATTGACATGTCATTTAGTCAGTTAATTAAAATCTTACATCATTGCTGGGAAGTTGTGAATACAAAAAAAGATTATACAAAGAAGCTGCATTTTGATCTGGCATTAATTGATATAACAGAAAACAAACAAAGTCTGGTGGTATTGTAAGATACTGCTGGGCAGCTTTGGCCTTGAATCCATGCATGACACAATCATCATCTGATAAAGGCTTTGGTGGCCATACAGGTATTGTTTTTGCTTTGAAATAGCATGTGTATATATATTTACCCAACCCCTCCACATGAGAAGGATGTGACACAAGGTCACTTTATAAATGGAGTTTAATAGGTTTGAAATCAAAGTTTTCCTTCTTCTAGACCAGTTGCTATACCAATGTTAAAAAGCCCAGTCTGCTCTACTATTTACCCATAGCTGGAGGGAGAATAGTTGGATTCATACCATTCCCAAGGATATTAGTAAAATACAAACAGCCATGTCCAGGATTTAATCGCCATGTCCATTTTCTACAACGATAACCATTACACTAAGAGTGCCTCCATGTGTATATATCATCATTACATATTGTGCCTATAACATGGATTTCCATGACTCTTCCTTTTCATCCATCCCTATTGGTCATAGCTCTTGGAAGATCCAGTGCACAACATCCAGTGTCCAAGCAGAACTGATTGATGTAGGTTTTTGTTTATCACTCTACACTGGTGTGTCTATATTCAGGTGTCCATAGGAAAACATCACTTATGAGTTCGTTCTTGCTTCTCCAGCAATGTCCAGTATATCTTGTTCATCTAATTCAAATGGTCTGTATGATAAGAGGCAAGTGGTATACAGTTGGTCTTTTGTTGGGTGTGCTTCAAGGATTTGTTCCAGACAGCACGTAGCATTTTTGTACAGTTCCCATCTAGTTTTTTCTCTAATCAATTTTTTTAGTGTCCAAGTGGTGCAGCTGTATAGTAGGACTGATATGGCTACATTTTGTGTATATATTTATGGTGCAACAATCAAGTACTAAGAGTGGTTGCAGTCCTTGTCCATACCCAATGTGAAACTAGTAACAAACAGCTTGCAGTGAGCAAGGAATTATTTATTCATTTTTGCAAGGAAGGTAAATGTGCTTTACGGGAAAACAAGACAAATATTAACATGAGGCTGCAGAATGAAGTATATGACTGGAGGATGTCAGTAGACCTCATTACATCTCTCCACTTCCCAGGGCACAAACTAATCAATGCCATGACATTGTAAAGTGGTTAGATTCCAAAACGTGTTCTCCTAGTGGAGTTGACTGTCCCTTGGGAGCAAAACATAGACGAGGCACATGAGAGTAAGGAGAACCAATATGAATCTTTTTGAATTTTGAATTTCTTTGATATTTTATCCTTCTGGAGAGAAATAAAAATATATAAAAAATTATGTATCAGATATAAAATATATCCACGAAATACATCTACACAAATACATCTGTAAAGGAAACTTAAGTACCATCTTTTATCTCACACTCCACCAGTTTTGGGCATGAAATAACCCACAGGGTTATTATACCATTAAACCAACCAAACCGAACCAAACCAAACTAAATGAATTTCATAAAAATCATTTATACCAATTTGAGGATATAAGAACTTAAAACATAGAAACTTTTATCAAAATGACTTGTTTCGGTATTAAATGACCCGAAAAGGGTTGATATGCCCTAAAACAAACAAACCAAAACAAACCAAACAAACCTCTTCAAATTGACTGCATGGTGAGAGTCTGAGTATGTTATGTGCTACCAATTAAGGTCAGTTGCTATGGTTTCCTGGGACGGTAAATTTCTTCCTTCCTATCCAAAATATGCATGACTGGTCAGCCTCTAAATGTAGCCTTAAAATAAATACACTGCATAATTGCAACCTCACCACTAGATGCAAATTAATATCATACCTAGGACACTAAGACCCTCAGCCACTGCCCTCTAGCACATATATGATAAAAAGGGTTGGTGGTTTACCATAAGAGTAATATAATCAGGACAATCAAATAGGTGCTAGGGCTTGACTTGACTAGCTGATTGATTGAAGGGGGCAAAGAGCCCCCCTTTGACTGTCCATCTAGTGCAAGTAAGGGTCAAATTAGAGAGTTGCATGTCATGAACTACTCAGCCACCAAGTTTTTAAAGCATCATGGGTCACCACCCGCAGCCAATAGGTGGCCCCATTGGGGGTGTCTTACCCCTCTGCAGAGGTGCAGTTGGCATATTTTACAGCCTCAGCCAACTGATATTAGAGATTCAAATGGAGACACGTGGTTTAATGGTTAGAGTCATAGGAAATGGACACAATGACCTGTTAAAATTCTGGACAAGGTTGTTTGCATTTCACATAGCGCTAATACCCATGGGAAACACATAAATCTAACTATTCTCCCTCCAGCTATGGGTAAATCATAGGACAGACTGGGCTCTTTAACCTTGGTTAGGTAACCAGTCTAGGAGAAGGAAAACTCTAAATTCAAACCTGTTAAACTCCGCTTGACTTTGTGTCATATCTGCTCTGGAAGGGTTGGTAAATATATATATATATATTAGAGATTCAGCATTAAATTTAATATAGGTTCTATTATGATGAACACATGCCAGCACATCTCTCAGTATAATCATATATTTGTACACAAATATGTATTGTGTGTATGTCTATAATAGTCAATGTACCTACAATATTCTTTTGAAAGGAATCCACTCACACCCACAACAAAAAAGTAGGCGTGGAGCAAGTAATTCAATCCCTATAAAAACCACTTGCCACTGAAACTGCAGTAGCAACACTGGTGTGGGGTGGGATGGGGTGGAGTCATGTGGTGTGGTTGCTAGGAGTCTACAGCAATAAAAGATGACAATACCCTAGAGTATGTGGCATCCAATAAGGATCAAACTCACTATTCAGTAAGAAGCAAGACTTCTTAACGAGACTAGCTTGCTAACCATTAAACCACAATGGGACACCCTTAAATATCTAACCCATAGACCATGAGTTGGATGCACCACAAGCTCGCAAGTATGAGGCATCCAGTAAGGATTGAAATCACTATTAAGTAGTAATGGATCTGTGATACTAGCTTGCTAACCATGGCTATACCAAATTTTCTTGATATTTTTTACCTGTATGATGGGATATTCACTGCCTATTTACCTCAGAACTCATTCTATTCAAATAAAGTCTTATTATTGTTGTAATTTGAGTTCATCTGCCCAATTATTGGTAATTTATGAGGAAGTGCATCCTGATATCCTGACTCAGAAATTGCTACCCGGTGGATCTTAAAATAACGACCCCAGCTATGGCGTCATGTCGGTGTTACTTGAAAGAAAACAACCAACTTAGGGCGTTAAATGTATTTGGGGGGGCTTCTCTTTTTTGTCTTAATTCTTGTATATTTATAGAAATTTGTCGTAATTTGTATTTATTTATCGTAATTTGTCGTAATTCTGGTTTATTTATTGTAATTTGTCGTAATTTTCGATAAATTTCTATAAATAAACAAGAATTTCTATAAATAAACAAGAATTAAGACAAAAAAAGAAAGTTCCCCCCCCCCTAAAATACATTTAACGCCCTAAGTTGGTTGTTTTCTTTCAAGTAACACCGACGTGACGCCGTAGCTGGGGTCGTTATTTTAAAATTCATCAGGTAGCAATTTCTGAGGCAGGAGACCGGGACGCACTTCTCATAAATTACCCAATTATAATGAACTAACCATCAGTTTTTATACTTTGTTTGGGTGTGGTATGCGTAGAAATGGGAGAGCCGCTGTAAGCAGTTTAAAGTAGGCAAAGAGGTAAATACCCAACCTATAGGCCATGGGTTGTGTATGACAACTGGTCTAGGAGAAGGATAGCTCTGAATTGAGACCTGTTAAACTTTGCTAACAATTGACTTTGTGTCATATCCTGTTTATGTGAAAAGGTTGGGATAATACATAAAGTAATATTAGATCATTTTATTGTACTCTAAAAAAGTAAAAGTAAAGTTGGCGGTGGTGTCAGCTGGACAGTGAGGGAGTCTATCCCCTTTTCGTTAGCGCTAGACCAGGGAGATTGTTTTTTTTAGCTGAGGTAGAAGACCACACCTACCTTCAGCTTCACACTTTACCACACATATCAGATTACTCAGTTCATGCTACTCATGCACTGAGTTGGTGGGGACCGGCATCAAACCAGGAACCTTGTGATTCCTGGCCAGGTACTCTACCACCTGAGCTAAACCAGTCCCTAAATTATTTTACTATTGTATTTTACTATTGTATTAAATTATTATACTCTAATCTGTCATTTTTGCTGTATTATCTATCTATGCGTATATACATGTATATCTATATATAAAGGGCAGTGTGTATGTATGAATGTCCGGAGGAAACTATGAAAATAAAACAATTAATGACAAAGTAAATATGTATAAACATTCACAATCACCAGATCTTGCTTTTTGAGCAAAAATAATAAAGATTTGATTTATATTCATGATGATAATCAAAAAATAAAATTTAAATAACATCATGGAATTTTTTTTTTTTTGCATTTATTATTTTAAATAGGAGACATCAATTTTTCTTTTCAGAGTGTCTGGACAACGCAAGTTTTTTTTTACATTGGGATTTTAATGGGGCATCCTGCTAGGATCCAACCTGCGATTCAACAATAATGGAGCTGCGAGACTATCTTTTTACCCCCTCTACCTAGCTGACGCCGGGTAGCCACTTCTAGTATACTAGAAGTGGCTACCCGGTGTCGCAAGTTGGATCCTAGCAGGATGCCCCATTAAAATCCCAATGTAAAAAAAACTTGTGTTGACACTCTGAAAAGAAAAATTGATGTCTCCTATTTAAAATAATAAATGCAAAAAAAAAAAAAAATTCCATGCTGTTATCATTTGAATTTTATTTTCTAAAGACAAAAATCAGATCATTATAATAAAGATTTACTAATTAAAAACATCAAAATAATTTAATCTCATTATGAAATGCTATACTTTCTAAACAATATTATCATAATTATATTTACAATACTTTTGTAACAACAATGAAGTGAACTCAAACAAAATAAGTTAGTTTTGGTGCAAAATCAATAACCCAATTGGGTGAATGCGTCATTAGATTTATTAGTACCAGTGTGTTGAGTAGAGAAACTAGTTTTGATGGTTAATAATTAAGATTATTGGCAGCCGCAACAATAGATTTTCATGCTCCCATGAGTTTATAAGAGAAGCTTTGGAGGTGCATAGTGTAATGGTTATCATCATAGGAAATGGACTCAGAGGCCAAAGTTCAAATCCTGGATAAGGCTACTTGCATTTCACATAGCGCTAATACCCTTGGGAAAGGTATTCATCTAACTACTCTCCCTCCAGCTGTGGACAAATATTAGAGCAGACTGGGCTCTTTAATCTTGGCTAGATAACCTGTCTAGGAGAAGGGAAACTTTGAATTCATACCTCTTAAACTCTGCTTAAAAATTGACCTTGTGTCACATCCTGCTCATGCGGAGGTGTTGGTAAATATATATAGTGTATATGTAGGGATATTGGAAACGGTTGTATATAATTTGCATATGAAGGAATAGGATAGATATATAGTCGTGTCATGAGGAAAAAGGAGGACACTACTTGTGTCGCATTGTGCTTGTATTTTAAAGAGGGGGGTTTTAGAATATTTACGATTACTTGTCAATAAAATACGGAGGTGGGGAGGCTGTAAAATATCGCTTTCATATTGCATTAACTTGTCGATAAAAACGCCTTTAAACCACTATGCAGTTCATAACTAGCATGGTTCACTTTTTCAACAGATGCAGCCTAGCATATTTTAGGGCAAGAGGCTGGGATGACAGCATCCAAAAATCACCCATATATAATAAAAAGGGTTGGGGATTTACCATAAGTGAAATGGGGTCAGAACAATCATATAGGTGCTAGGGCTTGACATGACCAGCCGATTGATCGGGGGAGGAGGTTCTCCGACTGCTCGTCTAGCCTAAGTAAGGGCCAAAATGGAGTGTTGCATGTCATGGACTACTCAGCCACCAGGATTCCATCCTTAAGCATCATCATGGGTCACCTCCCACGGCCAACAGGTGACTCCATTGGGGGGAGACTTACCCTCTGTAGAGGTGCAGTCAGTGTATTCTTTTACTTTAGCTGACAGAGCGATGAACCATTTGGTTACTGTATTCTGATCAACTGCACTTTCACCTTTTGCACAAAAAGAGCCCTGGCGGCTGGGGCTTTAAAACACACAGACTGCACCTCTGCAGAGGGGTAAGAACTCCCCAATGGGGCTACCTGTTGGCCGTTGGTAGCACCCGTGATGCTTAAGGATGGAATCCTGGTGGATGAGCATTCCAAGACTTGCAACACTCCACTTAAGCTAGACGGGCTTGTCGGAGAGGCCCCCTCCAATCAATCGGCTGGCAATGTCAAGCCCTAGCACCTATATGATTGCCCCAACCATATTACCCTTATGGCAGGCTCCAAACCTTTATATCATATATATGCTAGAAGATGGTGGCTGAGGGTCATGTGTCCTGAGAATGACGTTAAACTCTATCTGATAGTGAAGTTCCACTTCTGGAGGTCTGGGGAATGTGGAGCACCCTTTCATCACCATTGCTCCCTGGTCCACTCTAACCTGGAGTGGTAGTACCTGTTAGGGTTCCATCTATGGGTTAAATAGAAAATTTGTTTATAAAAAGAAAAAATTTGGGTTTAAATAATTTTCTACCAAACTATCGCTACGAATCTTTCAAAACTTTGCCTGCATTAAATGACCCACTGAGGTTTGATATGCCATAAAACAAAACAAACAAA
Source organism: Doryteuthis pealeii (assembly GCA_023376005.1). Taxonomy (NCBI): domain Eukaryota; kingdom Metazoa; phylum Mollusca; class Cephalopoda; order Myopsida; family Loliginidae; genus Doryteuthis; species Doryteuthis pealeii. The sequence continues at coordinate 91,011,537 of CM042141.1, forward strand.
CAAACTACATTATTCTAAGTCACTGAATATAAAGTTATATCTTCACAATATTCTACCAAATTGTGCCTATTTGCTGACCCCTCAACTCACTGTATGGGGTTTTATTATTTTATGTGATATTAGAGTTTGTAATAAACAGGGTTAGTATGAAGTGTATGGTGGCAAGGAAAAAACAAACACAGATTTTATGTTTTATCAATTGTATTGTTAAAAAGGAACATGAAAGGCGAGGAAAGGCTAGAAGTGAATTTAAAGGAGATTTTGGTGATAGTTGTAACGTTAATAATAAAGTCAGTGAAATGTCCGGTGGCCGAATCAGTTGTAGTGTAGGTGGTGATGTGGGCAGATGGACCAGTGATATTTTATTAGTCGTGTCGTGTGGGCAGGGTCGATGCTGGTTTGGTAAAAGTTGTAAGGTTGATAGCTGGCGAATTGAGTTAATAGGCGTCAATTTGGTAAATTGATGATATAGGAATTGAGTAGATGTTCGCCCATTTAAGATTCACCTGTTGGTTGGTCAGTGTGGGTGAGGAGAGATGTTTACGTGACTGTTTTAGCACGAGTAGGCAAGGATTGTACGTTTCTTTTGTGAGGTTGGCCCTTGTTGATGGGAGGTTGAAGGCAAGTTCTGACTGATGCCTTGGCTGGTGTGATGCGGGGTGTCGTATGGTCGGTATGGCGATTCCTTTATCTCGACTTGGGACAAGCCGACCTTCTTCTGCGACAGCCTGTGATGTACTGTCTATTGGCATTAAGTCAGCTTTATTTAAAGCAAGAGATAGGCTCAAGATAGCCTTTGAAGGGTTTTGGGGGGAAGGTTTTTTATTGGTCGAAAAACATTAAATAGGAGATATTTTTAATTGTTTATATTTAATGTTTTTCAACCATGCGTAGAACCATGTTATTTTAGTCACTTCGTTTTAGGCTACCATTGAGTTAACTTCCGTTTGGCGTCAGCAACTTATGTTTTGTATTGTTGGCGAGTGTATGTATCTCTTTATTGCGGTATGTGTGCAAATTGAATTGTTGAATTTAGTGGATCGAGAGATATCTATATTAGTGTATATAACAGTTTTAGGTTATTTTGGTGCATGTTTGCATGTTGTTTCATTTAGACCACATTATATGTGGTTCTTCTTTCTTGTGGGTTGTCAGGCTGAAAAGGAATTAAAGAAGGGAAAAGAAGAATAAAGACAAAAGATACTATTAAGGTTCAGACTTTATTTCTAGGTTCATAGCTATTTCTTGGAGAGGATATTCTTTCCAGTGCCAGTCATAGCATCTGTGCCTAGTAACCATCTGCATTGGAATGTGGACTAGAAGATTCCCAACCACTAAAAACTAAGCGTGTCTGTATATGTCTGGCCTGTGCAAGTTTGGGGGGAGTGTAGCGAGTGACTATAGATATTGAACTCACAGCCTGATCGTTGCGAGGAGTGGCTCATAGGCAGACTACTGTCACCTCTGTTGAATATGCAAATTCTGCATGGTCGGGTAGTGCTGAGTGTGATTAGCCTGGATGTAAGATCTTGGAGGGTAGTGACTCATTATTTAAGGCCTACTTTCACACACCACGGACAGTTGTGTTTTTTACATTCTTAATGCAAAGAGAGATGTGCATTTGAACGGGTGAACTTTTGACGGCTTGAGCAAGGAAACTGTGATAGTGTTGCAGGCAAAAGACTGAGTCTGGGAACTTTTGTGGTTAGAGAAATTGATTACAGCGGTTGCTGACGGTCGTGACTTCACACAAACAATTTCAGAATGGCCAAGGGATCTTTTGGTACCAGGAAGGCGCCTTTTCTCTGTACATGCCCAAAGGGTTCTTCCTGTCTGGGGACTCCTGGGAGATGGTTATTTTTTGTTTTATTTTATTTCAACTTTATTTTAATCCCCACAATTGTATCTATTCGCTGAACCCTCAACACAACATATAACCAAAATCAAAGGAAGTTTAGGTTTTAATTTAATAGACATTTATGAAAAGAAAATATCATTAATTGTATAGTTGACATTCTTCTCAGATATCATATTCTAAGTGGGGAATTTTTCCATATTTAAAGGGCACATTGAAATTCATTATCAACTAATAATGCAACACTCACTAATTGTTTACAATAAAATATCATTTTTAAACATTTTGTTTATAACTCTTTTATTAATTTCAAAAAGTACCTAATGATAAATGCAAATGCCAGTGTGTCATATTTTTCAATTTTACTCTAGAGGCAGTAGCCCAACATATCATACCATTTTGGAATCAGGCCAACTCCATGAGCAAATTAAAAACATTCTAGACTGAATCTGGACCTACAATCCTTAAATTTTGAATTTCCAAGTTTTAGTTACTGTGATTGTTTTCTTACATGATTTTTTGTGACAAGTTTTTTGTTAAAATAAAATTTTTGTAACTCAGAAATTAACTTTGAAGAATAATTGACCCTGAATAAGAAAACCAAAAATATTGTTTATCATGCAGTTTCATAATAAGTTCCAAATAGACAAATTATATCATTGTTTTGATAAAAAGTGTTTATTGTTAGAAAAATATTGTTCAAGTTTGTTAAATTTGATATGTACTCAATGCATGAAGTGTCAATTGTAGTGAAATAGATCCCTAATTTGGACTGAGCCTATCCTAGTAGTGACCACTCTTTAGCCCAGTGAAATAGATCCCTAATTTGGAATTTAACAGGTTTGAATTCAGAGTTTTCTTTGCCTAACCAAGGTTAAGGAGCCCAGTCTGCCCTACTATTTATCCATAGCTGGAGGGAGAGTAGTTGGATTCACACTTTTCCCAAGGGTATTAGTGCTATGTGAATTGTAGCTTTGTCTAGGATTTGAACTTGGGCCAACAAGTCCATTTCCTACGACTCTAACCATTACACCATGGCCTCCAACATTGTCATTGTTGAACCAAAGGCCAAATCAAGTGCCCTCTGCAGTAGTTAGCTTAATTGCTATTATTAGGATAGTATACCATTTCACTTTTTCTTTTCCTTTCTTTTTTTTTCTTTTTTTTTCTTTTCCTCGTTCCGGGACTTATCAACAAGTTAGGGATAAATAATAACATTTTATTTTTGCAATACATAACTGTATCCACCATAATTCCTAGAAAAATCAAATATTCAAATTCTCGAGATTTGCTAACGGCTCTATATCGTTCAGCGTCATGAAAGTGAATTCTTTTTAAAAATTCTCTTTGAACATTTTTAAAAATTCTCCGTTTTTCTCCAACAAATTTTTTCATTCAAAATAAAATTTCACTCTGATGAAGGTCGAATTTTCTCTGTGTATGGAATATTTTTACATTTTTCTATTATTATTATTTCATTTCATTTGTTTATTTAATAATATAATAATAGTTTGAATCGTGTACACATAGATAAACTGACCGAAACACATGTGTAAGTGATATTGATTAAATTCATCTTTTATTATCCATTCTGTACTTTCTTTTTTTATTCATTCTTCCTCATATATATATATATATATATATACTTTTGACAAGGTCATTGAAGGCTTATAGGTTTCTATGTGTGGGATTAGGCTTTTGGTTATTTGGTGCATGTTTGCTGGTTTCTTTTCTTAAACCCTTATACTTGATTTTCTTTCCTGTGGGTTGTCAGGCTGAAAAGGAATTATGGAAGAGAAAAAGAACAGACAAAGACAAAAGATACTTCCAAGGTTCAGATTTTATTTCTAGGTTCATAGCTATTTCTTGGAGAGGAGATTTTTCTCCTGAGCCAGTCAATAACGTGTGTTCCCAGTAAAGTCTGTGTTTGAGTGGCCAAGGGATCTTCTTGGTGGTAGGAAGGGCTTTTTTTCTGCGCATGCCCAGTGGGTTCTTTCTGTCTGAGCACTCCGGGGATTTTTTTTTCAGTTTTTATATAATTTTATTTCTATTTCATTTTAACCCCACAAGCCATACTTGATGGATCAAAAAAACCTGTTTAGCTTTAAGGCTGCAGTTTCCCAACCAGAACTGGACTTTCACTTGCTGAGGCCCTAAGCTATATGAAATTTAAGACTCTTCTCTAAAAATATTTGGGTAAAAAAGATTAAAAATAATTAAGCTAAAGGTTTGGCATGCCCCCTCTATGATTTATCAAAAATTGGGTTATCTGTCCCTTAATCAGTTCCTGGAAGTCCAGTCTTACTTTTATTTCTGTTAAATTGCACACAAGCTGAGTCCCTGCTGAGAGCATATATTAAGACTGTGTGATTATTTACCCTCTTAAAAAATGCTTAGAAGAAAGAACCAGTTTAACCAAGAATGGACCTATGAATTTGGATTTATATCTTGTTAGATTCAAACTTAACAAAGTCTAGTTACTTCTCTTGATCAGTAGGGGACTGAAGTGGGGTTTCTGCCATGACACTTTTGGATTGGGGTTTGTACCGAGTGGATGCACATGCACAGCACAGTTGAGCTAGTTAATTCCCTTTTAGGGTAGAAGCATTCTCTACCCTGTGTTAAATAAAATAATTTCCAACAACCTGGTCTTGCATTTTCATTCAGTGTTCCATATTTTATCTGTATGTAAAAATATAACATATATAGAAGCAGAAAATATGATTTTCATATCTTCTGTGCTGTGATGCCATTGTGATGTGACAAATGGCAGTAAAGGGAAAAGTGCAGTTTATCTACACACCACTACAGATAAATATACAGATAAATATACAGTTATTGGAAACAAATATTCGTACACATACAAATTTTTAATTTATTGTATTTCAAATTAATGAATAAACATACTTTTCATATAATTAACTGTAAACAGATGCAGAAAAAACTTGATTTAATAGAAATAAATTTCATATGTAAAGAAGCCATTGGGTGGCCTAAGGTCGGTATCAGCCAAACAGTGAAGGAGTCTATCCCCTTTTCACTAGTGCTAGACCAAGGAGATTGTTGTTTAGCATCTGAAGCGGAGTGCCACACCTATCATCAGCTCATCACTTTACTGCACAGATCCTGTGCTACTCATACACTGAGTTTGCAAGGGTTGGTATTGTACCAGGAACCTTGAGGTTCCCAGCCGGACACTCTACCGACTGGGCTAAACAATGGAACAAAATACCAACTAAAATTTGCAAATCATTAATTGAGAACTCTAAGAAGAGATTGGTTGCTGTAGAAGTGAATAATGTCTATTCTACCAAGTATTAAATGAAGATTATGTATTCTTTTTTGTATTGTATGAATACTTTTTTCATTAGAATGACTAAATTTCTGTTAACTCAATTTTTTTCTGTTTTCTATACATATTTAATTATCATGCATCTGTGTACAGTTGATTATATGAAAAGTATTTTTATTCATTAGTTGGAAATAAAATAGATTAAAAATTTGTATGTATACAAATATTTGTTTCTACCTGTAAAAGCAGTATCCCTTGTCTGAGGGTTTGGGTAATCTCCTGCGTCAAGAGCCCCTTTGTGGTCACGTGACACAGGAACCCAAGAAGGTCACCCTCTTTGGCCGAAGCTACTGGACAAGTGCGGATGTGCTTGTCAACTCTCTCCAACACACACATACAGACTCTACATACAGTAAGTGGTTTCCACCTATTTTGCCTCTATTACACTACTATGTATGTTTGGACACTTGTGACATTATATAGCCTGGGGAACTTCGTTCCCCTATATATTTTATAATAAAAGTTGTATAAATGTAACTAACGCATTTGTTGTTGTCCTAACTGAAGTATTCCGCATTGGGTACTTTTCCTTTAAGTAACCTAATGCTTTATAAGAACCAGAGTTAACACTCTGTGAAACTCTTATATACACATTGTAGGTCCGCCTATTACTGCCCAAGTCCTCCATTTTGGCTAATGATGTTCTTCTTAAAGAAAGTTTGTAAATGGCTACTTTAATATATATATTTACTCAAACCCCTTCTACAATATGTTGGATTTTCAGAATTTTAGGAGTTGTAGGTCGATTTCTATGAAACCTTTTTTGATTTTTTGTAAGGAAACAAATATATATAAATAATTTTTAAAACTAATGATAAAATAAAGATATATTTTGAAAAATGAGTCCACAAGGGTTTGAGGCTCTAAACTATAGCTTATTTAGCTCATAGGTCAGTTCAATACTGTTTCTAACCCTGCTCTAAACAAATCCCTTAATTACTCAAATATACTATGTGAAGCATAAAAATCTTTCTTCAACATTTCACAAGCAGTTTTCACATCAGCAAAAAACTTATTCTTACTAGCAAATATATGCACCCACCGGGTGCAAGTATTTAAGTTTTAATGTAATAAAATATTATATTAAATTAGAAAGGCTAATAAAACTAAATAAGAATGCAGATGAAAAGATTTGAAACAATGGGGGGGGGGGGTATAATCGAAAAATAGAACAACTGAAACTTATTCTTCCATCATCTTCCATCACTCCCGTCTTTCATGGCTAAATTTTCCTAATTTAACTATTTAGTTAAATTAGGAAGTAAAGAATAAAATGATAGTTATTTCTTCTTGTTAATGGATTTCTTTTAAGATTTATCCCCAAGAATTTTGCCCATATTCATTAAGATAAAACCAAACAATTAAAAATCAATAATACTAAGCACATATTTATTAAAATCAAATTTCTAATATCAATATGCAAATTAGCCTTCCCATTTACACTGTAAACCTTTATTTTGATGTATATATAAATACAATTGCATGCTATCTGTATGTAGATCCGGCCAACGGGGTGGGGGTCCAGTGGCTTCGGCCCTGGATCTTTATAAGTTAATAGTGTCGATCCCAGAGGGCTGTCCCCCCAGGCAATACCTGACCCCTTGGGGTAGGGCTGGGTTTATTGCCCAGCGCCTGAGGTGCCCCCCTTGAGGGGGAATGCCGACGGGATCGATGCAATTTTTGTTCTTTCCCACCCATGAGCTTCGGCTTGTGGGTGGGCCCACGTTAAAACGAGGCATTGTGCCCAGCCCAAACAAGTGGGGTATGAGGCAAATACGTATAGATCCAGCCAATGCCAGGGGTCCAGTGACTTCGGCCCTGGATCTTTACAAGTTAATAGTGTTGATCCCAGGGGACTATCCCCCCAGGCAATACCTGCCCCCTTGATTTAAAGAAGGCTGGGTTTATTGCCCAGCACCTGAGGCTCTCCCCTTGAGGGGGAATGCTGACAGGATCGACGCAATTTTTTCCACCTACCACCCATGAGCTTCGGCTTATGGGTGGGCCCACATAAAAATGTCCTTGTGTCACGCCCTGTAGATAAGGTCAACAGTATTAATAATATGAAACAATTTTATTAATAATTGGGGTTTAAATAAAAATAAAATCATGGAGAATGTGATGTAAATAACTAAGGGAATTGTGACCTGGGTACTGATATAGTTTCGGTTACAGATAGACAAACACACAATCTCCATTATAATAAGAGATATTCATTTTGCTTGGATATAAAAATATAGTCTCCAAATACCTTTCTTCTTTTCTTCTACCACCCCAAGCAGTCACTTCTAGATTGAGAAAATAAGGAGGCTAATAAAATAGTTACTAACTTCCCTTGCACACACTAATTTAATAAGGCTACCTGGTGCTGCTCCTGCTGTTGTTGCTGTCGCTACTGCTGCTGCTGCTGTTCTCATTTTACTTATGTCTAAAGTAATGGTTCTCAACGTTGGGTCCATAGGCCCACCAGTAGGACTGAGAAATTTCTAAAATAGGCCCGGAGGTGATTAGTTGGTTGGTTGGTTGGCTGGTTGTTGAAGCTGGATTTTTTGCAGCAAATGATGTCCTCATAAAGAAATGTAATTCATTACAGATTGAAAAGAGAAAAGACTTATGCCTGAACCTCAACCAAAGTTTGGAAGTTCAATTTAACTAACTGATTGATAGACACTATTTGATTCTGATTCTGAAACCCTTTCTTTTTACTATCAAATGACAAAATTAAATTGATAAAGAAAAGACTTCTGCCTGAAGCTCAACTAAAGTTTGGAAGTTCAATTTGACTCACTGATTGATAGACACTATTTGATTCTGATTCTGAAACCCTTTCTTTTTACTATCAAATGACAAATATAAATTGATAAAGAAAAGACTTCTGCCTGAACCTCAACCAAAGTTTGGAAGTTCAATTTGACTAACTGATTGATAGACACTATTTGATTCTGATTCTGAAACCCTTTCTTTTTACTATCAAATGACAAATATAAATTGATAAAGAAAAGACTTATGCTTGAAGCTCATCCAAAGTTTGGAAGTTCAATTTGACTCACTGATAGATAGACACTATTTGATTCTGATTCTGAAACCCTTTCTTTTTACTATCAAATGACAAATATAAATTGATAAAGAAAAGACTTATGCCTGAAGCTCATCCAAAGTTTGGAAGTTCAATTTGACTCACTGATAGATAGACACTATTTGATTCTGATTCTGAAACCCTTTCTTTTTACTATCAAATGACAAATATAAATTGATATCAGGCCAAGAGAGATTCCTGGTGTATTATCATACGATACCCACACCTCACGATCCCACGGCCATTCCTGATTTACGATCCCTCGGCCACTCCAGAGAATTACTACTATTATCTACGACGACAACAACAACGTTTCCACACTTGTTTATTTTAATAAACGACTTTTATCCAATTCATCTTGTCCATTATTCTTCTTTGCAAACCATACGCTTTTATGGATATCTTAAGATATATCACCAGCATGCAGTACTCATAAAGAAATGAAATTTATTGCAGATTGAAAAGACTTCTGCCTGAAGCTCAACCAAAGTTTGGAAGTTCAATTTGTCAAGCTGATACATTGTCGTAACTGGTACCTACTATTCGCTACTGGAAGTGCTAAAAAGACCAGGGGGCTGTTGCCACTCAAAACTAGCATATATCCAGCATCAGATGCGCATGGTGTTATAATGGTTAACGTCGTAGGAAAAGGACATGGCAAGACAAGTTTAAATCCTGGACGAAACTGTTTGCATTTCACATAGTGCTAATACCCTTGGGAAAGGTATGAATCCAACTATTCTCCCTCCAGCTCAGAATTATATAACATTTCTCTTCCACACTGTTATAGAAATCTATTTGAGACACTTATATATAGACAAAGGTAGGATCAAGAAAAGTCAGAATTCTTTTCTTTTTTTTCAGTGTAAAATACTTTTCAACCAATCTGGGGTTATTTCCTATAAGTCCAACATAAACAAAGGGGAATCACTCTTGACTGATAAATTATTTATTTATTTTCCCATTAAGCTAACCCTAAACCCTAACCCTAAACCTTAACCCCAACCCTAAACCCTAACTTTAACCCTAACCCCGTCTTCTTTTTCCTAGTAGATCAATAAATAAATAAATAATTTATCAGTCAAGAGTGGTTCCCCTTTATTTATGTTGGACTTATAGGAAATAACCCAATCTGGTTATAGATTACAAGATACCATGCCCCACATTCTCACCTACTACTCTCAATTTTAACACCCCTATAAACTCAACTTCTCCACTCCTTCAACTTCAATCCTCTACTCCAAGATCAAGTGCACAAGTGCAGACCAGGTATTCTCACATTTGGAACACTTTGTGGGTTTTCTCTATTTTTCCACATCTTTTGCAAACTGTAAAATTGTGCCTTTTTTTATCCTTATTTTACACAAAGTTTTGACTAAAAAGAAATTATAAGCAAAACAGTTTAGTCATTACTTTTAAGACAAATTTTTAGTGACATCTTCTAACAGGGGAAAAAAAATTTATTTACCCTACTGGTATGATTTTACACAAGGTCACAAGTATGGAATATCCAGGGTATGATCAAATTTGCTTTTCAGTAGCAACAGATTTTTAAGTGTAGATTGTTAACCATTACACCATGATGAGAAATGATGATTCCCTTCCAGATTGATTTTTTTAGAAAGTGTAAAATGATTAGATGTGGAAATGTGGCAAAAGCCAAAATTTAGTTTTATGTTTAGATAATAGAGGAATTTAACTGGAATTTGGATGACATGTGAAAGACTATCATGTTGGCTTCTGATTGGTTGAAAAGCATCAACAGAGTGAAGAAGGAAAGAGAGATAGTGAGAGAAGGGGGGGGTCAGTTTTGAAGTTTTTGAAGTAGACAGATGTGAGAGTCTGGTTGAGGGTTTGGAGGAGATGCATCACAATAGTGGTGTGTCTGTCTCTGACCTTTTACTTGGGATAAAATAAATGAGCTAAAAAAAAAAAAAAAAAAACAAGAACACTTGTGTTTGTTATTAAAAACTATCAATGGCACAAGCCAAGATATTCCAAGAGAATCCCAAGTAGTTCCAGACCCCTCAAAGAATGGAGAGAAGCCAGCCAGTCAGTCCAACAACAGACCCAGCTACCTAGCTACTACAATCCAGAATAGCAGATATGAAGAATAACTGACACCACAGATTCAGATAAGTATAGAAATTACATACCCCTTCAATTAGACGCCCTGTCACATATACAATTTGATTCCTAATGACTATTACAATCTACTACTCTTGTGGGGGATTAAAATAGAATTAAAATACAAAATGAATAAAAAAATAAACTCCCATGAGCCTTCACCGGAAGAGCCCTCCGCGCATGTGTGAGAAAAGGACCAACTTCTGAGCACCGAAGATAATCTCTCGGCCATTTGAGTTTAGGCCTTTACTGTGTGTAGTTGCTTCCTCGGCCAGGGGGATATCCCCTTACCACAGGCAACTATGACCAGTGAATTAAGCCTAAATCATAAAACCACCTTCTGTCTTTGTCTCTTTCTTTTTACTTCCTTGAATTCCTTCCTTTTTCAGCGCAACCACCAAATGAGATAGGGTTAAAAATAAAACCCTAAGAACACACAACCAAGAATATCCAGCTACCTTTAAACCTTAAAGCACCCAAACCTCTTGCCACTCCATACTCCTTTCAAATGATCCCACTACATAATAAGAGCCTTTTTTATTTTTTTGTGTGTGAATTTTGAACATTCAATATGTTCTATCTTATATCAATAGATAAAATTTTATTTTGATTTTTTAAAACACATTTTTTTTCAAATTGACTGCTATAGACAGATTATTGATCACATGGAAATCTGATTTCTCTGATAGGATAAAGCGACAATTGTTCCAAATTGCATCAGAGCTACTGTATGGCTGCACCACTTGAACAAAAGTTACATGGGAACTACACAAGTATGCTGTATGCTGTCTTGAACAAATCCTGGAAGCATCTCTCCACAAAAAAGCAGTTATACAGCCACTTACCTCCTATTACACAAATCATCAAAGTAAGACAAACAAGACATGCTTGACACAGCTGGAGAAGTAAGGATACACTAATAAATGACATTCTCCTGTGGACAACTACACATTGACACACCAGTGTAGGTCAACCAGCAAAAACCTACATTAATCAGCTATGTCGGATACTGGATGCCATATGGAAGACCTGCCAGGAGTGATGACCAATAGGGACAGGTGGTGAGAGTGAGTCATGGGAATCCATGCTGTCAGTGCAACCTGATAATGATAATATCTCTTCAGATGTAAATTTTCTTCTAAGAATTCATTCCATGGGTTGTAATTTTTCCCACTATTCCTTTAATTCGTTAAATCATTCTTAATCTTTGGGGGTTTTTTTTTGTTTCTTTTGAGATTTAAGATTTTATGTTTTTTTTTTGTTTTTTTTTTTTTTCTTTTTTTACAATTCAATTCTTACAATTTTTATCTCTGCGAGAATTTAGGACTTTTGTAATACAGGGGAGAAAACTCTTGTTACACCTGAAACTCTACCATATGTGTTTTAAATTTTGTATTTTAACTTGGACACTTCATGTGGTGAAATATTTAACAACCCAGATTAGCCACACCATTGTTAGTGAGTTCCATTCTCACTGGGCGCCACGTAATTCTGGCCTTGTGCCACAACTAAGCTTTGTAAATGATTATCTTAACTGATTTCAAATATTATATTTGTTGGGTATTATTAAATACCTTTAAATTAATCTTGCATTTAATAGAGCAAAATCTTGCCAGTTAAATGGTTAGTTTTCTTAATCCTGTGAATAATAAACATGAAAATTGTTTTAAATTTATGTGATTATTGAAAAGAATCATTGACTGGACAATTTATTTGATTGTATTTTTTTTAGGGAAAATTCATTAATTTTCACTTGAATTTGAAAAATGACTCAAAATTTTGGAAAAAAAACTTTTTTGGAGTTATTTTATGACGAAGAGATAATTTTATCAATTCTTGATGGGTATTCAATTTAGTTTAAAACTCAATTTTTTAAACACATTTTTTAAAACTCTATTGAACCGAGAGATGGGACCCTAATAGGTACTACCACTCTGGGTCAGGGTGGATCTGGAAGTAATGGTGATGTTGTGGTACTCCACACTCCCCAGAGCTCCTGAATTGGAACCATTAGATGCAGATTAATATCATACCCAGGACAGTAAGACCCTCAACCACTGCCTTTTAGCACATATATGATAAAAAGGGTTGGTGGATTGCCATAAGGACAATAGGGTTGGGACAATCATAGAGTGATAGGGCTTGACATGACCAGCTGATTGATTGGAGGGAGTCTCTCTGACCACCCGTCTAGCCTAAGTAAGGGCCAAAGTGGAGTGTTGCATGTCATGGACTGCTAAGCTACCAGGATTCCTTCCTTAAGCATCATGGTCACCACCCACTACCAACAGGACACCCCCATTGCGAGATGATTACTTTTTAACAATATTATTTCAAGAGAGAAGATTAAAGTATAATAGAAAAAAAACCCACCAGAAAACAATAAATTTTTAGTAAAACTGTCTTTTTGTCAGTTCGACATATGTGTATGTGTTAGTGTGTGTGTGTGTGTGTGTGTGTATGTGTGCGTGTGTAAGAGAGAATGAGAGAGAAAGAGAGAGAAAGAAACAGAGTTAATAAAATACCACCAGAAAATAATAGATTTTTAGTAAAACTGTCTTTTTATCAGTTGGATATATGTGTGTGCATAAGTGTGTATGTGTGGGTATGTGTGTCTGCATGCGCATGTGTGAATATGTGTGTGTGTGTATTAGCATGATTGTGTGCGTTTTTGTGTGCATGTCTGTGTGTGTATGTATCTATGTGAGTGTCTATGTGTGGGTGTGGTGTGTCTATGGGGGTGTACATGTGTGGGTATGGGTGTGGGTGTGTGTAAGAAAGACAAAGTGAAAGAAGCAGATAGAGTCAATAAATTAACAATCATTATTTTGTCCACAAAGAAAATTGTAGACGGAACAAGACCAGTAACAAGTCTCTGCAGCCAATGAATTTAAAACCAGCAGGGATACTCAGTGTCTCTCTGGGAAAAAGATAAGGTTGATGATTGATTTAACATGTCAACCTGTCTAGGGTTATTTTATCCCTAGAGGTTAGAGAAATGTGTTAATTGTACATTCATACTTGCAGTTTTTGCGTAGTTGATTCTTAAGAAGCTTTTTTTGCACATTGTCCTATTGAATACAACTAATCTTTAAACAGATCTATTTGATTCATAGATGGGACCCTAATAAGTACTATAATTCCAGGTTAGAGTGGACCTGGGAGTAATGGCAATGAAAAGGTCACTCTACACTCCCCAAATTTCCAAAACTGGAGCCTCGCCATCAGATGCAGTTTAATGTCATACACAGGACACCCTTTTTGGGGTGGTCACCCCTCTCCTGGGGATAGAATCAATGTATTCTAAGCCCTGCCAACTGGGCCAAAGGAAAAAGATAAGAGAAAATCTTTTGATAAAATAATTCTGATATATATATAATATATATATATATATATATATATAAGTCATCCAAAGACACTGTGTTTCAGTGTTTCACATCTCATCAGTGTGGCTAGACACAGCAGCTACTTCTAACTAGGAGCGAAACCGACTGACTTTTCATCAGCCAAGTTCCTTAACCTCTCGGCCATCGACAACTGCCATTAAGGGGCGGTGTTTTAACTGATAAATACATATATTGGTGTATATATTTACGATCACCAAAGAGATCAAATATCTGTAAACAACAGATGATCATTGATTTATTACGCTGGCAGTGAAAGTCAATTAAAATCACTCCTAGAGAGCTCTATTGGGTTTTGGGAGCATATGATAAGCATATAATATATATATATATAATAATAAGCATATGATATAATAATATATATATATAATATATATATATAATAATAAGTATATAATATATATATATAATATATATATATATATATATATAAGCATATAATATATATATATATATATATATATATATATTATATATATAGCTGGTTACCATATACCTAGTGGGTTTTAGTGTAGTAATTTGAATGTAGTGAAGAAATCTATTCCAGAATAGGTAAAGCTAGCACTGCATTTGGCAATCTGAAACATTGTTTATGGAGTACCAAAGATGTACCACTTAAATAAAATTTTAACATCTACAGAGCAGTCGTGCTTTCTACTCTACTGTATGGTGCTGAAACTTGGACATTTTACCGCAAGCACATAGACCAACTTGACGCCTTTCACATGCATTGTCTTTGTGTCATTTGCGGTATAAAATGGGATGATAAAGTAAGAAATAGCACAATATTAAAAAAGATGTAACATTGCTGGCATCAAAACCCTACTAGCCAAGGTTCAGATTAGGTGGGCTGGTCCTGTTGTCAGAATGAATGAGAACAGGCTTCTAAAAAAGATTTTATACGGACAATTACCAAATGCTAAGCATTCTATTGGACGTCCTCTCTTACGCTACAAAGATAAATTGAAGGACAATTTGAAATGCCTCGATATTGACCTGAGTGCTTGGGAAGATCTAGCATCGGATTGGAAGGAATGGCGTAAGACATGTTTCACTAGACTAAAGAGCTTTAAAGAAAATAGACTGAAGCATAGAGATCGGCTCCGCCTAACTTTAAAACAAAAACATTTAATGGCTTGCAGTGGGGCTGGGCTGCTGTCACACTCGAGGAAACACAAAATGTCTTCTTGACAGCATGCACAACATGGGAGGAATCAAATCACTCCTGCTGACCCTCATTTATTGTTCACGATAGGAGAGTCCACCACACATATATATATATACATACATCACATTAAAATGCCCTTGTGTCAGATTCAATTTGGTGGAAAGCCAAATAAATACCATATTCTGTGAACCCAAATGCTTTTGTGACTAGTCACCAGTCATTTTAAATGACTTCTTTTTTTAACAATAAAATTTATTGTACAGTGCTCAGATGCACCACAACTTATCAAAGTCTCATGTCTAGTACACAAATAATGTATTAGTATCAGGAATAATGAACAGTATACAGTAATAATATACATGTATGTGTGTGCGTGTGTGCATATGTGTGTGGATGGGGGTATCAAGTATAGTGTTGGTGGACTACAGGAAGCATGGAAACTTTGAAAGATGCAGTGTTTCGCCAGCCCACAATGAATGCAGGCAGCTTATTTGATGCCTCGGAAACTCTGAGCGTGAAAAAAATGTTTCCGAAAAGTCATGTGAGCTATGCTGTTTTTGATTTTGTAGGCATGCCCACGTGTGTTAGAAACGTGGAGATCAAAAAGGTACTCAAGGTGATGAATTTTTCATTAGATTTATTAAAACATATAAAAGAAAGCAGATTAAGTAACGAGTGACTCAGATGACACTGTAATGTTTACTTACAAACAAGAACTGACAATCAAACTATGAATGGTGACATTTCTACTTAATTTCAATCGACTTTATCATTTGGTGACACTTAATTTTGATAATGAAAATATTCTTATATAAAAACAAAACACAAAATACAGTTCACATCTATACGTCATGTCAAACAAAAAAGTATATAAATAGAAATTATATAAAGATAATCCTGGATGAGACTGTTTGCATTTCACATAGTGCTAATACTGGACCAGATAACCAATAAGCACCCCAGCTGAAAGCAGTTTTGAAAAGAACAGCTTTTTCTTTTTACCGCTAACTTCCGTTTTTTTGTTTTTTTTTGTAAACAAAAGCAACAGACGATTTTTTGACATTAGAATTTCACTGTAAGATTCTTAAAAAGTTTGTACATGTTTATTTACAAAAGAGCCTTCGGCTAGAAGCCACAAGGTTCCTAGTTCAATACTGGCCCTTGCCAACTCAGCGTATGAGTAGCACAGGGATCTGTGAGGTAAAGTGAGGAGCTGATGGTAAGTGTGGCGCTCCACCTCAGATGCTTAAATAATCTCCTTGGTCTAGCGCTAGTGAAAAGGGGATAGACTCCCTCGCTGATTGGCTGATACCGACTTTAAGCCACCCCAACGACTTTACTTTATTTACAAACCAAAGACACGTTTTTATACTAAAATAGTTTTTAATTTAGTGGAAGTTAGCAGGGAAAAGCAAAAGCTGTTCTTTTCATAACTGTTTTCAGCTGGGGTGCAATTGGTTACCTGGTCTCTAATACCCTTGGGAAAAGTATGCATCCCACTATTCTCCCTCCTGCTATGAGTAAATAATAGAGCAGACTGGGTCCTTTAACCTAGGTACAGCAACTGGTCTAGGAGAAAGGAAAACTCTGAATTCAAACCTGTTAAACTCTGCTTAAGAAATTGACCATGTGTCACATCCTACTTATGTAGAGGGGTTAGTAAATATATATATATATATATATATATATTGCAAGAATGAGGAAGTCTAATTTTAGCTAGTGATACAATCCACTGCACATTTATCTTTTGTGTTATGAAAAACTGTTAATGTTTTTAATGTTTTATTATCAAACGTCTGCTTGAAAAAATCCCTTGGTACCTATCACATCAACCCATTGCTAATGGTCCAACCTAGTTGAAAACCATGACGCTTGGTATCTCACATCAGAGCATGTTGTCTCCTCTTTTGAAAACACTCACAGGGTCACCCTCAAGGGTAAAAAGGGACAGGAGGAAGAATGACAACACAATGCCATCAAACCCTAACCAGACCTTCAGCTGCAGTTGCTGCGACTGTGCCTGCCTGTTCAGTATTTGCCTTATCAGCCATGAAAATACCTGCAGTCAACATGGACTATTCCCTTATTCTTTGTTCAGAAAGCCAAGCCATGATTGCCCTGTCAGATGGGACAGAAAAATACACCAACTGCACCCCTGCAGAGGGGTAGAATCCCCATAATCGGGCCACCTGTAGGCCGTGGTTGGCTGTGAATAATTAAGGATGGAATCTTTGTGGCTGAGTAGTCCATAACATGCAACATTCCATTCTGGCTCTTTCTTAGGCAGTCGGAGAGGCTCCCTCTAATCAATCAGTTGGTCACGTCAAGCCCTAGTATTTATATGCTGAAATCAAGTCAGCTCTTCTGTATACATAGGGCTTGAATTTCACCAAGCTGAAGAATGACTCGCCTCATTGAAAGGCATCAAAGGAACCCATGTATTACAAACCAGCAATAAACCCCAGCAGCAGCAGCAGCAGCAGCAGCAGCAGCAGCAACAACAAACCTGGACTCAATAACCCCAGCAGCAGTGGCAGCAGCAGCAGCAGCAGCAGCAGCACTTCAAAGAAATCCTGAACGGTCATTAACAAGCAGCAACTTCAACAAAAAATGTGACAAATAAATGATATCATGTGATGACAGCCAATCCCTGTACATCAAATGATAATAAAGACTTTTCTCTATTTATTTTATGCAAGTCTCATCTCCCTTGTGTTATCTCTAACTCTTTTTTCTATTAGCGCAAATTATGGTACCCCAAGATGACAAAAATACAAGGCCAACCTTCAGTCATCAATACTATATATCAGGTATGTGTTGGTTCAAAACTATAAACAAAAGGAAAATAGAATGTATTAGGTCCATGTATATGTGTGTGTATGTGTGTGTGTCCGTAAAAGAAGAAAGGTTCTCCACATCAGTCTAGGAGGGTTCAAGAAACCCATAAAAAATGTATGACCACCTGGAATGTTTCAATTCAAGGTGATTGTTTAAAGATAAGTATCTTCAAGTGACTAGTTTTAAAAGAAAATGGGTCTCGAAAAGTTAATGGTTGGAAAATTGGCGTCCAGCAGTCTAAAAATAAATTAATGTGAGTAAATTTTAGGAGAGATTGGAGTCTTGAGTCTGCCCAGGTAATGTTATTTTATCCTTGTGAACCTGTCTCTAGCTTGTGTCTTTTAAACCAGCCAGCACAGATATAACATCATCATTATTGTGCAACTTCGGTGTACAAGTGCAGAGTGGGTATTATCACAGGTACATGAAATGCTTGTGGGGTGTGACTCCCCTATCCTGTAGACAAAAAATCCAACTGGTGCGTGTGACTTCTGCAAAGCCGGAGGGTGAAGAAGCTCTTGAGTATCAGGAATGTCTGGGGAGGGATCTCACCCTTCTTAATGGACAGGAGACATAACTGGTGTGTTACCTCTGATGGCTAGAGGGTCTAAGAGAAAAAGTCTTACTTTAGCCATACTGCCTTTTATACTACCAGTAACAATGGTATCTAGTTGTAGAATGGAAGAACCATGGCAAGTAAGGGGAAATAATCCCAACACTTGTGAAAATGCTGGAAGAATTAAATGAAAATCTAAGGAAGGTCAGAAACCATCGAGACAATACAACAGGTCTCGCAAAAATCAATCCACAACCTCTCAGATCCTGACTATTCATCGATTCATAGAAGGGATCTGAGCAAAAAATCTCAAGGCAACACCTTTGCAGATTTATAGATTTTTGCAAGGCTATAATGACTCCATACATAGAGGAAAGATGGAACAAATGCTATGATCATTAATTGTTCATTATGATGCTTTGAAATTTGAATATAAACTTAGAAGAAAACCTGACCATCACCATTTAAATATCAAAATGAAAGATGACACAAGTAGAGCATTATGTAAATCAAAAAAAGAAAAAAAAGAAAAAAGGAAACATAGCCGAGATATATACACACACGCACACACACACACATATATATATACACACATATATATTTACCAACCCCTCTGCGTGGGCGGGATGCATCACAAGGTCAATTTCTTAAGTGGCGTTTAACAGGTTTAAATTCAGAGTTTTCTTTCTCCTATACTGGTTACCTAGCCAAGATTAAAGAGCCCAGACTGTCCTACTATTTACCCATAGCTGGAGGGGAGTAGTTGGATGCATACCTTTCCCAACTGTATTAGAGCTATGTGAAAATGCATACAGCCTCGTCCAGGATTTGAACTCGAGTTAATGAATCCATTTCCTATGATGCTAACCATTACACCATGCGCCTTGTACTACAAGTATATGGTCTCCCTAAAGAAACTGTTACTGATATAATGATGCTCTACAGAGACATGAAAGCAATAGTCTATTCACTTGATGGTGATACAGATTTCTGTGACATTGTCACAGGAGTCCTACAAAATACATTAGCACCATTTATATTTATAATATGCCTTGTTTACGTGATATGAACGTCATTAGATCTCTCTAAAGAAAAAGGCTTCACACTAAAAAAGGGAAGTGAGCAATATCCCATAGAAACTATTACAGATGTGAACTACACAGATGATCTAGCACTTCTTGCAAATACACATGCACAAGCGGAATCACTGCTGTATAGCTTAGAAAAGGCAGCAAAAGGCATTGGCGTGTATGTGAACTTAATAATGTGAACTTAATAATAAAATGGAGTCTATGTGTTTCAAACAAGATGGACGCATCTCCAAACTGGATGATAGGCTTCTGAAATTAGTAGACTAGTTTACATACTTAGGTAGTAATATCTCATCTACAGAAAGAATGTCAATATATACAGAGGAAAGGCATAGACTGCTATAGACAGATTATCGAACATATAGAAATCTGATCTTTCTGATAAGATAAAGCAATAATTCTTCCAAACTATAGCCATGTCTGTGCTACTATATGGCTGTACCACTTGGATTTTAATGAAACACTTAGAGAGAAACTGTGATAAGTACATACACAGAGAAAATAAATTGGTTTATTTGTTTAATGGCATATCAACTTCTAATGGGTTATTTTAAGATAAAACAAGAATTCTTCCAAGCTGTAGCCGTGTCTGTGCTACTGTATGGCTGTACCACTTGGACCCTAATGAAACACTTAGAGAAAAGCAAGATAGGAACTACACAAGGATGCTGCATACTGTTTTGAATACATCTTAGAAGCAGCACCCCACAAAAAAGCAGCAGTATGGCCACTTGTCTCCTATCATCCAAGTAAGACAAACAAGATTTGCTGGAAACTGATGGAGAATCCTGGATAAAAAGTGAAACCTACACATAGACACACCAAGGTACAGTGACCAGCAAAAACCTACATCAATCAGCTCTTATTGTGAAAATTTGAGATTAATTATTGCCCTTGTATGCAGATTCTGGATGCCTTGCAGAAGACCTGCCAGGGGTGAAGACCAATAGGGAAGAGTGACAAGAGAGAGTCATGGGTATCTGTGTTGTTAGCAAGACCTGATGATAATGACACATCATTAAAAACAGCCAGAATATATAGGTGCTGGAGTTATGAGGAAACTTGCTGTCACTTTATCTCCAATAAAAGTCACTAGTTATTACTGGAGTGAAAACTCACAGAACAAATAATAATAAGAAGATAAGATAAAATAGAATAAAACGAAAATAGATTAAAAAAAAACTTTTTTGTTTGTTTGTATGTACGACTTTCATTTACTTTTTTGTTTGACATTATGAACTCCATAACCTACTTGACATTAAGTAAAACCACCGTGCATACAATCACGAATGAAGTTGTTGAAATTTAATACAGGTTGAAGATTAATTAATTATTTTACTTTTTTGTTAATTAGATATAAAATAATTCTAAGAAATGAAAGTTAAAAAAAAAAAAACTCGCTTTTTTAATATTTGAAACGTTGTTTTAAGTGGAATTTTAAACAGAAGAACGGACCACCAACGCTTTTCTTTTCGGTTTCAAATATTTTTTGTTTGTACTGAAATTAAGAAAAAAAGAAAACATTTTGATATCAACATTTTTGTTGATTACAGATTTTTGAAAATTATGATTATAAATTCTTCATAAATTAACTTTGATTAGAAAGTATATTTAAAGCCTAAAAAGAAAAAAGAGAGAGAAAAAGTCATTGTGACACGTTTCGTTTTTCGCTCATTTCAATATTTGGAGATAACTCTAGGACGTACAGTTCTGAAGGTGAACTCTCACATGGTGTACTCTCATAATATGCCGTCAAGCCACACATTTTCCCTCGTCGTGGGTTCATTTCAAGAAATGCACGATATACAAGCGAAAAACCATGTCAAATCTAATTTTTTAAGATCTTGAAATTAGTAACAAGCTTGTAAAGGGAATTTCGCTCTTTAACGATCAAAATCTGCCGTTTATGCTGAAAATTTGGAATTCACCAACCACTGGATTTATTAACATTGTCATTTAAAAGATTTCACGGTATAAAAAAGAAGAAAAAACATTTTTTCCACTAAAGAATTGTGAAATTACAATACAATGAATCTTCCATCAATGATCACTCGATCAACACTTAATCGGCGATTGTTTAAATGCTTGACCACAAAGAAAAGTTTTTCAAAAATATACAGAAACTCGGTAAGTAGAGTCTTTGATTTGATTCTTTTTTTATATCTGAAATTTTGATCACCTTAGATTTTTTTTTATGTTTGAATTTTTGTCACCTTTGATTTAAAAAAATTTTTTAGATTTTATTTAGCTTTTTTGTTTTTTTCTGAAAAATTATTAATGATTTTATTTTTCGACTATATTTAAAGATAAGATAAAACTTTAATTTACTAAGATACTCCTTTCTAGATTTTACATTTGAATTTTTGTCACCTTTGATTTAAAAAAAAAAATTAGATTTTATTTAGCTTCTTTTTTTATTTTCAAAATTTTTAATGATTCTATTTTTTTTTTTTTTTTCGACTATTTTTAAAGATAGGATAAAACTTTAATTTACTAAGATACTCGTTCGTTTGAATAAGATCGTTTTGAACCGAAGATTTTCAAGTCTTTTGTTATAATTGGTTTTTGTGGTTTTCTTGGTTTAATTATTAACCCAAGTAATTTCATCTGCCTTGAAAGGATTAATTATTAATTTTATATTTTTATACTCGCTTTTGTTTTTTTAATTCTTTTTTTTTACAAATTTTTATTTAATGTTTTTTCCTTCAAAGGTCGTACTTTATTCAAAGGTTTCGTTGTCTGAAAAACAAAAAAAAAACTTTAGTTATTTTATTGTAGAGAGCACATCCTCATGCTTATGGCTCCTTTTTTTTTTCCAGTTCCGCATTCTTTTTCGACATCTTTAAAAGGAAAAGCTAACTGAGTAATAGACTTAAAATCGATTAACTGGATTAGGGAACTTTTATTTTCATTAAAAAAATCCAAACTATGCTTGCGAGAAAGTCATTGGTATTTAGTGCCCGTAAAAATGAGATTACGTAACTTATAGATCAGCACCGTATGCTTGGAATTGGTGATATGTGAAAAAGTGGAGAAAAAAGTGTTACAATATGAATGAGTGATACACGTTGCGTTAATGTGGTAAAATAAAGCATCATAAGGATTTTTTTTTCATTCTATGAATTTTCAAAAACTTTAGCACGAAAAGATTATTAGGAAATTAATTTTAAGAAATCAATTTCCATTATATTAATAAAGAAAAATTTGAAATCCACAGATTTGAAAATGATTGCCTTTGTGAACACATGGGTTTTTTCTTGGGAGTTGAATTGTTTCTACCAGGTTACAAGGAATATCCTGAGAATAATCAGTTCCTTTTTCTTTTGTTATTAATAAATTAAAAGTCAACTAACCTAACTTTAATAATTTTGTTGGAATTCAATTATGGAAAAAAAAAAAATTGCACTAGATGACCTGGAAGTGTGGTATAAAGTTCAATAATTTAGAACAGGTTCGTGAGTTCAGTGGGATTTGACTAAATTTTGTAGAACTTTTTAGTAACACAAATTATTATTTGTGTTCTTTTTTTTCTTCTTCTTTTGGAAAGGCATGGAGTTATGCTATATATGAGTTAAACATTAAACATAAGGTGTCATAAATCGAACACAAAATCAGTATCCAACTATGCATTATATAAGTGTTGTATACTGGACCCTTACTTTATGACCATCTCATACAGTCCCATTTTAAAAGTTATTTTTTCTCAAAAATGAAAAATTCCCCAAATAAATGAATGTCATTTTCTAACATAACAGACCTAAGTACATACGAAAAAAGTATTTTCCGACAAAATTATGGCACATTAATTCTCCGAATCTTAGTAAGTATGATTCTTAGTTTAGCGGCATAAAATTTAAAAGAAATATTTAACCTTAATTATGAATAATTTATAAAAAGAACATCAAATAAGTTTTAATTTACATATTCACTGGAATAAAATGAGAAACCTTTTTTTTTTTTTTTTTTTTTTTTTGCTATTGTGATAATTTTTCCAGATAAATTCCTGTACGTCTCATGGAAATTAGATCCTTAGACTTGTCGACTTGTCGCCGTAATTTTCATGTGTAAATTTTATTGTTATTTGACATTTAGAGACCACAAAATTGATGGTTGTATTGTACAATATATCTATATTATACGTCGCAAGTATGTGGAATTGCAAGGTCAACAATAACATCGCCTTGTCGGTGGATCTTAGAATTACACATTGACTACATTCTCTGAATAAGACACTCTGTGGTGAGATTCCAGTTCTGGGGAGTGAGGAGTAACCCTTTCATTGCCATTATTACTCCCAGGTCCACTCTACTCGGAGTGGTAGTACCTGTTAAGTTCACATCTATGGGTCAAGATCTGTTTGAAAATCATTAGTATTGGATAGGGACACATGAAACCATAACTGCTCAAGTGCACGTATTATTAGAATTAGATAGATATGATTACTACTTCATCAAATAACTATGTACAAATTATTAATTTTTATTATAGGTGATTAAAAAAAATGCGATTTTTTTCAATGGCATTTTTTAATTGTAATTTAATTTAATCATAACTATTTTTTTCAATGTTATATAACAATGTTATGTAACATTGAAAATATAAAGTTACATTTGTAAAGGGGTCAAATTTCGGCATTAAATAATCCATAAGGGGTCGATATGCCGTTAAATAAACGAAAATAAACAACTGCCATCATTCACACAACGATATAGTGTCAAATTTTTAGGAGCAGTTCATTCAAGAAATTATATGTATGGTATCGATTGTTATTTTATAATGAAGAGTGAAGAAGACACTATCATTATTCCATAGATATTTACTAGGCTAGTCTGGTACAAGGTTGCTAGAGATGAGCACCATATAAGGAATGAAGATAACTCATTTATTTAACCTTAGTAAATAATCACACGAAGAACGTCTTACTAATTACTCTACGTCAGGCGCCAACTATATCAGTTGTAGTAATATGAAGCAGGTCTAATTTTAGGCCTTGTCTTTCAACTGTCCTAGATAGGTTATGATAAAAGTTATGAGTTCCAAATTTTAACCTTTTTTTAAAAATAAATATATATAACAATCTCTTAGAATAAATAAACAGCTAAATCTAATGCAATTTTACGCTTCTTAATTAATTATTAAAGTACTTTATCAATTCGTAAAAAAACTCTTCTATTTTTAACTAGCTAGTTAAGTTATATTGCGCTGATATTTCTAGTTCTCGGTACGTCACTTATTCATTCACCTTGGTTTTCTTTGTTGAGTGATTAATACAAAATACACCATGTGTTTCTTTATTGTTATTTTGTCATCAATTTTACACGTATATCAGAAAGAATATATGTGTGTTGAAGAATTTTTCTTAAAAAGCAATACATGTTGAATATTTACCTGAAAACAGTTGTTGAAAATCGCTAATATATTAGCAATTTACAACAACTGTTTTTGTGATACCGTCTGTCTATGTATAATATACATTGGGGTATATTTAATATACATTGTATATTAAATATACCCCAAAAGTTACTTTTATAGCCTTAAAATGGAAATAGATTTACTTCAGTGAAGTAACTTCCCTTATGAAAAATGCCGCGGTTTATTTCATATTCTAAAAAGAAAAGTATCAAATTTACACACACACACACAGTTGGTTGTTTGCCTGAGTTTGTGCGCGGTCATATTATATAACATTTATGACGTCAAAACAGCTACTGTTTACGTCGTTAATCGTCATAAGCAAAGCAATTCGGTGAACTCTTACCGTTATATCTTCTGTTTGATGACGGTCTCCCACCCAGCTCATACGTCATCATTGGGTGTGGTACTAAAATAAATTAGTTCGGCTTCAAGGGGGCCTATTGCCCCCTCCATTTCTAATGGGGTAAGGGCTGGGTTTATTGCCCTGTTCCAGAGGAGGCCCAAAAGGGGAATGCCGACGGAGCTGAACTATTTTTAGATTATGCCCACTCCCGGGAGGCTTGTCTCTTCCACATTTAACCGACCTTGTGTGATATTCCGTCATCGTAGAGGGGGGGATGGATACTACTCATATCTAAATAGGATCATTGGTTATGAGGAAAAATTACTTTCGTTTCATGGTTGATTTTGTTTCTCTCTAGCCTTTTGTCATAAGCAACACAGAGGTTTCTGCTTGGTGAATAAAAAACTTTAATATTTTGGTTTGTTTTCTTTCTTTGTTTAATGGAATATTAACCTTCGTAAGTTATTTAATGCTAAAGCCATCCTTGTAGAAGAACAGTAAGGGTACTATTTAATCCATAGCTGGGGTGGGTGGATGGAGAAGTTCATACCTTTCCCAATGGTATTAGTCCGAAAGTGAACGTAATAGCGCAACTGGATTTCGAACTCTCTTACTATGTCAGAGTCCAGCACATTAACCACTACGCCATAGGGATTCCCCCTCTGCTTATTTATTTTTATTCTTTTTTTTAATCTTTTTTTTTTTTTTAACCAGAATTGAATTTATCAACTTGTCAACTGTTATACAGAAAACTTGTAGAAAAAGAGAAAGTCATTTGAAAATTGTGTTAATCACAGTTAAAAAGGACCATCCTGTTGATGGGGTTTAGAATATACTGACAGCATGATTCTTTCGCCAACCATACCCATCAGTCATCGCCCCTGGCAGGTCTTCCACACACCATCTAGAATCTGTACATCTGATTGATATAGATTTTTGCTGGTTAGCCTACACTGGTATGTCCATGTGTAGGTGTCCACAGGAGAAGGTCACTTATGAGTTTGTCCTTGCTTCTCCAGCTAACAGATGTTTTAAAATTGTAAATAAAGTAGAATCCATTTGATTTGTCATGAATGATAATAGATATAGCAGCCATTATTACCTATGCAGTGATGCGGATAGCTTTTTAATTTAGTGTGTCCTAGGACGCACAGATTAATTTGATGGGTCCCAACTAAAGTTTCTTAATAAATTGTAGAGTTTTTATCTATGAACAACTAAAACCGTCTAACCCCTACCTTGTACCCCATACAGTGTAATTCGTTTCCAAGAAAATATTGAAATTTATTTACAGTTAGCTGGAAATTGTAGGAGAAGAAGAAAAAAACACTGGGATGCATGGATATGATTTTACTGCGTCCTTTTAGATTTTTATGTGTCAGTGACGCATGATGCGTACCTATCAGCATCTCTGAGTAAGTGAGGTTAACTCCAGTTGCACTATTATGTTCACTTTCAGACAAAACCCTTGGGAAAGTATGAACCCTCTCATCCCCCAACTATAGGTAAAATAGTACCACTACCACAAAGGTTGATATGTTAAACAAATAAACCAAACTTGAAACTGATTTTTAATTTCTCAGTTATTGCCAACTTTGCCAATGTATTATGTAATAGCATATCATGTTTGAACATGTTACTTCATAACCAGTTCACATACCTCGGTAGTAAGTATTTACAGACATCCCACCATGTCGGTCAAACACAAGGATCATTATAGTGGGGAACCATGCATAAACCGAAGCTCGTGAGTGGCTTGTGTTTGAAAATTGCATGAATCCCCTTGGCATTCCTCTTTTGAGGTGCCTCAGGAATTGGGCAATAAACCCATCCTTGCCCTTTTTAGACGGGGGGGGGGGGGATCGCACTGATTTATTTATATCTTACTGGACACAGGGTTCTGAAGAAACAAGGTTGTAATAACTCATCTACAGAAAATGATGTCAGTATTATAAGAAAGACATTTACTGCTAAAGATTATCAGTCATATGGAAATCTGATTTCTAAAATTTTTAGCACCACTGGGACTCAAAATGATGAGAACTATACTAGGATGCTACATGCTTCCTGGAAACAGCACCCCACAAAAGAGCTGGGCCATTTGCCTCTTATCACACAAACCATCTGCATAAGATGGACAAGACATGCTGGACACTGCTGGAGAGGCAGGAACGAGCTCATAAGTGATGTTCCCCTGTGGGCACAAAACCTTTGACTATAAAGACTTCTCTTTATATAATTAAGTAATTATAGTCTACAAATAAATATAAAGCCATGATTTTTTTAATAATCTATTAATAAAGAGTGTGCAATGTATAACTTTACAGACTAGGGCTATATAAAGGAAAATTCAACAGGAGTTGGAGTCTATATAGTTTTACAGACTCTAGTTCCAATGAGCCCTTAATTGCTTCCGACTCTGACTCCACAGCCAACTCTGTTGATATTGCATCTCACTCTCTTTTAAAAAAAATAGTATTATTGGGAAATAGGGTTTAACATGCACAACTTACTGTTGTAAAGCATATCAAGTGATAGGTACTGCTATCCAATGGTGGGGGAAAATAAGATTTAAAAAGTGTATAATTTAGTTAGATACCATATAACCCAGACAAGACCAGGAATATACAGCTACTTTAACATATTAATAAGTAATAGTAACATAAAATATTAATTTACCATTTGAAAAATAGTTCCATGGAATCTAAGAATATTTGGATGAAGGTTTCAAGTATGAATTTTCAAGTAAAAATGTTACACATTTAGTTTTCTAAAATCTTATCAATGAGCAAGTTGTATACATTAGTTTAATTGCTACAAAATAATTACAGGTGAAATTAAATATAATTAACAGTAATTAAAGATTAAGTTAAATGTATTACATTAACTCTAAAATGTCTACTAATATTTCTTGTTTGTATTTATAATTAACCTCTGAGTGTTTCTTTTTAAAACAAAATTTATAAAATTAAAAAAGTTTATACTATTGAATTCTAGTAATTTCTATTTGCTTTGTTAAATTACTAGAAACAGTTACCCAGTATCACCTGTATAGAGGTTTTTTTTTTTTTTTAAGTTAGTCTCGCAGATCCATTATTACTGAATTGCGAGTTGGATCCTCACTGGATGCTCCATAACTATCCCCATGTAAAAAAGACTTTGTGATAATCTGGCTTAGCCGTAATGAATGTATGGATATATTTACTTTGTTGTTAATTGTTTTATTTTTGTAGTTTCCTCTGGACAGACACACACACGCATACATGCACACAATTGCCCTTTATATATGTATAGATAGATAGATTTATGTAAGCAACAGCAGGTACTATAAGCAACCTTAGTCCTTTGTTTATCAAAATGACTTCATTCAACATTAAATGAAAGAGACCGTCCAAGATGAAATGCATAAATGTAAATCCTGATTATCTGGTGTTTATCCAACGAATTCTTATTTCTTATGAGTGTCATCACCTTGACTAAATAATGGACCATTCCATTTTTATTATAAAGACCAAAAGGAAAGAAAAAGGACATGCTACACAAAAAATATAAGAAAAAAAAAGAGTAGGGGGGAAAGATAGAGAGGTGGTGAGTGCATATAAGTGATAATGCTGTTTCAATCGAACATGATGAAAAGAAGAATGAGACAGTTAAATCAAGATTATTATACTTTCTATATATTGAACTATTTTGCAACAGCTCTTAAGTAAACATAATAATAATTATAAATTATAATAATTAAATCATCATACTATGGCATTTCCACAGGTCCTGCTAGTTACATAGAATACAGAACACAGCCTGAGCACAAGGCTCAAAATTTTATTGGGTGGTGAGAATGGCATACAAAACATATCTTCTGATGTTTCAGTCTTCCCTAACTAGTTTCATTCACTGACCGATCCTTCCTTGCCTTCCTGCTGTAGGCAAGTTTTAACAAAAGTAGTAGCTGCTTCTGAATCTGAACGCTCTGTGTACTAGCTTACTGTAGTCTTTACCCAAAATTATTTAATCTTGAAGTGTCATATGATTATTGTGGGAAAAAATTACTGCATATTGATTAATTTTAATGGTGTCGTCCTATCACTGTGTTGACCACATGGGTTTTCCGACTTGGTGCTTTGTCGATTCTTTCAGTGCCCATGCTGTGTTTTCTTTAGATCTGCAGAACAGGGATTGCAACATGGTTGGAGCTTCTTTGTGACAGGTTATGAGGTTATTAGAAATGAGCTACTGCAGATGTTGGCAACTCCAGGAATGAGACAACTCTCTATTTACAATAACAAGGTTTTATTGTTATATGATTATATAATCAGATATAACAGAAAAGAATACATTTTGCACAGTAGGTAAGAGAGAAAAGACATTGTGAGGAATTTGGTTGTCGTTTTTGCTTTATGCTAATTATCATTGAGTTTTACAGTGGCTACAAAACAACCTTGAGCCCTTTATACCTTAAATAATTTTTGTGGGAGTATTTAATAAAAGAAGGGTGAATTATATAATGTGTGTCTGTGTGCGAGTTCTACAAATTGTTTATCGCTGTTTGCATAAATTGTATAGGATTCTATTTCATTTAAATATCAAAGGTTTTGTATAAAATGAGTTGAATTAATCTCTTGTTCTAAATTTATTTTTAATTAAAAAATATTCTGACAGAATGTTTTATTTTATTTTCAGTATGCAACAAAGTCCAACGCAAGGGCCTTACCACCAGATGAAACCGAACCAGAACCATTAGTTCCAATTCCTCTTGATGAACCTCTTTTCTTTCATGTACCACACATCACACAAACTAAAGACTTAAAAGCAAAAATAAATAGTTCGGAACATGGCCCAGAAAACAGAACAATGTTTCTGGACAGCGATCACACGGTGTCCATATTTTCTCCAAAGACAGGACAAGTGCTCAATGTCAAAATTGGTTATGACAACAAACATATACTCTTATTTGTGCCAACCACAAAGGAAGTGGTTCGGCTCGAGTTACCACCCCTTACAGAAGTAACGCCTGACATCTCAGAGGGCAAAGTGCCTCGCAAAGAAATAGAATCTATACGTGACCATATGTGGAGGGAGCAAAAAACAAATGTAAAGAAATTGCATAATTATTACCTCCAACTTTCTAAATCAAGGCTCACAGGTTGGTTAAAAACTATTCTTTTTTTCCATTCATTTTTCCAGTTGTATTACAATATTAAAGTACTTACAGAATCATAGCCAAAAAAAAAAAAAAAAATGACTATCACTGAACCAAATTATATAGTTGTGTATAATATGCAACCCTAACTTTTGGCTACGAAATTCTAGAAGAAAACATCTCTCGCATGTATATATATATATATATATGTATATATATGTATATATTCTTATCCCTTTGTGCGAGATCAGTTTCTTAAGCCTAGTTTAACTGGTTTGAATTCAGAATTTCCCTTCTAAATGAGTTGCCTAACCAAGGTTTAAGAGCCCAGTCTGTTCTACTATTTACCCATAGCTGGAGGGAAAATAGATGCATACTTTTCCCAAGGGTATTACCACTTTGTGAAATGCAAACAGCTTCATCCAGGATTTGAACTCAGGTCACTGAATCCATTTCCTATGATGATAACCATTAAACCACATGCCTCCACAAAAAAGTAAACCCAGCTTAGATTTAACTCAAGGCTTGGAAGTATGGGGCATCCAGTGAGGATTGAACTTGCTATTCAGTAGCAATAGTTGTGCGAGAGTATCCTGCTAACCATTATGCCATGATGAGACATCTCTCATGTATAATACTCTTTGTATTTTAGAATTTGTAGCGGATAAATTTAAAATTTGTTCAACTTTGTATCTCGTTTGTAGCGGCTAATGAAATAAGAATCTATATAGTTAGAGGCACGTAGTGTCATGGTTAGAGGCGTAGAAAATGGACTCATCGACCGGAGTTAAAATCGTAGATGAGGCTGTTTGCATTTCCCATAGTGCTAATACCCTGGGAAAAGGTATGAATCAAACTACTCTTCCTCCAGCTATTGGTAAATAGTAGTGCAGACTGAGCTCTTTAACCTTGGCTAGGTAACCAGTCTAGAAGGAAAACTCTGAATTCAAACCTTTTAAACTCTGCTTAAGAAATTGACCCTGTGTCACATCCTGGTCGTGGTTGGTAAATATATATATATATATATATATATATATATAATATATATATATATATATAGTTAATGTTTTGAAACACAAAATTCACACAGTATTTAAGACAAAGGCAGGGATATATTCACACGAAAATGTAACGAACTTTAGGTCAAAACAGAAGAGACAAATTATAAACAAACACACATTTCTGTTGCTATTTTTGTCTAGCAGTATAAAACAGAAGTGTTTATTACAAATTAGTTAGTTTGGACCATAGATATAACTTACTTTCAGTCATGCTATCCTGATTAAAGTGACACACTTGGCCAGGGAAAAAAAAAAAAAGTGAATATTTAGTTTGTGTATAGTACGCATCCATAACTTTTATAAACTATAGTGCATCTTATACACAAATAATTACAGCAAAGACTTACATTGATCAGCTCTGTGTGGATTACCGGATGATTGTGAGGAGCACTTGTCAGGAGCTATGATCGATAGGGACGGGTGGCGAGAGAGTCATTGGAATCTGTGCTCTCAGCATGACATGATCATTTAAAAAAACAAAAAAAAACTTAACATGATATAAGATTATAGCAATCCTATTTTTCTTTGAAAATGCGGCTAATATTTTTTTTTCTTAATTCCTTTTTAGGTTTTGTTGTCATTTCTGCAATGGCTGGATATGCTCTTGCGCCTGCACCATTCCAACTAGCTACATTTTTGCTGAGTTCTGTGGGGACCGGCTTAATGTCTGCATCGGCCAATTCTATAAACCAAGTGAGTAATATTTGTTTATCTTTCTGAATTTTTCAGATGAGATTTTGATAATTTGTATTTACATTTTTTGGACTGTTTACCTTTATCTTTATTTTTATATACACAACATTTTGGCCAATGTGCTCTCCAGCCTTCTTCAGGTGTTTCTTGTTGAACTTGAGAATGGATTGAATAAAGGGTTCAGTTTGAAGTTCTGTGAAGGCTTCTGATTCTGACATAAAGGCTCTAGAGTTCAACAAGAAATACCTGAAGAAGGCCAGAGTGCACATCAGCTGAAACGTTGTGTATATAACAATAAAGATGAGAACAACAGTCTGAAAAATCTAAATAGTACATAATATTTTTTTTTTTGTATGATTTTTGTGTTTTTCTTGGAAATCTTGATTTAAGTAAGATAAATTGGATTTATAATTTCAGAAGTTTATTTAAAATGTCTGGGTGTTTACTTAGTGTAAGTGTAGATGATAGGGGTGAAAACAAGAAGGAATCATACTGATTCTCCGATGTCTTTCTCTTCTTCCTCCTTGTGGAATGGCATCACTCAGAGTGACCTGGTACAGATGACTACCCACTTTATGATGGTTGACGGAGTGGTCATGCAGTTTGTGCCAGTCGACTCCCCTATGCACAGCACAGGCGATCTTCTGTCACTTATGTTGGGGGATAGGTTGTGTCCACTACATTTATTTCTGTATTTATGATTGTTGATTATTTGCCTACAAAAAAATCCCTTGGTGCCTGTCATATCAACCATTGCCATTGGTTCACCCTAGCTGAGAACCATAACGCCTGGCATCTCACCACTAACCATGTTGTCTCCTCTGAAAACATGCAGGACCATCCTGAAGGACAGAAAGCATAGGAGGGAGAAACACAACACAATGCCATCAAATCCTGGCCAGCCGATGTGATCATACTTGCCTATCCCATATTGGCCTTATCAGCTAAAAACATGCCTGCAATCAATGTGGGACCCCCCCCCCCACTCCATTAATCATTGTTCATGAAGCCAAACCATGATGATTATTATTTGCCTACTAAAAGTTTTATAAATGTTTTAAGAAAAGAAATTGTGTATTTAAAGTTGGGTAATGTTTTTATTTTAATTAGAAAAGAATACTAATAATTTAAAAAAAATAATTCAAGAAAAAAGATTTTGTAATTTAAATTGAAACTTTATAAAAAAGACTCCACTTAAAAATTGACCTTTGTGTCACATCCTTCTTGTGGTGGAGGGATTGGGCAAATACATATATTTGTAGTGAATCCAAGTGCAAGCTTTAGTTCTTACTCATAATTGAAGAGCTTGGCTTCAGGTGGGGCCATCCTCCCAGGTAGCACCTGACCCCTCATCTAAAATGGCAAAGATCAGGTTCATCATTCGAACAGCACCAGCCTCTCGTCTAAAATGGCAAGGGTCAGGTTTGTCTTCCCAGGCACTACCTACCTCTTCCTCTAAAATGGCAAGGGTCAGATTCATTGCTTGATGCCTGAAACATATTAACATTCAACTAGTTTGTGTTATGTGAACAGTTTCTCGTATTTGGGTTTTATGTTTCCAAAATTGCTTTTATAAGATGAGTTGCTGCCATTTATAATTTTTAGTTTCAGTTTTAAAATGTTTTATTAATATATAATAAAAATGATTATTTAATTTTGTTTCAGTATTTTGAAGTTCCATTTGATAGTCAGATGAACCGAACCAGGAACCGTGTACTTGTACAGGACATGTCAGGTAAAAGATAGTCTTTTTTCTTTTTTTTTTTTCATCAGAATTAAAAAAGAAAAAAAAATTAATTTATTTAAAATTTTGAAGATTTCTTATATTAGCACGATCAGGATCCAATGTAGATTATTTGGGGTTGACTTCAGCTTATTTGAAGTTCTTCAGATGGTTAACCAGGCTGTCTCCTCCTTTGAAAATACCCACAGGGTTACCCTCAAGGACAAAAGGTGCAAAAGGAATTAACCATAACACTATGTCATCAAACCATGACCAGACTTTCAACTGCACCCGCTGTGACTGTGCCTGCATGTCTTGCATTTGCCTTGTTAGCCATGCACATGCCTGCAGCCAATGTGAACCACCCGCTTCTTCATTTGCAGAGCCAAACCATGAAATATGACCAAATCTAGTGAAATAAGTTTTTGATATGAAGCACAAAATTGTTTTTGACTTTAGGAGTTATGTGGGAGGCCAAGGTTTGATGATCCATGTTTTTTACATGGCCAGCTATATATATTGGATGGGTAAATAGTAGGGCAGACTGGGCTCTTTAACCATGGCTAGGCAACCAGTCTAGCAGAAGGAAAACTCAGAATTGAAACCTGTTAAACTCTGCTTAAAAATTGATCTTGTGTCACATCCTACTCGTGTGGAGGGTTGGGTAAATATGTATATGTTGGATGTTTGTGAAGTTTTTAGAATTGTCAAAAACTGTTATTCTTAAATGAAAAATGAAGCCATCAAGACACCTAGATTGTTTGACCTTTAACCAAAAATGCACAGCTTGCCTGGCTGGATTCTTTCAGCTGTTTTTTATTTTTTTTTAAACACCTTTTATCAATAAATCATACTCTACTTGACCTTTATAATTTGGGTTACATAAATATTTATTTTATTTTTTCAAAATTATTTACTTTAGTAATACCATAACTACTACTTTAAAGTACTACCATAACCATTACATACTAGCAGTGATACTGATAGTTTTTTGATTTAGTGCGTCCTGGGATGCACATATTTGCTTTGAATGAGTAAACAGGAAAATTCATGGGTCCCAACTAAAGCCATCTAACTCCTACCTTGTAACCTATCCTGTGTAATTCGTTTCTAAGAAACTATTGAAATGTTTTTACAGTTAGCTTGAAATGGTGGGGGGAGAAAAAAGAAAAACATTGGGATGCATAGATACGATTTTACTGTGTTCTTTTAGATTTTTGTGCGTCAGGGATGCAGGATGCCTATCAGCATCTCTGATACTAGTAAATTCCATACTACTTTGATTATTTTACTCTTCTCATTTTAATTTTAATAATAATCACTCCTATATATGGTAGTTGACTACTTTTGGTTAGCATTTTTCCTCCCTCCTCACAATGGAGAAGACTAATTTCAAAATTAGTTATCTTGTATATACTAGTATGAATATGTGCCCGCCGGACATAAGTATTTAAGTTTTAATGTACATGAACAGAGGGAGAAATAGCCATCTTGCTCCTGTTCATCATGGCACCTGGGACTACTCTAATTCTGTAACTCATTCTCACAATTTGACCAATCAAAATAAAAAAAAAAGAAAAGGTCAGTTACAGGTGAAGCCTTGTCTATCATTTTACCGGTTATTTTCCATGACTCTTTTTCCAAAGAATTACTAATTAACTTTTGAATTCTACACTTCTTGGCACCTTTCTGTCCACTAAGGACAATGGCGTAATGTCCAAAAAAAAAAAAAAAAAATTATCTGCGCAAGTGGCTGTGCATGCCTATCCCTGAGTGACAGTCTTTGGTAAACTGACTGCACAGAAACTGTGATGCTTTCTGGGGCTGCTCTTTTCTCTTCCTCCTTCTGGCTCTCTTTGCTGTCGAGGCTATTCTTCTTTCTGCCTTACTCCTCTTCGTGCTTGTTTAACATTAAAGCACCAGGCTTCTACACTTACTGTACATGATTAATAAAAACAAAAGTCATCGGAGTGGCCTAAAGTCAGTATCAGCCAGACAGTGAGGGACTCTATCCCCTTTTCACTAGCGCTAGATCAAGGAGATTGTTTTGGCACCGGAGGCGGAGCACCACACCTACCACCAGCTCTTGTGGTTTGTAGTCAAATGCTCTACCGACTGAGCTATACCAGCCCCTATGTAACTGTATCATAATTTTCCTTTTTTTTTTTTTTAAATTTATTTTTATTTATTAATTAAAAATGTCTAATGATCCTTTTTATCTTCCCTTCTTTTTCAGCCCTTTACATGCTGTACTGTTTGCCAGTCTAACTGGAGCAACTGGTTTTGCCATTCTAAATTTGGGTGTCAATTCCTTAACTGCTTGCCTGGGAGCTGTAAACCTTGGACTCTACACATTGGTATACACACCAATGAAAAGGACAAGCATTGCTAATACTTGGGTTGGTTCACTTGTTGGTGCTATTCCTCCTATGATGGGATGGGCAGCTTGCACTGGAGACCTTTCAGCTGGTATGTATCTTATTGCTTTGTTAACTAAACATCACCCATTCTCACCTTTTAAAAAGGGAGGACGCCCCAGTATGCCCAATATGCAAAGAACAGCTCACTATCAATCACATCCTTTTAAACTGCAACAGTCTCAGACAAACCCGCACCAAATATTATCAGATGAAAAATCTAAAAGACCTCTTTAAAAATACAAACCCAGAACACGTTTAAATTTTCTAAAAGAAAAAAAAAAGCAACCTTTTCAACAAGATCTAACAAAACATAACTGAATATCTCCATAAAACTGCTACTTTAAAGACTGAAATTCATAATAACCTTTTCTGGCATTAAATGACCCACAGAGGTTGATGTGCTGTTAAACAAAACTTAAACTAAATAATTTATGACCTTAGTATCATGTGAATTACATGTAATTAAAAGAAAATGAATTATGTACCTATTTGAAAGCTTTATATATTTTAATATAATATAGATTGTGTGTCTGTGTGTAACTGAAACTATGTCACCACTAATGGCATGATTCCCTTATTTATGTCATATTCTTTTTTATTTTTATTTAAATTGCGATTATTAAGAAAATTATTTAATATTATTAATACTGTTGACCATATCTACATGCCAATGATTGTGCAATTGTATCTCTATATTCAACCAAATAGCAGTTTACAGTGTAAACAGTAAGGTAATAAATATTTGTGCTAAGCCGTTGGGAAAGGCATGAATCCTTCTCTTCTTCCACTACCACAACAACTATAGGTAAATAAGTAATCTTCTTTGGCCAATAAGGCAACCAAACTAGGAGATAGAAAACTTTGAATTCAAACCAGCTTAACTCCACTTAAAAATCAACCTTGTCACATCTTACCTGTGGTGGAGGGGTTGGGTAAATGCATACATGAGTATAATATTTGGTTTGGTTTCTGTTTAATGGCATATCAACTTTCATGGGTTATTTAATATAAAAACCATCCTTGTAGAATAGTAGTGGTACTATTTAACCCATAGTTGGGAGGATAAGTGGGTTCATACCTTTCCCAAAGGTATTAGTCCAAAAGTAATCATAATAGTGCAACTGGAGTTCGAACTCACAGTCCAGTACATTAGCCACTACGCCGTGAAGATTCCCCATATAATATCTACATATCAATACACTTGTTCCTTAATCCTCTGACCGTTATCTTGCAACACCGTCTGGTTAAAAATGAGACCATCTAAATAGTCTAAGATGAAATGTGAAAATATAAATCCTGATTATCTGGTGTTGCTTATCTGCCGAATTCTTATTACTTATGAGTGGAATGTTCCGTTTTTATTTTAAAGAAAGAAAAGGAAGAAAAAGGACATGCTACACAGAAAAAACATAAGAAATAAACAAAGCGTGTAGAGGGCAATAATGCTAATCTGTTTCAATCGAACATAATACAAAACAGAAAGAAAAAAGAGTGGGAGGAGAGTTAAATTAAGATTATTAAACTTTTTACATATTGAAATATTGCAATAGCTCTTAGGTAAACATATCAAACATTATAATAACAAGCAAATATATGCACCTTCCGTAGGGTGCAAGTATTTAAGTTTTAATGTAATAAAATATTATATTAAATTAGAAAGGCTAATGAAAGTAAATAAAAATGCAGATAAAAAGATTTGAAGAGGGGGGGTATAATCGAAAAATAGAACAACTGAAACTTACTCTTCCATCACTTCTGTCTTTCATTACTAAATTTTCTTAATTTAACTATTTAGTTAAATTAGGATGTAAATAAAATTACAGTTATTTCTTCTTATTAATGGATTTCTTTTAAGATTTATCCCTATATTCATTAAGATAAAACCAAACAATTAAAATCAATAATACTAGGCACATATTTAATGAAATCAAATTTTTAATATCAATATGCAAAGTAGCCTTCTTGTTCACATTGTAAACAGCTAATTTGTTGTATATATAAATACAATTGCATGTTATTAGTATGTAAAACAATTTTATTAATAATTAAGGTTTAAATGAAATAAAATCATGGAGAATGGGACATAAATAACTAAGGGAATTGTGGCTTGGGTACTGATATAGTTTCGGTTACAGACAGATAAACACACAATCTCCATTATATTAATATATATATATATATATATATATATATATATATATATAAATTATCATACTGTGGTATATCCACAGGTCCTGCTAGTCTACATTATTGCCTATTTAGGAATGACCAATAACTGCTATATGTTTTTACTACTTTCATTAATTTTTGTTTTCTTTTAAATTCTCAGGCGCCTGGTTTCTTGGAGCTGTAATGTTTGCATGGCAGTTTCCTCATTTCAACGCACTCAGCTGGAATCTTCGTCCTGATTACTCTCGTGGGGGATACTGCATGACTTCAGTGATGAACCCCAGCCTATGTCGAAGAGTAGCTTTTCGCTACTGTCTTGGAACTACAGCTCTCTGTATAATGGCACCGGCTATAGACTTAACCACATGGTTATTCATGATCGATTCCCTTCCTCTCAACGCCTATCTTTCCTATTTAGGATGGAGGTTCTACAAAGATGGAGACAGCAAATCGTCCAGGCAGTTGTTTCGATTTACGTTACTACATTTGCCTCTATTATTTACACTGATGTTATTAAGCAAAAAACCTACAAGACAACGAACAGATGAAGTTACTTTGAATTCAATAATATCAAACGTTGCTGAAGTATGCAACAAAGAAAGTATATATTTGTAGACCTTAATTTCAATTAATGTATATAGGACACAGATTTGAAAATACAATATTTATTTATTTGACTTTTTTGTTTTGTTTTAATTCTTTTTTTTTCATTTAAAAAATTTTTTAATTTAATTTTTTTTTTTTCAAATTTCAAATTTTTTAAATAAAAAAAAATTTTTTTAATGATTTTTTTTCAAATTAAAATTTTTTTTTTATGTGCACACTTGCATGAGGTTTAAAGGTTTTATCCCTTTTGGTGGGGTGCATTTTGAAACATTTGATTGCTGGAATACACATTTAACCATAAGATAAAAAAGCTTGCAAATTTCACAATTACTATTGGGGTCAGAGGGTATATTGCACAAGTGTCTTAATAAGAGAATTTTTTCTCTTCTAAAAGACTATACTTCTAAAAATGACTTTTACTAGATTTTTAGAAGTAATATTTTTTTCCTTCTTCTTGTGTGAATGAATTGGGCAGTAGTTTAACCAAATGACAATGAAATATAAAACAATGAAATAAAAATAATACAAAGAAAACTGTGTGACAGTATAATGTAAAAGTGTTATTAAACAAATACAAACATTTATGGAAGAAAAGTAAAAAAAGAGTTAAATATTCTTCGATAACCTCGGATTTAAAAAACGAATATGAGAATGTCACTTTCAAGAGTCATATTCACATCTGGCTCTTATGACAAACCTGAGGAAACTAGAAAAGTCTTGAATAAACTGCCAAAATTCAATGACATGGTTGATGCCAGGTGGTCTAAGGATTGTCCTGCTGTTGCTAGGCAGGTTTTGACCTATGAGTCTTGGGGGTGACTCTCAACAGAGAGAGATGTGTGGAGGAGAAGAGGAACCTTTAATAAAGGGAGAACATCTGTGGTATATTTGAATAAGAAGTACTTTCGGGGGTATATATCAACATTGTTAAATAATGTGAACTAAAGTTGCATTTTGCCTTCATACATTAAGTATATTTGTATGACTCGAATTGCTCCCCTCTTCAAGAGGGTTAAACCAGTATTAAGGCCCTCGATTTTCATTTTCAAATTTCTCTTAATTCCGGTTTCCCTTTAGGGAAATTAAAAAAAAAAAAAGTATTTCATGAGAAAAATGCAATAAAATAATCTGTATATTAATACACTTGTTCCTAAATCTTCTGTCCATTATCATCCTGCAACACCCTCTGGTGAAAAATGAGACCATCCAAATTTTTCAAGATGCAATGTAAATCCAGATTATCTGGTGTCGCTTAATCACAGATTACTTATTTGCCCCATTTTATTTCACCCAATTTTAAAAATGAATTTAAAAAAAGAAAGTTATGTTTGTTTTATTTGTAATATTGAAATTGTTAATTCTGGAATATATTTTAATAATTTAGATCTTATATCATCCCAGCCTCCTTTCCTAATTTATTCTGTGTTAGTGAGCCAGTGTCGGGTGAATTTTCTCAGTCGTGCTTTTGTAATTTTTTTGTCAGCAAATTAATGTAGATATTTTTAACGCCTCTCCACAGATTTTTATCAGCAAATCAATCTAAATATTTTATACCCCCCCCCTTAAGAAAGAGTGAGAGAGTTAAATCAAGATTATTATACTGTGTCATATCCACAGGTCCTGCTAGTCTATATATTAATATGCTTGTTCCTTAATCTTCTAACCGTTATTCTCTTGCAACACTCTCAGGTTAAAAATGAGACCAACTAAATCATCCAAAATGAAATGCAAACCAGTGAATCCTGATTATCTGGTGTCACTTATCTGCTGAATTCTTATTTCTTATGAGTGTCGTCACCTCAGCTAAATAATTGACCATTTTGTTTTTATTAGAAAAAAAGAAAGGTAAGAAAAAGGACATGCTACACAGAAAAATATTACAAGAAAAAAAAGAGTAGGGGAAAGATAGAAAAAGGTAAGCATGCAGGAGTGATAATGTTAATGTTTTAATTAAACATGAAAAGAAAAAGAGTGAGAGAGGGAGTTAAATCAAGATTATTATACTTTTTACATATTGAACTATTTAGCTAGCTCTTAGGTAAACATCAAACATAGTAATAATTAAATTATCATACTGTGGTATATCTACAAGTCCTGCTAGTTAATATGATTAAAACGAAAACAAAATTAAGTTTTATTAAAAAAAATAGATATCTTCAAGAATTTTTTTAAAATTCTAAAATCCAAATCAAGAAACATGAAAAAAATAAAAAAAATGCATGACTTGATAATAAAATAATGGAATATGGTTGTGTATAATTATCTTTGAGGTTGAACTAATTATCAGACATACCTTCTTTAAAAACAAAATATTTAGATTGTTAAGCATCTGAAAAATAACATTTTTTTTTTAAACTAAAAGAACTCCGATTTACTTGATTTATAATTATTGATTCACAATTTTAAAATCAAATTTAAAAAATCAACAGCCAAAAATGACTTTAATCTTAATAATAAATATCTGAGTAAGTAAAAAAAAACATTTACTTAAAATTTTACAAGACAGAAATTCAATGATCTATATATTAATACGCTTGTTCATTAATCTCCTGACTGTTATCCTCTTGCAACACCCTCTGGTTAAAAATGAGATCATCCAAGATGAAATGCAAAACAATTAGTCCTGATTATCTGGTGTTGCTTATCCACCAAATTCTTATTTCTTATGAGTATTGTCATCTCAGCTAAATAATGGACCATTCCGTTTTTATTATAAAGAAAGAAAGGGAAGGAAAAGAACATGCTACACAGAAAAAATATAAGAAAGAAAGAATAGGGGAAAGATAGAGAGAGGTGGTGAGTGATAACGTTAATCTGTTTCAATCAAACATAATGGAAAGAAAAGAGTGAGAGAGTTAAATCAAGATTATCAAATTTTTTACATATTCAACTATTTAGCAATAGCTCTTAATTAAACATAACAAACACCATAATAATTAAATTATCATACTGTGGTATATCCACTGGTCCTGCTAGTATACAATAATGGTAAGTAGAGACTTAGTCTCCTTTAAGCTTGTTAAAATTGTTATTAAACGAGGGCAATTCTCATTTATAAAATGCAGATTCAGACGCAATTTATGGTGGTAGGATTATGCTAAAGCAATGAGTCTTTTCTTGCTTAAAGAATCCGTCATAAAACTATGCAGGTGTGGGGATTAAAATAAAAAATAACAAACTCCCATGAGCCTTCACCAGAAGAACCCTCCGAGAATGTGTGGAAAAAGGACCTACTTCTGACCCCCAAGAGAATCTCTTGCACATTCTGACTTAACTGTGTCTAGACTGTGGTGTTTTAGCCCACGAGTGGAGACGGAATAGACATGTATTACTGACATACATAACAAATTGTTGCAAACTTTGGTTTGTCTGCGGGAATGTTATATAGAATAATAGTCCACTTAGCTGAAATCTTGAGGTAGGGTGAATTATCGGAGTCACTTGCTATGGCTAATCTGGTCGTTCTGCTGGATATAAGAGACACCCTTTTTTGTCGTCTGACTCCGGTGCTGGTTGATCAGAAACAGGAAGAATTTGCCTCTTTGGCTTTGCTGCCAAAGTATGCTGGCCCGTGATTGGTTGGTTTCATAGCGAGGCTCGTAGACAAGGACGATAACCCCTACCTCAGATTTCTTTACAAGACACTACTACTGGCCAGGAAGATATTTCCTTGCTACGTGGTGGCTATGACCCGTGAATAAAGCATAAAACCACTTTTTTCTTTGTCTCTTCCTTTGTCGTTCTTTGAATTCCTTTTTCAGCGCAACCACCAAATAAGATGGGGTTAAAAGCAAACCCTAGGAAGACACACCAGGAATAACCACAGCTACCTTTTAAAGCTAAAACATTAAACCTCTTGCCACCCCACACAGGATGAATGATATTTGACCATATTAAACCAGGAATTCCATCTAGTCGCCACTGACGCAAGGTTCAGTTTCACTTGTTCCTGAAGAAAGGATTCTTGAAGCCATTTTAAGTATTACTGTTTTCAGCTCGGCCTCTTTAAAAGAGGATGACTTTGTTACAGAATTTATGACCAACTCATAAATTATGAACATACCTGTAGTTAGAATTTTGAATAAGGTCC
This sequence comes from Doryteuthis pealeii, assembly GCA_023376005.1. Classification (NCBI taxonomy): domain Eukaryota; kingdom Metazoa; phylum Mollusca; class Cephalopoda; order Myopsida; family Loliginidae; genus Doryteuthis; species Doryteuthis pealeii. Next base: position 91,054,664 of record CM042141.1, read on the forward strand.
ATTAAACTTAAAAAGACGGGGTCCATGGAAAATTACCAGATAGTTATGGACGGTAATAACCTTTTGATTTGAACTCTTGAAAACGTGCGATTGGATGTGTGGGACTAAGTTTTAGTTTCGTTTTTAGAAGAAAATAAATACCCCGCCGCCCAATTAAAAAATTTTAAAAAGATTTTTTAATTACCCTGTTGTATATGAAATATAATTTTCTTTTAGATTATCAGTGGAATAATCATACATCGATATTTGTTCTGTTTAAAAAGGTGGGGGCTAAACTTTTAAACTAAGATTTCTCCATTTAATTATTAAATCAGCCTACTAAACTAAGCTTGTTATTAAATAGATGTTTTTATAATCTAAAAATAAATAAGTTTAAAACTTAAAATTATGGGCATTATATTTTAAATGAATCTTATATATTAATTAGGTATAAAAGATGTTGCTCTAGTAACTCCTATGGATGGACCTAAAAGTAATATTTATTTTAAAGAATTTTGATAACCTGGAAGAAATCAGAAATATTTTTAATGAAATAACTGATGCATTGTAAAATTTATTGATTAATAAGTCAACACTGAAAATTTTTATTAAAATTGGATAACTCCCTGATTTTTGGTAATTTTTTGTTTATCAATCAGGGTTGTTAGTGAATTGTTATGCTTCGGCTACCATAGTATTAAGATATTTCATAGTATTAAGATATTTCACACTTATTTTATCTGAACAAGAAAATGTGTAATTTTTATTTTTGTGTATTTGGAATAAAATAAAGGATATTACATTTAAATAAAATATCAACATGTAGGTAATTCTTCTGTACATAGTGTATTTAATGTTTTTTGTTATTGATTTCTAAGAAACTTTTATAAGTGTACCAGTCTTAGGAAGAACAAAGAATATTTTTGGTTTCAACGGATGTTTATTATTGAAAATTGGGTTATCTGCACCTCAACCGGAAGTCTGGACAAATAGGGAGCAGAGATAGAACCCTGAATCAGCAGAACAGACAAGCACCTGTGAGAGGCACATGAGGAATTTGACAAGCTGACAACACTGTAGCAGCGACCTTAAAGGACAACTTCAGAACAAATGCTGAGACAATACAACACGAGATAAGTTACCTTGTCTAATACATAGTATAACATATTTCCCGTCGAGCGATCGTCTCTGGCAACTTTATGAACTTTTACACAAACACATTTCCCTGAAAATAAATTTGTATACTTAACACACATCTTCACATTGCACCCAATAAATATTAACCCGAATATACACATATATTCGCCTTGTCTCCTTTCCTTTGCGACAGAATTACTATTTCTCCCCATTATTTCTGTTATTTTGCCAGAGACATTCGCACGGCGGGAAATATTATGCTATACAATCTACAGTGTATGAATGAATTTTTTTGCAAATTGGGTTACGGTTTAGGGGTTTGGGGATTAAGGTTATTTTTAATTACGTATTGCTTAAAAAAACAAAACCCCCAAATTACTATACATTTAATGTTGAAAAATATTTTTTAAACCAAGTTTAATTGAAATTATGCATTGCAATACTAACACAAACAACTGAGACTAATGTGTCTACCGTTTGGTTCAATAATTAGTTTCAATGGTTAATTAAATGTATAGCAATTTGGGATTTTTTGTTGTTGTTTTTTTTTTAAAGCAATATGTAATTAAAAACAACCTTAATCCCCAAATCCTTAAACCATAACCCAATTCGCAAAAAGTTCATTCATACAATACACTGTAGTTAAACTGTCATGGAGCACCACCAAAAAAGATTCCGTTTTAATTTTCCAACCAATTTGCAAGTATAGCCCATTGGGGATCGAGAAAAGTTTTCATAATCTGGTTACGGTTACTGTGCTTTTAACCTGGACTAGAACTCTTCTTTTTCTTCAGCCAAAAAGAACACGAGATACATCAGATTTTGGCACTGTGTTTCACATACGTGACAGTGGCATCTCGATTCTGTTGCCCGCGCCAAAGTGTCGTCTTTTCATATTCTGAAGGATGAGGTTAGATCCGGGAAATACTTTTTTGGTACGGCCAACTGCCACTCACTCAAGTTCTGCCTATGACATCAGCTTTAGACACGCACACAAATTTTTATGAAAACAAAGTTCTCTTCGCTTACACGAGTACAACCATGAAACAATTATTTTACTTTTAAAACATAATATTTTTTAGCTTAGAAAATTTAAAGTTTTAAATAAAAAAACAACTTTGAATCATGTAAATTTTCGGTTCTACAAATATTTTTCTTTAGTTACGATTTTTATTTTATTTACATTTTCATTTATAAATAAAACGTTTCTATATTTTTATATAAATTTTTATTAACAATTATTTTAATATGCATGAATCTTTACATTTTTTTGTTTTAGAAATCAAACAATCATTTCATGTTTCCCCTCACTCGATAAATTAATATAAGTTTGTCCCCACCCAATCAGATCAAAACATGTTATGAGGCTGGCACCTGCTGCTAATTTGGAGGGAGCGTTCGTTAATTTAAAAAATGCTGAAAATTTCGGTATTTGCGTTTAATATAAAAAAAAACAATTCCAAGTTATTACATCAAAAATTATTTTCAATATCATTTTCATAAAATATCATAATGAAATCTCATAATTTCTAGCTAGTCGTATCTTTAGTTGACTTTTTGGAGAATTTATGTGATTTCTCTAGGTACCACCAATTTTACCCTGTGAAATTTACCCCCCTTATATTTAACACAATGAAACTTGCAGAAAAATTAATATTTTCTTAAAAAAAATTTTTCCATTCGAAAGAAAAAACATTAAATAAACTCCTGATGATTTTTGAAAATTTTTTCTAGCTTACAGAAATAATGAAAATTATGATTGAAAAACAATGTTTTCATTTTTGCACTGTTAAATCAATTGAAATTTAACGTAGCTAAAAACAAGTTACGATAAGAGTTTTTAAAAAAATTCTATGAAAAATCAATTAATCATCTGATTTTCACGAAAATTTCCATAAATGTAAATACATCTGAAATAGTTTTTTTCTAAAATATATTAGGGGAAATATTTTTTTACAAGGTCTATCACCCCCATTTTATTTTATGAGATAAAAAAAAAAATGACGCGTCAGAAAAATTTTGTACTTTCTTTTTATGAAGATAAGAGTCTGAATAACTATATCAATGAAATTCTATAACGTACCAAGCTGTAGTTTTTTTAGGAAAAATTAATGAAATCGGAAAAAAAAATTGCAAAAAAATGTCATAATATTAATATTTGAAAAGGTTTTTTTTGTTTTTGTAATTGGTATGTACTATATTCTATTAAATTGTCAAAAAAAAAAAATTTTTTTTCAAGAAATTAATTTTTAAGAGATTTTCAATTTTTTGTGTGCTTAAATATTTTTATTTTCTGCGTGAAATAAATTTAAAAAATTTTTTTTTTCCGCGTCAAAAAATTTTTCACGGATATATAAATATATAAATTTTAGAATTCAGGTGAACTAAAAGTTGGTCCGATCCGAGCTCAATTAATATTTTTAAAAGAATTTGTAATTTTTATTGTTGAATAGTACTGTGTGATTCTTAGAATATACGGAAGAGTAAAACTGACATATTTGTTTTGTTTTTATATGAAGAGACGAGACGCTTCTCAGTAACCAAAGTTTGTTTTGCTTAGTGTAAAAAAATATTTTATTTAACTTTTTTGACCAATTAGAATAAAAAGTAAGTATATATGATTATTTTATCAGTTTTTCTCTTAGAAAAATATTGAAATTTTCATTTTATTTTCGATTTTTAAAATTAATACTAAAACGGAAGACATTTTTTTAACACCAAGTTTTTATTCATTTTGATAGTAAATTTTAATATTGAAGTTTTTAAAGATTTTATTCATTTTAATAGTAAAAGTTTGTCCGTTACACCCAACCGTACTTAGATGCATAACTGTAAGAGGGTGATAATATGTATTTTTTCTGTCTAAATTACGGCCTGAAAATTACCCTTTCGCATGTAATATGGATAGGTTTGTTTATTTTTTAAGATAACGATGTAATTTTTCCCAATTGAATAATTTGATCTTTGAATTAACCGTTTTTCTTTGTAACAACCCTGTAGGATCTTTAATTGATTTTTACAGATTTTTGATAAACAAAGTTCGGAAATATTTATTTCCATTTTATTCAAGATGGCCTAAACTGATCAATTGGTGGTCCCTAGATTTCTCTTATTGACTGTGCGTTATAGAAGCAGAAATTGCCGTAATTTATTTATTTTTTGTTTTGTTTTTTAATAAAGTTTTGTTTTGTTTTTTAATAAAGTTTTAAACATCTTAAAATTTATCGAGTGAGGGGAAACATGAAATGATTGTTTGATTTCTAAAAAAAAAAAATAAAAAAATGTAAAGATTTGTGCATATTAAAATAATTGTTAAAAAAAATTACATAAAAATATAGAATCGTTTTATTTATAAATAAAAATGTAAATAAAATAAAATTCGTAACTAAAGAAAACATATTTGTAGAACCAGAAATTTACATGATTCAAAGTTGTTTTTTTTTTATTATTTAAAACTTTCAATTTTCTAAGCTAAAAAATATTACGTTTTCAGAGTAAAATAATCTAAGCGATGGCTGTACTCGTGAAGCGAAGAGAATTTTGTTTTCATAAAAATTTGTAGGCATGTCTAAAGCTGATGTCATAGGCCGAACTCGAGTGAGTGGCAGTTGGTCGTACCAAAAAAGTATTACTGGTTTGATCCTAGGTCAGTCCTAGCCAGTCAAAGCCTAGCCAGCTTCCTTCGAGAATACGGCAAATTTCATGCCCTCCACTCAACTCGTGTTCTCTGTCATATTTTCTGAAAAAATCGGATACTACGAGTTTTAAAAGCGAATTAAGAATAATTAAATCTATTATTTAAGGTTAAACTTGGTCTAAATAAAGTAGTAGCATAATAACCAACATTAAAAAAAAAAATTTAATTACATATGCAGTTTATTTTTAAAAGATTTAAAACTATTTGTTTTGGTCAATTTCGACGCCATCCGCCATTTTTTGACTGTTTTTCAATCGCTTGTTTACAATTTTAATGTAACATTTGGGATGGAAAATTTTTTTACCAAAAATCAGGTAATTATCCGATTTTAATGAAATTTTCAGTATTGATTTAACAATTAATGAATTTTATAATGCATTAGTTATTTTATTTCAAAACTTTAATTTAGTATTTTTGCTATGAAAAATTAATATATAAAATTCATTTAAAATATGAAAATCCTGATGTTAAGTTTAAAATGTTATATTTTTAGATTCTAAAAATAAATATCTACTTAATGCAAACCTTATTTTAGGTGCCAAAAGTAATAAGTTTTGAAGAAAAACTCGATTGAAAATGTACCCCTCCCCTTTTTAAGCAGAAAAAACATTGATGTATAATTTTTTCTTTTATAAAATAATAGCCAATTAAATAATTATCGAAATGAGTAAAAAAGAAATCTCCAAAAAATTATTTATTACTTTTTTATATTTTATTTTTCGATAATCGGTACTTATTTTCTCATAGAAGCGCAACCGTAAAAAAAATTTTTTTTTGTTTCTATTCATAACTTTGGTCTTTTATCTCTTTATTTATACTGTACTAATTAGGGTAATAAAGGACAGTTTTCAGTATAACATATGACCAACTCGAAACAATTTTACGCCCCCAGCATAAGGGGGGTCAAAATTAAGTGACCTGAAAAAAATGAGAAAGTTTTTAAATAAAATAAATAATGCATTATAAAGATCATTCATTGATACATGAACACTGAAAATTTCATTAAAATCCGATAATTTCCTGATTTTTGGTAAATTATTTTCTGTAGGGGGGCTAAAGTCATTTTGTCAAAAACGCATTTTAGGCTCCGTTTGCCAGTCCCTAATAAAAAGATAGTAGGTTTTTTTGTTTTTTATTTGACGGGAATAATCAAAATCAGACGTAGTAAGATATTTTATCATGAAAAATATAAAATATATCAAATAAATAAATAAGTAACCTATTTCTTGCTATCTCGAACTTGTATTGTTCCGGGTGTAAATTAAATGGGGGGAAATATTTGCACACTCACCGACAATCTAATTTCTTATTGGTCAAAATATTAAAGTAATGGCGGTGATTTGAAAAAGCTAACGACGGTTACTAATCGTAGGTGAGTACATCCATACTTTAAATGATTATTTATTTATTTCACTTTTAGTTATATTTTGAAAAAGTTATCAATAGATAGTTTTATTTGTAGAACTGATTGTGCTGGTCATATAAATTCTTATTTTGATAATTGATTGATACTCTCAATTTTTTTGTTTAAAAATATTTTTACCTACCAGACATTAGACGAGACTAACGATGTCCCATTTGAAAATAAACTTGATTATCGAAGTAACATAAATCTGGTTTGTTGAAGTATGCAGGTTGATTAAATATTTTTTGTTAGATTTTAAGTTGGTAATGATATAATATTTTAATAAATGTTGGATGATTGGAATATTTACATAAGACCCGCTCGAGAAAGAAAACTTTCACAGACGACTGTTAGATTTTGTTTAGTGTTACTCGATAGTACGTTTTGAACTTTGTTTACGTATATATATATATATATATTTATATATATATACAGTTTGCTATATTTACAAATTAAGTGTGCTCAGTATCGTTGATAGAGCATATATATCTAAGTTAGCATAGCGTAGATACGGTCTACAACGCTTGGTAACTGTCATAGCTCTCCTATGTGATCATCAAACCAAGTGGTTACCACATATAGTAGGATCCTTGTGTGTGTATATATAAAAACACAAATAGGAATATTTCTTTTATGTTTTCTATTTTTGGATTTTTCTCCACTTGTTTCAACCTTAAGTCATTATCAGGAGAAAAGTTTTTTGTGAAGAAAACTTAGAATTTTTTTTTATATTGTTGATATATGCTATAAAATAGTGATGAAAATAAACTTGTTGGCGTAGTATATCCATTCGTTGAATGAAATTATACATAGATATAAGATTCCATTAAAAACAAAAGGAATTAGACAGGGAGTCCTGTCTACTAGATAAATACAACAAGGAAATGATCTCTGACTTTCTGCCATCAAATAAAAAAAATCCTAATAGAAGATAGATAACTCGTGTACGGAGTGGTCCGAAAGTCTTGTCACCTGCCATCAAAATATAAATCCTAATTAATCAACTAATTACATGAAATAAGCCACTGGAAATGAAATAGAAAATTATATCATTATTATTATTATAACCAGAAATAATGAAAAGTTAAAATCATATTTAGGGGTGACAAGACTTTCGGATCACACTGGACATTTATGGCGGAATATCGGATCATTACTATTTATGTAGATCCCTGTGATAATTTATTTAAATCATTTCAAATTTGACTTAATACCCTGATTAGAGGAAATTCTTCTAAATGGAAAGCATCCAAAACTACTTTCGATTTTTTTTTTATTTTTACGATCAGTACCCCAACCGGCTAGAAATATCCAAGATTTAAAAAAAATTGTAAAAAGAAAAAACTTTGTTTTGCAAAAAAAAAAAAAAAATTAAAAAAAGAAGTTTCCCTCCAATTTTCAAACCATCACATTTTCCCCAATAACCCTGACTTATTAATTTTTCTCATACCAAAAAGTTTTTGGTTTAAAAAAAAAAAAAAAAAGAAAAAAGAATAGATAAATAAAAAAATCCTTTTTTGGCAAAAACCGAAATTTACGACAAAACGAAATAAATAAAATAAAAATTATTGTTTGGCATACGAATAATTTTTCCTACTCAATTCTAGAACGAAATTTTTATACGCTTTAATTGTGAATTTGTAATATTAGATTCTTCAAGCGTTATTCAAAGCATGAAAGTATTCCACTCTGAATCTTTTAAAATCATGAAACTAAGAATGAGTAAAAACCTCAAACGTTAGAACCTGTTCAAATGTTTACACTTATCGATTACATAAATATCGTGTTGAGTTTGAAAAAAATAAAAATAATTGAAAAATTATTTTAAAATTGTAAAATAAAAGGTTGTAATTTTAAAAAAAAGTTCATTCACATTCAGCGATTTTCATGGTAGAGTTCAAATTTACAAGTCTTATCACTCCATTGTTGTTCTTTTTAGAGTTATGATAAATCTTTGAGGAATTGTTTTCGGTATCGTTGCTTTTAGCGCCAGAAAAAAGTGTTGCATGCCAAATACTGAATTACCTCCCTTATTTATTTTTGATTTTTTTTACCTTGCCTCATATTTTGATCATAAGAGTTTTTACCTTGCCTCATATTTTGATCATAAGAGTTTTTACCTTGCCTCATATTTTGATCATAAGAGTTTTTACCTTGCCTCATATTTTGATCACAAGAGTTTTTACCTTGCCATATTTTGATCACAGAGTTTTTACCTTGCCTCATATTTGATCACAAGAGTTTTTACCTTGCTCATATTTTGATCATATATTTTGATCACAAAGTTTTTACCTTGCCTCATATTTTGATCACAAAAAATCATAAAATTTATATGGCTGTGACTTGCACTTTCATCTGAATTTGTCTTTTCTATTGACATATTGATTAAATGATATTGAATTTCTGCAAACATCACACATTCACACTACACTAAGTAAGTAAAGTCGTCGGGGTGGCCTAAAGTCGGTATCAGCCAGACGGTGAAAGAGTCTATCCCCTTTTCATTAGTGCTAAACCAAGGAGATTTAGTGTTTTTTTTTTTTTTTAGTGTCTGAAGTGGAGCGCCACACCTACCAGCAGCTCCTCACTTTACCGCACAGATCCCTGTGCTACTCATACACTGAGTTGGCGAGGGCTGGTATTGAACCAGGAACCTTGATTTTACTAATCTAAAGCAATATTCTTTCTTTATGAAAGTGGTTCCAACTTTCCCAAATTACTGTTAATAGATCTTTGCTGGATGCTGCCTTTTCATGGACAATTAAAAAAAATGTTACCTTACATTTTCTGTTGGATTTAGATCCGGACAGTTTGCTGACCAGGTAATTGATTTTTATATGCCTTTCCTGAAGAAAAGCTTTAATCCCCCTTGCTCTGTCATAAGACACATTGTTGTTGGCACCTTTCCCTCCACTAAGGACGATGGTGGAGTGTCCCAAAAAAAATATATATATATATTTACCAAACCCTCCGCACGAGCAGGATGTGACACAAAGTCAATTTCTTAAGCGGAGTTCAACAGGTTGGAATTCAGAGTTTTCCTTCTCCTAGACCAGTTGCCTAAACAAGGTTAAAGAGCCCAGTCTGCCTTACTATTTATTCATAAGTGAAATGCAATTACCACATCCAGGATTTGAACTCGGGGCGTCGAGTCCATTTCCCATGACTTTAACCATTACACCATGCGCTTCCTACATATATATATAAAAAAATTATCTGCATCTGCATATCCCTGAGTGAGTCTTTGGTGCACTGACTGCACACAAACTGTGATGCTTTCTGGGGCTGCTTTTTTTTCCCTCTTTCTGGCTCTCTTTGCTGTTGAGGCAACTCCCCTCTCCACCTCACCCCTCTTCGTGCCTTGCTTAACATTAAGGCACCAGGCCGTTCTATTTTCTGCATCTACCTCCCACTTGTTTGTGTCAATGTGACATATCCTCATGTCTCTCCCACAGACATTTTTAATGCGTAGGCGGGGTCTACCTACCAATCGGGAGCCTTTTACTAATTCTCCATACAAAAGATCTTTTAGGATGTGGCCATTTTCCATAAGACACATTATCGTTCTGCAAAATGGCTACATCGTCACCACACTTTCTACCAGTGGAATTGAGAAAAACTCCAGAATTTCAGTATACACATGTGCATTGATTGTTGAGACAAATTGTTGTCATTTCTTCTGGTCATTTAAATGACATACAGTTTCATATTATGAAAGACTTGAGAAATTTACTTGTTTTCTTCAGGCAGTCATCTTTGTTTTATTTGAATGGCATCAGGCAAACATTCAAACATCATAGCCTTGGCCAATACAGATTCTGTATTCATCACTTCATATCACTTTTTATGCACACGCCATGCACTTAGACCCTTATGGGCAGTTGGAGAGACCCCTTCCAATCAATCGGCTGGCCATGTCAAGCACCAGCACATGTGATTGTCCCGACCCTATTGCCCTTATGACAAGTCCCCAAGCCTTTTTATCATATATGTGTTAGAAGGCAGTGGCTGAGGGTCTTTAATGTCTTGGGTACAACATTAAACGCTATCTGATGGTGAAGTTCCAATTCTGGAGCTCTGGGGAATGTGGAGTACTCCTTCATTACCATTACTCCCAGGTCCACTCTGACACAGAGTGGTAGTACCTGTTAGGGTCCCATCTATAGGTTAGATAGAAAAATAATGAGTTTGGAAAATGTGTTTAAAAAAATTTGAATTAAAAAAAAAATTGAGTACCCATCAAGAATAAATAAAATAAAAACGTCTTTGGCATAAAAAGACCCAAAAGGGGTTGACATGCTGTAAAATCCACTAACCACATGCCATGATTGTTTTTGTTTAGCCCACTTTAACTTCATTTTCTTCTGTTTGTGTTTTAGTATTAGTTTTTGTTTGGATTTTCTCTATGTAAATTCTATTTCATTCAGCTGATTACTTACTGTCCTCTCTCAAATATTGACTCCTGTCTCGACTCATTTGTTTTTCACATTTTCTATTTTCAGGGCATATTTCTTTGATTTTTCTATCCTGATGCTTTGATGTCTTTCGTGGTCTACCAGTATGTTTTCCCTTTTTAACCACCCAATTTCTTTTATATTTTCATTAATTAGACACAGCTGACTAAGAACAACTATAGAGGGACCAATTTTCCACAATCACAAAATCACAGAATTGTTAATCTGAAACAGAATCTGGGATTTTTAAAGTCATTTTCAATAGGAAATAAGAAATGAATTAATTGATTTTTTTTTTTTTTTTTTCAAATTTTTTGTTTTAATTCTTTCAAAACTTAACTGAACTTGTTAAACATTTAAATGAATAGAAAATAATAACATAACCTAGTTATTTCTTTAAAATTTGATTTTACAAATATTAATTATTTTTCCTTTTAAAATCAGAAAAATAATTCAGAACATAATTTTACCAAAAGTGGAAATGGAATTAAGAAAAATTTTTGGGGCCTCATTTGACAATGATTGTCTTTTGCCAGACTTTGCTGTGGATTGCATTCTTGAATGAATTTTAAGAACCTTTTCCATTGTTTCAATTGACAGTTCTTTTGTTGGAGCCACATTTCATTTCAATTGAGAATGCCTAAATGAGAACTGTAGACCAATTAGCATATCTAGGCTTTTGCTGGTATTTGTTTTAGGAATGCAAATTACAAGATCATTCAATAAGTTTTTTTTTTTCTAAACATTGGGTTATTCCATTATTATCTCTTGCATGCTATTCTGTAATTGTACCCAAAAACTATTTTAATATAAAAACGTATCTTTTGTTTGCTAATAATACTAACATGAACTAATTATTTATTTAATTTATCGTATGTGCAAATCTTCATAAACTTCTGATTAGAATTGTCTGTTGGTTTGTTTACAAATATATATGGAAGCGGAAGTTACTGGTGACAAGGCAAAAGTGAACCTTTTATTAATGGAAGGATTTGGGGTGCTTATTGGAGATCTGATCCAGTTGTTCCATAATATTTTCTTCTGCATTGGCTTGGAAAAAATATATCATTAATTCAAATAATTTAATCTTGTTTGTTTAAGGAATGTACAATGAAATGAGAATTTTCAGCGATTAAATAAAAAAGTGTTTTACATGGTTTATCTCAGTGAGTAGAGCATCTACCTTGGAACCACAAGGTTCTAGATTCAATACCCGGCCCTTGCCAACTCCGTGCATGAGCAGCATAGCTTGGATCTGTGCTGTGAAGTGGGGAGCTAATAGTAGGTTTGGCACTTCACCTTATATGCAAAGAAAAAAAATGTGTTAGTGAAAAGGGGATATACTCCCTCGCTGTCCAGTTGATATTGACAATAGGTCATTTTTCCGACTTTTAAAAAGTAAGTAAGTCAAATCGACAGAGTGGCCTATTGTTGGTATCAGCCAGACAGCGAAGGAGTCTATTCCCTTTTCACTAGTGCTAGACCAGCGAGATTGTTTTTTGCATCTAAGATGGAGCGCCACACCTACCATCAGCTCCGACTTTACCACACAGATCTCTGTGCTAATCATATGCTTCCAGTCTATAACTCTGCTGATGAGGCATAACAGGCCGAAATGTACATACAGAGAATGACTTTTTCTCGATTTGATTACGCTTTACATTTGAACAGATATATTCGCCTAATTCATTATCAACTAATTAATTTTCAAATTAGGTATGACTTCAATTAAGCACATATTCTCCCAAAAATTGTCGGCATAGCCATATCAAACAAACTGTTTACGTACTTTCATATATATATATATATATATATATATATATATAGGATTGTTTGAAATTATGATGGTTTTTGTTTAATTAAAAACTGGATTGCTGGCAAGTGGTAAGGGACAGAAAAAATACTTTTTAGTAAGAAACAAAAGTAAAAAAAAAAAAGTTCTGAATTAGAAACGGGAAAGAAAGATAGTTGAAAAAAAGAAAGGGAAGGAAAAAAATATGGCGAACACAAAATAGAGAAAAAGAAAAGGAAAAAAGTCAAAGAAGGGTTATTTTATTTTTGGAAATTTGTTGAAATTGTTTTGAATTTTGTGAAAGTGAACATATTGAATTGTTGTTTTTTTCCTTTTAATTATGGATATATCATTTCAAATGCTGGCCATGATCGATTGCAAAGAAGTTGGAAAAATCAGAATTAGTAGGATAAGGGTTAACTATTTTAAGAATCGGTTTAGCTCAGTTAGTAGATCATCTGCCTAGGAATTGAAAGGTTCCAATTTTGATACCGGTCCTCACCAACTCAGTGCATGAGTAGCACAGCTTGGGTAACCTGATCAGTGTAATAAAGTATTTGTGAGCTGATGGTAGGTGTGGCGCTCCACCTCAGAAAACCCAATCTCCCTGCATAAGCAAAAAGGGCGATGGACTCCCTCGTTTTTCGGCTAATACCAACAATAGTCCACTCTTTGAACTTTAGTTACCAAACCATCAAAATATGATATTCAAAAATCTTATCTAAAATAGTTAACCTTGTATCAGAAGATAACGGAAGTTAACTATCTATATATTAATACTTGTGTTCCTTAAAAGTACAACCGTTATCATCTTGCAACACTCTCTGGTTAAAAATGAGACTGTCCAAATCATCCAAGATGAACTGCAAAAATGTAAATCCTGATTATCTGGTGTTGCTTATCAGCCAAATTCTTATTTCTTAGAGTGTTTTCACCTCAGTTAAATAATGGACCATTCCATTTTTATTATAAAGAAACAAAGGGAAGAAAAAGAAATGCTACACCGAAAAAATGTATTAAGAAATAGTAGGGGAAAGATAGAGAGGGGGTGAGCGTGCAGAAGCGATAATGCTAATCTGTTTCAATAATGAAAAGAAAGAGAAAAATGAGTGAGAGAGAGGTAAATCAAGATTATTATACTTTTTACAGATTGAACTATTTTGCACTAGCTCTTAAGTAAACATACAAGGTGTGTCAAAAAAGTATTGAGATTTTTGTACTTTTTGATACACCTTGTATTCTGAAAAAATAACATTCAATTAATTCTTCATTTCTACCTTGGTAAATACAGCTTTAAACTTGGTACTTTTTTGACACACCTTGTATTCTGAAAAAAAATTAATGAATGGAACGTTTTTTCTTTTCAGAATACAAGGTGTGTCTAAAAGTATAAAAAATCTCAATACTTTTTTGACACACCTTGTATGAAACGTAATAAAATTATCATACTGTGGTATATCTACAGGTCTTGCTAGTTCTCTAATCATTTTGAAACATTCAATCAAAATCCTTTTCTGTCTTTGCAGATTGTCATTTGTGGCTGAGCCAAAATGGCCAGCTTCTTAAGTGCACCAAATCAAGTAAGTTAATTTTCATTTTGTTTTAATAAATCTGTATTAAATTTAGATTTATTAATGTACAGTTACAGTGAGGTTTTGTTAAAAATAGATATGGAGGTGGGGGGGGATCATCCTTTTCTCCCCCCTCCTTTTGACTTTCAATTTTGAATTATATGATAGTACGGTTGGAGTGAGTTTCTCTTTAAATCAAGAGTTCTTAAACTTTTTACTTGATGCCCCACCCCTTCTAACTAAATTAGATTTCTATTCTTCAAATAAATTACTTGAATATGAAATTACAAAACCTAACTAATATACCATTATAATTTTGATTTTTCAGACTGTTGTCCTCATCTTTATTGTGGTATGTAAAATCACATTTCAGCTGCTGTATCTTTTGGCCTTCCTCAGGTGTTTTTATTTGGAAAGAATAAGGAAACTATCTACCCTTGTGGGATAAAGTTAAAATTATAGATAGTGAAGGACATTGGAGAAGAATATGTCTCAAAATGGCCGAAGTAATTTATTTATTTTTTGTTTTGTTTTTTTAATAAAGTTTTGTTTTGTTTTTTAATAAAGTTTTAACATCTTAAAATTTATCGAGTGAGGTGAAACATGAAATGATTGTTTGATTTCTAAAAAAAAAAAATAAAAAATGTAAAGATTTGTGCATATTAAAATAATTGTTAAAAAAAATTACATAAAATATAGAATCGTTTTATTTATAAATAAAAATGTAAATAAAATAAAATTCGTAACTAAAGAAAACATATTTGTAGAACCAGAAATTACATGATTCAAGTTTGTTTTTTTTTTATTATTTAAAACTTTCAATTTTCTAAGCTAAAAAATATTACGTTTTCAGAGTAAAAAATCTAAGGATGGCTGTAACTCGTGAAGCGAAGAGAATTTTTGTTTTCATAAAAATTTGTAGGCATGTCTAAAGCTGATGTCATAGGCCGAACTCGAGTGAGTGGCAGTTGGTCGTACCAAAAAAGTATTACTGGTTTGTCTAGCAGTCCTACACGCCAGTCAAAGCCTAGCCAGCTTCCTTCGAGAATACGGCAAATTTCATGCCCTCCACTCAACTCGTGTTCTCTGTCATATTTTCTGAAAAAATCGGATACTACGAGTTTTAAAAGCGAATTAAGAATAATTAAATCTATTATTTAAGGTTAAACTTGGTCTAAATAAAGTAGTAGCATATAACCAACATTAAAAAAAAAAATTTAATTACATATGCAGTTTATTTTTTAAAAGATTTAAAACTATTTGTTTTGGTCAATTTCGACGCCATCCCGCCATTTTTTTGCTGTTTTTCATCGCTTGTTTACAATTTTAATGTAACATTTTGGGATGGAAAATTTTTTTACCAAAATCAGGTAATTATCCGATTTTATGAAAATTTTCAGTATTGATTTAACAATTAATGAATTTTATAATGCATAGTTATTTATTTCAAAACTTAATTTAGTATTTTTGCTATGAAAAATTAATATATAAAATGCATTTAAATATGAAAATCCTGATGTTAAGTTTAAAATGTTATATTTTTAGATTCTAAAAATAAAATATCTACTTAATGCAAACCTTATTTTAGGTGCCAAAAGTAATAAGTTTTGAAGAAAAACTCGATTGAAAATGTACCCCTCCCCTTTTTAAGCAGAAAAAACATTGATGTATAATTTTTTTCTTTATAAAATAATAGCCAATTAAATAATTATCGAAATGAGTAAAAAAGAAATCTCCAAAAAATTATTTATTACTTTTTTATATTTTATTTTTCGATAATCGGTACTTTATTTTCTCATAGAAGCGCAACCGTAAAAAAATTTTTTTTGTTTCTATTCATAACTTTGGTCTTTTATCTCTTTATTTATACTGTACTAATTAGGGTAATAAAGGACAGTTTTCAGTATAACATATGACCAACTCGAAACAATTTTACGCCCCAGCATAAGGGGGGTCAAAATTAAGTGACCTGAAAAAAATGAGAAAGTTTTTAAATAAAATAAATAATGCATTATAAAGATCATTCATTGATACATGAACACTGAAAATTTCATTAAAATCCGATAATTTCCTGATTTTTGGTAAATTATTTTCTGTAGGGGGCCTAAAGTCATTTGTCAAAAACGCATTTTAGGCTCCGTTTGCCAGTCCTAATAAAAGATAGTAGGTTTTTTTGTTTTTTAATTTGACGGGAATAATCAAAATCAGACGTAGTAAGATATTTTATCATGAAAATATAAAATATATCAAATAAATAAATAAGTAACCTATTTCTTGCTATCTCGAACTTGTATTGTTCCGGGTGTAATTAAATGGGGGGAAATATTTGCACACTCACCGACAATCTAATTTCTTATTGGTCAAAATATTAAAGTAATGGCGGTGATTTGAAAAAGCTAACGACGGTTACTAATCGTAGGTAAGTACATCATACTTTAAATGATTATTTATTTATTTCACTTTTAGTTATATTTTGAAAAAGTTATCAATAGATAGTTTTATTTGTAGAACTGATTGTGCTGGTCATATAAATTCTTATTTTGATAATTGATTGATACTCTCAATTTTTTTGTTTAAAAAATATTTTTACCTACGCAGACATTAGACGAGACTAACGATGTCCCATTTGAAAATAAACTTGATTATCGAAGTAACATAAATCTGTTTGTTGAAGTATGCAGGTTGATTAAATATTTTTTGTTAGATTTTAAGTTGGTAATGATTAATATTTTAATAAATGTTGGATGATTGGAATATTTACATAAGACCGCTCGAGAAAGAAAACTTTCACAGACGACTGTTAGATTTTGTTTAGTGTTACTCGATAGTACGTTTTGAACTTTGTTTACGTATATATATATATATATATTATATATATATAACAGTTTGCTATATTTACAAATTAAGTGTGCTCAGTATCGTTGATAGAGCATATATATCTAAGTTAGCATAGCGTAGATACGGTCTACAACGCTTGGTAACTGTCATAGCTCTCCTATGTGATCATCAAACCAAGTGGTTACCACATATAGTAGGATCCTTGTGTGTGTATATATAAAAACACAAATAGGAATATTTCTTTATGTTTTCTATTTTGGATTTTTCTCCACTTGTTTCAACCTTAAGTCATTATCAGGAGAAAAGTTTTTTGTGAAGAAAACTTAGAATTTTTTTTTATATGTTTGATATATGCTATAAAATAGTGATGAAAATAAACTTGTTGGCGTAGTATATCCATTCGTTGAATGAAATTATACATAGATATAAGATTCCATTAAAAACAAAAGGAATTAGACAGGGAGTCCTGTTCTACTAGATAAATACAACAAGGAAATGATCTCTGACTTTCTGCCATCAATAAAAAAATCCTAATAGAAGATAGATAACTCGTGTACGGAGTGGTCCGAAAGTCTTGTCACTGCCTCAAAATATAAATCCTAATTAATCAACTAATTACATGAAATAAGCCATGGAAATGAAATAGAAAATTATATCATTATTATTATTATAACAGAAATAATGAAAAAGTTAAAATCATTTTAGGGGTGACAAGACTTTCGGATCACACTGGAACATTTATGGCGGAATATCGGATCATTACTATTTATGTAGATCCCTGTGATAATTTATTTAAATCATTTCAAATTTTGACTTAATACCTGATTAGAGGAAATTCCTTCTAAAATGGAAAGCATCCAAAACTACTTTCGATTTTTTTTTTATTTTTACGATCAGTACCCCAACCGGCTAGAAATATCCAAGATTTAAAAAAAAATTGTAAAAAGAAAAAACTTTGTTTTGCAAAAAAAAAAAAAAAAAAAAATTAAAAAAGAAGTTTCCCTCCAATTTTCAAACCATCACATTTTCCCCAATAACCCTGACTTATTAATTTTTCTCATACCAAAAAGTTTTTGGTTAAAATAAAAAAAAAAAAGAAAAAAGAATAGATAAATAAAAAAATCCTTTTTTGGCAAAAACCGAAATTTACGACAAAACGAAATAAATAAAATAAAAATTATTGTTTGGCATACGAATAATTTTTCCTACTCAATTCTAGAACGAAATTTTTTATACGCTTTAATTGTGAATTTTGTAATATTAGATTCTTCAAGCGTTATTCAAAGCAATGAAAGTATTCCACACTCTGAATCTTTTAAATCATGAAACTAAGAATGAGTAAAAACCTCAAACGTTAGAACTGTTCAAATGTTTACACTTATCGATTACATAAATATCGTGTTGAGTTTGAAAAAAATAAAAATAATTGAAAAATTATTTTAAAATTGTAAAATAAAAGGTTGTAATTTAAAAAAGTTCATTCACATTCAGAGCGATTTTCATGGTAGAGTTCAAATTTACAAGTCTTATCACTCCATGTTTGTTCTTTTTAGAGTTATGATAAATCTTTGAGGAATTGTTTCGGTATCGTTGCTTTTAGCGCCAGAAAAAAGTGTTGCATGCCAAATACTGAATTACCTCCCTTATTTATTATTTGATTTTTTTTTAACCTTGCCTCATATTTTGATCATAAGAGTTTTTACCTTGCCTCATTATTTTGATCATAAGAGTTTTTACCCTTGCCTCATATTTTTGATCATAAGAGTTTTTACCTTGCCTCATATTTTGATCATAAGAGTTTTTACCTGGCCTCATATTTTGATCAATAAGAGTTTTTTACCTTGCCTCATATTTTGATCACAAGAGTTTTTACCTTGCCTCATATTTTGATCACAAGAGTTTTTACCTTGCCTCATATTTTGATCACAAAAGTTTTTACCTTGCTCATATTGTGATCACAAGAGTTTTTACCTTGCCTCATATTTGATCACAAGAGTTTTTACCTTGCCTCAATATTTTGAATCACAAAAGTTTTTATCCATTGCCTCATATTTTGATCATAAAATTTAATATGGCTGTGACTTGCACTTTCATCTGATTTGTCTTTTTCTATTGACTATTGATTAAATGATATTGAATTTCTGCAACATCACACATTCACACTACACTAAGTAAGTAAAAGTCGTCGGGGTGGCCTAAAGTCGGTATCAGCCAGACGGTGAAAGAAGTCTATCCCCTTTTCATTAGTGCTAACCAAGGAGATTTAGTGTTTTTTTTTTTTTTAGTGTCTGAAGTGGAGCGCCACACCTACCAGCAGCTCCTCACTTTACCGCACAGATCCCTGTGCTACTCATACACTGAGTTGGCGAGGGCTGGTATTGAACCAGAACCTTGATTTTACTAATCTAAAGCAATATTCTTCTCTTTATGAAAGTGGTTCCAATTTCCCAAAATTACTGTTAATAGATCTTTGCTGGATGCTGCCTTTTCATGGACAATTAAAAAAAATGTTACCTTACATTTTCTGTTGGATTTAGATCCGGACAGTTTTGCTGACCAAGGTAATTGATTTTTATATGCCTTTCCTGAAGAAAGATTTAATCCCCTTGCTTGTCATAAGCACATTGTTGTGGCACCTTTCCCTCCACTAAGGACGATGGTGAGTGTCCAAAAAAATATATATATATATATTTTTACCAACCCTCCGCACGAGCAGGATGTGACACAAAGTCAATTTCTTAAGCGGAGTTCAACAGGTTGGAATTCAGAGTTTTCCTTCTCCCTAGACCAGTTGCCTAAACAAGGTTAAAGAGCCCAGTCTGCCTTACTATTTATTCATAAGTGAAATGCAATTACCACATCCAGGATTTGAACTCGGGGCGTCGAGTCCATTTCCCATGACTTTAACCATTAACACACAGCGCTTCCTACATATATATAATATAAAAAATTATCTGCATCTGCATATCCCTGAGTGACGTCTTTGGTGCACTGACTGCACACAAACTGTGATGCTTTCTGGGGCTGCTTTTTTTTCCCTCTTTCTGGCTCTCTTTGCTGTTGAGGCAACTCCCTCTCCACCTCACCCCTCTTCGTGCCTTGCTTAACATTAAGGCACCAGCCGTTCTATTTTCTCATCTACCTCCCACTTGTTTGTGTCAATGTGACATATCTGCATGTCTCTCCCACAGACATTTTTAATGCGTTAGGCGGGTCTACTACCAATCGGAGCTTTTACTAATTCTCCATACAAAAGATCTTTTAGGATGGGCCATTTTGCCATATAGACACATTATCGTTCTGCAAAATGGCTACATCGTCAACCACACTTTCACCAAGTGGAATTGAGAAAAACTCCAGATTTCAGTATATCACATGTGCATTGATTGTTGAGACAAATGTTGTCATTTCTTCTGGTCATTAAATGACATACAGTTTCATATTATGAAAGACTTGAGAAATTTACTTGTTTTCTTCAGGCAGTCATCTTTGTTTTATTTAATGGCATCAGGCAAACTTCCAATACATCATAGCTCTTGGCCAATACAGATTCTGTATTCATCACTGTCATATCACTTTTTATGCACACGCCATGCACTTAGACCCCTCTATGTGGCATGTTGGAGAGACCCCTTCCAATCAATCGGCTGCCATGTCAAGCACCAGCACATGTGATTGTCCCGACCCTATTGCCCTTAATGACAAGTCCCCAAGCCTTTTTATCATATATGTGTTTAGAAGGCAAGTGGCTGAGGGTCTTTAATGTCTTGGGTACAACATTAAACGCTATCTGATGGTGAAGTTCCAATTCTGGAGCTCTGGGGAATGTGGAGTACTCCTTCATTACCATTACTCCCAGGTCCAACTCTGACACAGAGTGGTAGTAACCTGTTAGGGGTCCCATCTATAGTTAGATAGAAAATAATGAGTTTGGAAAATGTGGTTTAAAAAAATTTGAATTAAAAAAAAAAATTGAGTAACCCATCAAGAATAAATAAAATAAAACGTCTTTGGCAATAAAAGAGACCAAAAGGGGTTGACATGCTGTAAAATCCACTAACCACATGCCATGATTGTTTTTGTTTAGCCCACTTTAACTTCATTTTCTTCTGTTTGTGTTTTAGTATTAGTTTTTGTTTGGATTTTCTCTATGTAAATTCTATTTCATTCAGCTGATTACTTACTGTCCTCTCTCAATATTGACTCCTGTCTCGACTCATTTGTTTTTCACATTTTCTATTTTCAGGGCATATTTCTTTGATTTTCCTATCCTGATGCTTTGATGTCTTTCGTGGTCTACCAGTATGTTTTCCCTTTTTAACCACCCAATTTCTTTTATATTTTCATTAATTAGACACAGCTGACTAAGAACAACTATAGAGGACCGCAATTTTCCACAATCACAAAATCACAGAATTGTTAATCTGAAACAGAATCTGGGATTTTTAAAGTCATTTCATAGGAAATAAGAAATGAATTAATTGATTTTTTTTTTTTTTTTTTTTTTCAAATTTTTTTGTTTTAATTCTTTCAAAACTTAACTGAACTTGTTAAACATTTAAATGAATAGAAAATAATAACATAACCTAGTTATTTCTTTAAAATTTGATTTTACAAATATTAATTATTTTTCCTTTAAAAATCAGAAAAATAATTCAGAAACATAATTTTACCAAAAGTGGAAATGGAATTAAGAAAATTTTTGGGGCCTCATTTGACAATGATTGTCTTTTGCCAGACTTTGCTGTGGATTGCATTCTTGAATGAATTTTAAGAACCTTTTCCATTGTTTCAATTGACAGTTTCTTTTGTTGGAGCCACATTTCATTTCAATTGAGAATGCCTAAATGAGAACTGTAGACCAATTAGCATATCTAGCTTTTGCTGGTATTTGTTTTAGGAATGCAAATTACAAGATCATTCAATAAGTTTTTTTTTTTCTAAACATTGGTTTATTCCATTATTATCTCTTGCATGCTATTCTGTAATTGTACCAAAAAACTATTTTAATATAAAAACGTATCTTTTTGTTTGCTAATAATACTAACATGAACTAATTATTTATTTAATTTATCGTATGTGCAAATTCTTCATAAACTTCTGATTAGAATTGTCTGTTGGTTTGTTTACAATATATATATGGAAGCGGAAGTTACTGGTGACAAGGCAAAAGTGAACCTTTTATTAATGGAAAGGATTTGGGGTGCTTATTGGAGATCTGATCCAGTTGTTCCATAAATATTTTCTTCTGCATTGCTTGGAAAAAAATATATCATTAATTCAAATAATTTAATCTTGTTTGTTTAAGAATGTACAATGAAATGAGAATTTTCAGCGATTAAATAAAAAGTGTTTTACATGGTTTATCTCAGTGAGTAGAGCATCTACCTTGGAACCACAAGGTTCTAGATTCATACCCGGCCCTTGCCAACTCCGTGCATGAGCAGCATAGCTTGGATCTGTGCTGTGAAGTGGGGAGCTAATAGTAGGTTTGGCACTTCACCTTTATGCAAAGAAAAAAAATGTGTTAGTGAAAAGGGGATATACTCCCTCGCTGTCCAGTTGATATTGACAATAGGTCATTTTTCCCGACTTTTAAGTTCATTCTACAATACACTGTAGTTAAACTGTTGGAGCACACCAAAAAAGATTCCGTTTTAATTTTCCAACCAATTTGCAAGTATAGCCCATTGGGATCGAGAAAAGTTTTCATAATCTGGTTACGGTTACTGTGCTTTTAACCTGGACTAGAACTCTTCTTTTCTTCAGCAAAAGAACACGAGAGACATCAGATTTTGGCACTGTGTTTCACATACGTGACAGTGGCATCTCGATTCTGTTGCCCGCGCCAAAGTGTCGTCTTTTCATATTCTGAAGGATGAGGTTAGATCCGGGAAATACTTTTTGGTACGGCCAACTGCCACTCACTCAAGTTCTGCCTATGACATCAGCTTTAGACACGCACACAAATTTTTATGAAAACAAGTTCTCTTCGCTTACACGAGTACAACCATGAAACAATTATTTTACTTTTAAAACATAATTTTTTTAGCTTAGAAAATTTAAAGTTTTAAATAAAAAAACAACTTTGAATCATGTAAATTTTCGGTTCTACAAATATTTTTCTTTAGTTACGATTTTTATTTTATTTACATTTTCATTTATAAATAAAACGTTTCTATATTTTTATATAAATTTTTATTAAATTATTTTAATATGCATGAATCTTTACATTTTTTTGTTTTAGAAATCAAACAATCATTTCATGTTTCCCCTCACTCGATAAATTAATATAAGTTTGTCCCCCCACCCAATCAGATCAAAACATGTTACGAGGCTGGCACCTGCTGCTAATTTGGAGGGAGCGTTCGTTAATTTAAAAAATGCTGAAAATTTCGGTATTTGCGTTTAATATAAAAAAAAAACAATTCCAAGTTATGTACCATTTCTACTTCAAAAATTATTTTCAATATCATTTTCATAAAATATCATAATGAAATCTCATAATTTCTAGCTAGTCGTATCTTTAGTTGACTTTTTGGAGAATTTATGTGATTTTACCCTGTGAAATTTACCCCCCTTATATTTAACACAATGAAACTTGCAGAAAAATTAATATTTTCTTAAAAAAAATTTTTCCATTTGAAAGAAAAAAACATTAAATAAACTCCTGATGATTTTTGAAAATTTTTTCTAGCTTACAGAAGTAATGAAAATTATGATTGAAAAACAATGTTTTCATTTTTGCACTGTTAAATCAATTGAAATTTAACGTAGCTAAAAACAAGTTACGATAAGAGTTTTTAAAAAAATTCTATGAAAAATCAATTAATCATCTGATTTTCACGAAAATTTCCATAAATGTAAATACATCTGAAATAGTTTTTTCTAAAATATATTAGGGGAAATATTTTTTTACAAGGTCTATCACCCCCATTTTATTTTATGAGATAAAAAAAAATGACGCGTCAGAAAAATTTTGTACTTTCTTTTTTATGAAGATAAGAGTCTGAATAACTATATCAATGAAATTCTATAACGTACCAAGCTGTAGTTTTTTTTAGGAAAAATTAATGAAATCGGAAAAAAAAATTGCAAAAAAATGTCATAATATTAATATTTGAAAAGGTTTTTTTTGTTTTTGTAATGGTATGTACTATATTCTATTAAATTGTCAAAAAGAAAATTTTTTCAGAAATTAATTTTTAAGAGATTTTTCAATTTTTTGTGTGCTTAAATATTTTTATTTTCTGCGTGAAATAAATTTAAAAAATTTTTTTTTTCCGCGTCAAAAAATTTTTCACGGATATATAAATTTTAGAATTCAGGTGAACTAAAGTTGGTCCGATCCGAGCTCAATTAATATTTTTAAAAGAATTTGTAATTTTATTGTTGAATAGTACTGTGTGATTCTTAGAATATACGGAAGAGCAAAACTGACATATTTGTTTTTTTTTATACGAAGAGACGAGACGCTTCTCAGTAACCAAAGTTTGTTTTGCTTAGTGTAAAAAAATATTTTATTTAACTTTTTTGACCAATTAGAATAAAAAGTAAGTATATATGATTATTTTATCAGTTTTTTCTCTTAGAAAAATATTGAAATTTTCATTTTATTTTCGATTTTAAAATTAATACTAAACGGAAGACATTTTTTTAACGCCAAGTTTTTATTCATTTTGATAGTAAATTTTATATTGAAGTTTTTAAAGATTTTATTCATTTTAATAGTAAAAGTTTGTCCGTTACACCCAACCGTACTTAGATGCATAACTGTAAGAGGGTGATAATATGTATTTTTTCTGTCTAAATTACGGCCTGAAAATTACCCTTTCGCATGTAATATGGATAGGTTTGTTTATTTTTTAAGATAACGATGTAATTTTTCCCAATTGAATAATTTGATCTTTGAATTAACCGTTTTTCTTTGTAACAACCCTGTAGGATCTTTAATTGATTTTTACAAGATTTTTGATAAACAAAGTTCGGAAATATTTATTTCCATTTTATTCAAGATGGCCTAAACTGATCAATTGGTGGTCCCTAGATTTCTCTTATTGACTGTGCGTTATAGAAGCAGAAATTGCCGTAATTTATTTATTTTTTGTTTTGTTTTTTAATAAAGTTTTGTTTTGTTTTTTAATAAAGTTTTAAACATCTTAAAATTTATCGAGTAAGGGGAAACATGAAATGATTGTTTGATTTCTAAAAAAAAATAATTAAAAAATGTAAAGATTTGTGCATATTAAAATAATTGTTAAAAAAAATTACATAAAAATATAGAATCGTTTTATTTATAAATAAAAATGTAAATAAAATAAAATTCGTAACTAAAGAAAACATATTGTAGAACCAGAAATTTACATGATTCAAAGTTGTTTTTTTTTTATTATTTAAAACTTTCAATTTTCTAAGCTAAAAATATTACGTTTTCAGAGTAAAATAATCTAGCGATGGCTGTACTCGTGAAGCGAAGAGAATTTTGTTTTCATAAAAATTTGTAGGCATGTCTAAAGCTGATGTCATAGGCCGAACTCGAGTGAGTGGCAGTTGGTCGTACCAAAAAAGTATTACTGGTTTGATCCTAGGCCTAGCCAGCTTCCTTCGAGAATACGGCAAATTTCATGCCCTCCACTCAACTCGTGTTCTCTGTCATATTTTCTGAAAAAATCGGATACTACGAGTTTTAAAAGCGAATTAAGAATAATTAAATCTATTATTTAAGGTTAAACTTGGTCTAAATCGATAAGTAGTAGCATAATAACCAACATTTAAAAAAAAAAAAAAAAATTACATATGCAGTTTTATTTTTAAAGATTTAAAACTATTTGTTTTGGTCAATTTCGACGCCATCCGCCATTTTGGCTGTTTTTCAATGGTTTTAGGCGCTTGTTTACAATTTTTAACGTAACATTTGGGATGGAAAATTTTTTTTACCAAAAATCAGGTAATTATCCGATTTTAATGAAATTTTCAGTATTGATTTAACAATTAATGAATTTTATAATGCATCAGTTATTTTATTTCAAAACTTTAATTTAGTATTTTTGCTATGAAAATTAATATATAAATGCATTTAAAATATGAAAATCCTGATGTTAAGTTTAAAATGTTATATTTTTAGATTCTAAAAATAAATATCTACTTAATGCAAACCTTATTTTAGGTGCCAAAAGTAATAAGTTTTGAAGAAAACTCGATTGAAAATGTACCCCCTCCCCTTTTTAAGCAGAAAAACATCGATGTATAATTTTTTTCTTTTATAAAATAATAGCCAATTAAATAATTATCGAAATGAGTAAAAAGAAATCTCCAAAAAATTATTTTATTACTTTTTTACATTTTATTTTTCGATAATCGGTACTTATTTTCTCATAGAAGCGCAACCGTAAAAAAATTTTTTTGTTTCTATTCATAACTTCGGTCTTTTATCTCTTTATTTATACTGTACTAATTAGGGTAATAAAGGACAGTTTTCAGTATAACATATGACCAACTCGAAACAATTTTACGTCCCAGCATAAGGGGGTCAAAATTAAGTGACCTGAAAAAAATGAGAAAGTTTTAAATAAAATAAATAATGCATTATAAGATCATTCATTGATACATGAACACTGAAAATTTCATTAAAATCCGATAATTTCCTGATTTTTGGTAAATTATTTTCTGTAGGGGGCTAAAGTCATTTTATCAAAAACGCATTTTAGGCTCCGTTTGCCAGTCCTAATAAAAAGATAGTAGGTTTTTTTGTTTTTTATTTGACGGGAATAATCAAAATCAGACGTAGTAAGATATTTTATCATGAAAAATATAAAATATATCAAATAAATAAATAAGTAACCTATTTCTTGCTATCTCGAACTTGTATTGTTCCGGGTGTAAATTAAATGGGGGGAAATATTTGCACACTCACCGACAATCTAATTTCTTATTGGTCAAATTATTAAAGTAATGGCGGTGATTTGAAAAAGCTAACGACGGTTACTAATCGTAGGTGAGTACATCCATACTTTAAATGATTATTTATTTATTTCAATTTTAGTTATATTTTGAAAAAGTTATCAATAGATAGTTTTATTTGTAGAAATGATTGTGCTGGTCATATAAATTCTTATTTTGATAATTGATTGATACTCTCAATCTTTTTGTTTAAAAATATTTTTACCTCCCAGACATTAGACGAGACTAACGATGTCCCATTTGAAAATAAACTTGATTATCGAAGTAACATAAATCTGTTTTGTTGAAGTATGCAGGTTGATTAAATATTTTTTGTTAGATTTTAAGTTGGTAATGATATAATATTTTAATAAATGTTGGATGATTGGAATATTTACATAAGACCCGCTCGAGAAAGAAAACTTTCACAGACGACTGTTAGATTTTATGTTTAGTGTTACTCGATAGTACGTTTTGAACTTTGTTTACGTATATATATATATTTATATATATATACAGTTTGCTATATTTACAAATTAAGTGTGCTCAGTATCGTTGATAGAGCATATATATCTAAGTTAGCATAGCGTAGATACGGTCTACAACGCTTGGTAACTGTCATAGCTCTCCTATGTGATCATCAAACCAAGTGGTTACCACATATAGTAGGATCCTTGTGTGTGTGTATATATATATAAAGACAAATAGGAATATTTCTTTTATGTTTTCTATTTTTGGATTGTTCTCCACTTGTTTCAACCTTAAGTCATTATCAGGAGAAAAGTTTTTTGTGAAGAAAACTTATAATTTTTTTTTATATTGTTGATATATGCTATAAAATAGTGATGAAAATAAACTTGTTGGCGTAGTATATCCATTCGTTGAATGAAATTATACATAGATATAAGATTCCATTAAAAACAAAAGGAATTAGACAGGGAGTCCTGTCTACTAGATAAATACAACAAGGAAATGATCTCTGACTTTCTGCCATCAAATAAAAAAAAATCCTAATAGAAGATAGATAACTCGTGTATGGAGTGGTCCGAAAGTCTTGTCACCTGCCACCAAAATATAAATCCCAATTATCAACTAATTACATGAAATAAGCCACTGGAAATGAATAGAAAATTATATCATTATTATTATTATAACCAGAAATAATGAAAAGTTAAAATCATATTTAGGGGTGACAAGACTTTCGGATCACACTGGACATTTATGGCGGAATATCGGATCATTACTATTTATGTAGATCCCTGTGATAATTTATTTAAATCATTTCAAATTTGACTTAATACCCTGATTAGAGGAAATTCTTCTAAATGGAAAGCATCCAAAACTACTTTCGATTTTTTTTTATTTTTACGATCAGTACCCCAACCGGCTAGAAATATCCAAGATTTAAAAAAAATTGTAAAAAGAAAAAACTTTGTTTTGCAAAAAAAAAAAAAAAGAAAAAAAATTAAAAAAGAAGTTTCCCTCCAATTTTCAAACCATCACATTTTCCCCAATAACCCTGACTTATTAATTTTTCTCATACCAAAAAGTTTTTGGAGTAAAAAAAAGAAAAAAGAAAAAAGAATAGATAAATAAAAAAATCCGTTTTTGGCAAAAACCGAAATTTACGACAAAACGAAATAAATAAAATAAAAATTATTGTTTGGCATGCGAATAATTTTTCCTACTCAATTCTAGAACGAAATTTTTATACGCTTTAATTGTGAATTTGTAATATTAGATTCTTCAAGCGTTATTCAAAACATGAAAGTATTCCACACTGAATCTTTTAAAATCATGAAACTAAGAATGAGTAAAATCCTCAAACGTTAGAACCTGTTCAAATGTTTACACTTATCGATTACATAAATATCGTGTTGAGTTTGAAAAAAATAAAAATAATTGAAAAATTATTTTAAAATTGTAAAATAAAAGGTTGTAATTTAAAAAAAAGTTCATTCACATTCAGCGATTTTCATGGTAGAGTTCAAATTTATAAGTCTTATCACTCCATTGTTGTTCTTTTTAGAGTTATGATAAATCTTTGAGGAATTGTTTTCGGTATCGTTGCTTTTAGCGCCAGAAAAAAGTGTTGCATGCCAAATACTGAATTACCTCCCTTATTTATTTTTCATTTTTTTTACCTTGCCTCATATTTTGATCATAAGAGTTTTTACCTTGCCTCATATTTTGATCATAAGAGTTTTTACCTTGCCTCATATTTTGATCACAAGAGTTTTTACCTTGCCTCATATTTTGATCACAAAGAGTTTTTACCTTGCCTCATATTTTGATCACAAAGTTTTTAGTTTTTACCTTGCTCATATTTTGATCACAAGAGTTTTTACTTGCCTCATATTTTGATCACAAGAGTTTTTACCTTGCCTCATATTTTGATCACAAAAGTTTTTACCTTGTCTCATATTTTGATCACAAGAGTTTTTACCTTGGATCACAAGAGTTTTTACCTTGCCTCATATTTTGATCGCAAGAGTTTTACCTTGTCTCATATTTTGATCACAAGAGTTTTTACCTTGCCTCATATTTTGATCACAAGAGTTTTTTACCTTGCTCATATTTTGATCGCAAGAGTTTTTACCTTGCCTCATATTTTGATCACAAGAGTTTTTACCTTGCCTCATATTTTGATCACAAGAGTTTTTACCTTGCCTCATATTTTGATCACAAGAGTTGTTTTTTTTTACGTTGCCTCATATTTTGATCACAAGAGTTTTTACCTTGCCTCATATTTTGATCACAAAAGTTTTTACCTTGCCTCATATTTTGATCATAAAATTTATATGGCTGTGACTTGCACTTTCATCTGAATTTGTCTTTTCTATTGACATATTGATTAAATGATATTGAATTTTTGCAAGCATCACACATTCACACTACACTAAGTAAGTAAAGTCGTCGGGGTGGCCTAAAGTCGGTATCAGCCAGACGGTGAAGGAGTCTATCCCCTTTTCATTAGTGCTAAACCAAGGAGATTTAGTGTTTTTTTTTTTTAGTGTCTGAAGTGGAGCGCCACACCTACCAGCAGCTCCTCACTTTTACCGCACAGATCCCTGTGCTACTCATACACTGCGTTGGCGAGGGCTGGTATTGAACCAGGAACCTTGATTTTACTAATCTAAAGCAATATTCTTTCTTTATGAAAGTGGTTCCAACTTTCCCGAATTACTGTTAATAGATCTTTGCTGGATGCTGCCTTTTCATGGACAATTAAAAAAAATGTTACCTTACATTTTCTGTTGGATTTAGATCCGGACAGTTTGCTGACCATGTAATTGATTTTTATATGCCTTTCCTGAAGAAAAGCTTTAATCCCCCTTGCTCTATCATAAGACACGTTGTTGTTGACACCTTTCCATCCACTAAGGACGATGGTGTAGTGTCCAAAAAATATATATATATATATATATATATTTACCAACCCCTCCGCACGAGCAGGATGTGACACAAGGTCAATTTCTTAAGCGGAGTTCAACAGGTTGGAATTCAGAGTTTTCCTTCTCCTAGACCAGTTGCCTAAACAAGGTTAAAGAGCCCTACTATTTATTCATAAGTGAAATGCAATTACCACATCCAGGATTTGAACTCGGGGCGTCGAGTCCATTTCCCATGACTTTAACCATTACACCACGCGCTTCCTACATATATATATATATATATATATATATATATATATATATATATATAAATTATCTGCATTCTGCATATCCCTGAGTGACAGTCTTTGGTGCACTGACTGCACACAAACTGTGATGCTTTCTGGGGCTGCTTTTTTTCTCCCTCTTTCTGGCTCTCTTTGCTGTTGAGGCAACTCTCCTCTCCACCTCACCCCTCTTCGTGCCTTGCTTAATATATATATATATATATAACCAAATCGTGATTTATATAGAAATCAATTAAAATAGAATAAAAAATAAGTGTAATATCTTTATATGCGTTCTTATTTAGAATCGTTAATCTTTCTAATTTGATTATATTATAAAATTGGCATTAAAACGAAGATACTTGAGCACGGAGTTAATATAATAAAGTTTCATCTAACGATTTTGTCTTCTATTCTATAAAAGACATATGAAACTATTAGTCATAAAACATTACTAAAAATCTGAGATTGTAATTCATTCACACACACACATACACAGACACGCACACACCCACACATATATATATATATACATATATATACTATTTGCAGTTACCTTTCGTGTCCCCTTGTGTCAATTAGGAGAATCATGGCAAGTAAGGAATGTAATCGATACAGTTGTGAAAAACATCAAAACAGTTGGAGAAAGTAAATTGTTGTTGGCACCTTTGTGTCCACTAAGAACGATAGTGTAGTACCCAATAAATAAATAAATGAATAAATAAATAAATATGCTGTGCAGGCCAATCTCTGAATGACAGTCTTTGGTGCACTGATTGCACACAAACTGAGATGCTTTCTGGAGCTGCTGTTTTTCTCCCTCTCTTTCTAGTTCTCTTTGCTGTCGAGGCTACTCTTCTCTCCGCCTCACTCCTCTTCGTGCCTTGTTTAACTTTGAGGCGCCAGGCCGCTCAATTTTCTGCATCTACCTCCCACGTGTTTGTGTCAATGTGGCATATCCTCACGTCTCTCCCACAGACATCTTTAATGCGTAGGTATGGTCTACCTACCAATCGGGATCCTTTTACTAATTCGCCATACAAAAGATCTTTTAGGATGTGGCCATTTTCCATAAGACACATTATCGTTCTGAAAAATGGCTACATCGTCACCACACCAACTTTCTACCAGTGGAATTGAGAAAAACTCCAGAATTTCAGTATACACATGTGCATTGATTGTTGAGACAAATTGTTGTCATTTCTTCTGGTCATTTAAATGACATACAGTTTCATATTATGAAAGACTTGAGAAATTTACTTGTTTTCTTCAGGCAGTCATCTTTGTTTTATTTGAATGGCATCAGGCAAACATTCAAACATCATAGCCTTGGCCAATACAGATTCTGTATTCATCACTTCATATCACTTTTTATGCACACGCCATGCACTTAGACCCTTATGGGCAGTTGGAGAGACCCCTTCCAATCAATCGGCTGGCCATGTCAAGCACCAGCACATATGATTGTCCCGACCCTATTGCCCTTATGACAAGTCCCCAAGCCTTTTTATCATATGTGTTAGAAGGCAGTGGCTGAGGGTCTTTAATGTCTTGGGTACAACATTAAACGCTATCTGATGGTGAAGTTCCAATTCTGGGGAATGTGGAGTACTCCTTCATTACCATTACTCCCAGGTCCACTCTGACACAGAGTGGTAGTACCTGTTAGGGTCCCATCTATAGGTTAGATAGAAAAATAATGAGTTTGGAAAATGTGTTTAAAAAAATTTGAATTAAAAAAAATTGAGTACCCATTAAGAATAAATAAAATAAAAACGTCTTTGGCATAAAAAGACCCAAAAGGGGTTGACATGCTGTAAAATCCACCAACCACATGCCATGATTGTTTTTGTTTAGCCACTTTAACTTCATTTTCTTCTGTTTGTGTTTTAGTATTAGTTTTTGTTTGGATTTTTCTCTATGTAAATTCTATTTCATTCAGCTGATTACTTACTGTCCTCTCTCAAATATTGACTCCTGTCTCGACTCATTTGTTTTTCACATTTTCTATTTTCAGGGCATATTTCTTTGATTTTTCTATCCTGATGCTTTGATGTCTTTCGTGGTCTACCAGTATGTTTTCCCTTTTTAACCACCCAATTTCTTTTATATTTTCATTAATTAGACACAGCTGACTAGGAACAACTATAGAGGGACCAATTTTCCACAATCACAAAATCACAGAATTGTTAATCTGAAACAGAATCTGGGATTTTTAAAGTCATTTTCAATAGGAAATAAGAAATGAATTAATTGATTTTTTTTTTTTTTTTTTTTTTTCAAATTTTTTGTTTTAATTCTTTCAAAACTTAACTGAACTTGTTAAACATTTAAATGAATAGAAAATAATAACATAACCTAGTTATTTCTTTAAAATTTGATTTTACAAATATTAATTATTTTTCCTTTTAAAATCAGAAAAATAATTCAGAACATAATTTTACCAAAAGTGGAAATGGAATTAAGAAAAATTTTTGGGGCCTCATTTGACAATGATTGTCTTTTGCCAGACTCTGCTGTGGATTGCATTCTTGAATGAATTTTAAAATCCTTTTCCATTGTTTCAATTGACAGTTCTTTTGTTGGAGCCACATTTCATTTCAATTGAGAATGCCTAAATGAGAACTGTAGACCAATTAGCATATCTAGGCTTTTGCTGGTATTTGTTTTAGGAATGCAAATTACAAGATCATTCAATAAGTTTTTTTTTCTGAACATTGGGTTATTCCATTATTATCTCTTGCATGCTATTCTGTAATTGTACCCAAAAACTATTTTAATATAAAAACGTATCTTTTGTTTGCTAATAATACTAACATGAACTAATTATTTATTTAATTTATCGTATGTGCAAATCTTCATAAACTTCTGATTAGAATTGTCTGTTGGTTTGTTTACAAATATATATGGAAGCGGAAGTTACTGGTGACAAGGCAAAAGTGAACCTTTTATTAATGGAAGGATTTGGGGTGCTTATTGGAGATCTGATCCAGTTGTTCCATAATATTTTCTTCTGCATTGGCTTGGAAAAAATATATCATTAATTCAAATAATTTAATCTTGTTTGTTTAAGGAATGTACAATGAAATGAGAATGTCCAGCGATTAAATAAAAAAGTGTTTTACATGGTTTATCTCAGTGAGTAGAGCATCTACCTTGGAACCACAAGGTTCTAGATTCAATACCCGGCCCTTGCCAACTCCGTGCATGAGCAGCATAGCTTGGATCTGTGCTGTGAAGTGGGGAGCTAATAGTAGGTTTGGCACTTCACCTTATATGCAAAGAAAAAAAATGTGTTAGTGAAAAGGGGATATACTCCCTCGCTGTCCAGTTGATATTGACAATAGGTCATTTTTCCGACTTTTAAAAAGTAAGTAAGTCAAATCGACAGAGTGGCCTATTGTTGGTATCAGCCAGACAGCGAGGGAGTCTATTCCCTTTTCACTAGTGCTAGACCAGCGAGATTGTTTTTTGCATCTAAGATGGAGCACCACACCTACCATCAGCTCCGACTTTACCACACAGATCTCTGTGCTAATCATATGCTTCCAGTCTATAACTCTGCTGATGAGGCATAACAGGCCGAAATGTACATACAGAGAATGACTTTTTCTCGATTTGATTACGCTTTACATTTGAACAGATATATTCGCCTAATTCATTATCAACTAATTAATTTTCAAATTAGGTATGACTTCAATTAAGCACATATTCTCCCAAAAATTGTCGGCTTAGCCATATCAAACAAACTGTTTACGTACTTTCATATATATATATATATATATATATATATATATATATAGGATTGTTTGAAATTATGATGGTTTTTGTTTGATTAAAAACTGGATTGCTGGCAAGTGGTAAGGGACAGAAAAAAATACTTTTTAGTAAGAAACAAAAGTAAAAAAAAAAAGTACTGAATTAGAAATGAGAAAGAAAGATAGTTGACAAAAAGAAAAGGAAGGAAAAAAATATGGCAGACACAAAATAGAAAAAGAGAAAGAGAAAAGGAAAAAAGTCAAAGAAGGGATATTTTGTTTTTGGAAATTTGTTGAAATTGTTTTGAATTTTGTGAAAGTGAACATATTGAATTGTTGTTTTTTTCCTTTTAATTATGGATTTATCATTTCAAATGCTGGCCATGATCGATTGCAAAGAAGTTGGAAAAATCAGAATTAGTAGGATAAGGGTTAACTATTTTAAGAATCAGTTTAGCTCAGTTAATAGATCATCTGCCTAGGAATTGAAAGGTTCCAATTTTGATAACAGTCCTCACCAACTCAGTGCATGAGTGGCACAGCTTGGGTAACCTGATTAGTGTAATAAAGCATTTGTGAGCTGACGGTAGGTGTGGCGCTCCACCTCAGCAAACCCAATCTCCCTGCATAAGCAAAAAGGGGGATGGACTCCCTTGTTGTTCGGCTGATACCAACAATAGTCCACTCTTTGGACTTTAGTTACCAAACCATCAAAATATGATATTCAAAAATCTGATCTAAAATAGTTAACCTTGTATCAGAAGCTAACGATCTATATATTAATACTTGTGTTCCTTAAAAGTACAACCATTATCATCTTGCAACACTCTCTGGTTAAAAATGAGACTGTCCAAATCATCCAAGATGAACTGCAAAAATGTAAATCCTGATTATCTGGTGTTGCTTATCAGCCAAATTCTTATTTCTTAGAGTATTTTCACCTCAGTTAAATAATGGACCATTCCATTTTTATTATAAAGAAACAAAGGGAAGAAAAAGAAATGCTACACCAAAAAAATGTATTAAGAAATAGTAGGGGAAAGATAGAGAGGGGATGAGCGCGCAGAAGTGATAATGCTAATCTGTTTCAATCAAACATAATGAAAAGAAAGAGAAAAATGAGTGAGAGAGAGGTAAATCAAGATTATTATACTTTTTACAGATTGAACTATTTTGCACTAGCTCTTAAGTAAACATACAAGGTGTGTCAAAAAAGTATTGAAATTTTTGTACTTTTTGATACACCTTGTATTCTGAAAAAATAACATTCAATTAATTCTTCATTTCTACCTTGGTAAATACAGCTTTAAACTTGGTACTTTTTTGACACACCTTGTATTCTGAAAAAAATTAATGAATGGAATGTTTTTTCTTTTCAGAATACAAGGTGTGTCTAAAAGTATAAAAAATCTTAATACTTTTTTGACACACCTTGTATGAAACGTAATAAAATTATCATACTGTGGTATATCTACAGGTCTTGCTAGTTCTCTAATCATTTTGAAACATTCAATCAAAATCCTTTTCTGTCTTTGCAGATTGTCATTTGTGGCTGAGCCAAAATGGCCAGCTTCTTAAGTGCACCAAATCAAGTAAGTTAATTTTCATTTTGTTTTAATAAATCTGTATTAAATTTAGATTTATTAATGTACAGTTACTGTGAGGTTTTGTTAAAAATAGATGTGGAGGTGGAGGTGGGGAGGATGACCCCGCCCTCCTTTCGATTTTGAATTATATGATAGTAAGGTTGGAGTGAGTTTCTCTTTCAATCAAGACTTCTTAAACTTTTTACTTGATGCCCCACCCCTTGTAACTAAATTAGATTTCTATTCTTCAAATAAATTAATTGAATATGAAATTACAAAACCTAACTAATTTACCAGTATGATTTTGATTTTTCAGACTGTTGTCCTCATCTTTATTGTGGTATATAAAATCACATTTCAGCTGCTGTATCTTTTGGCCTTCCTCAGGGTTTTTTATTTGGAAAGAAAAAGGAAACCATCTACCCTTGTGGGATAAAGTTAAAATTATAGATAGGGAAGGACATTGGAGAAGATGTCTCAAAGAAACAGCACATATGTTGGGCTGAAGTAACCTCTTGAGTAAACCCACAATATGGGAATCAGTCATTAAAAAGTCTAAATTAAATTGTTTTTAAAGTAAATTACTTTAATAATAAAAATATCAAAAATACAACTGATGTCATTAGAAGTTATGTCTAGTGCAAGAAACACTAAATGTTTAGTTTTAAAGTGGGGGCTCGTTTTACAATTTAGGCATAAATTGGAACCTCCTTTTATGACCGTAATTTTGTTTTTTGTCAACGATGATTAAAATCTGACGTTTTTATTTTAGAGTACCAAAGCCAAAAAAAAAAAAAAGAAAAGAAATAACAACAACAAAAGGTAATCTTCAACTTTTTACTTGTAAATTCCTACCATAAAATTAGGCTTGGGCATTATCTGAGCCAAGCCTAATTTTATAGTAGGAATTTACGAGTAAAAAGTTGAAGTGTAAAACGAATCCCCACTTTAAAACTAACCATTCTCACAAAATAAAAACTTTTAGAAAATACACATTGAAGTGAATATTAAAATAAATAAATAAAAATGTATTTAGTATTGTAAAATAACGGGTGCAAGAAAAATAAAACATTTATTGCAAAAACACAGACATAAAATGAGGGTTCAGTTTATTTTATGGTAGGAATTTACGAGGAACAAGTTAAGGATTACCAAAATTTGTATCGTCCATATGGACCACTTTGGGAAGCCCTGTGCTAGGTGTACAATATCTGGCAACTGGTCTACATGATCCAGTTATTTTTGTTCTGTTATAAATGGATTTATAAATGCAAATAAAAGTAAATTCACCTCTTGTGGATCTCTATGCTTTTATTCACCCTGCCAAAATCTGATTCACCCCCCAGGGGTCTACATGGACTACATTGAGAAGCCCTGATATAGATTGAACATTATACACTAAAAAATTGCAGATCAGAATTCAGATAATAAATCTATCAGATTTCTCACTTATTGATCCACTCATATAGATTTAAGATGACCAAAATTATTGAGGATTTATCAAATTGTGAACCTGGACTTGTAAAATTAATTGGTACATTTAAAAAAAAAAAAAAAATCTATTTTAAATATTTAAACCAAGCATCTATTTTTGAACATGATATGATGCTGCACGTTAGAATGTTGATGCATTCAAATACTAAAAACAAATACAAAAACACACAAGTTTCACACTAACTCTGAGGTCTTCTGAAGATGGGATTTTAATCCCGAAATATCAAGGAAACATTAAAAAAATACAGGTACATGAACAACATACTCATTACCTTTTCTTCCTTTCTATTGTGATAAACCTTCAAAATCAATCTACGAACCAAATATACGCACAATGCTTCACACAAACTATAAAACTCTCATCTATTTTACTTTTTTCTTCCTTTTTTTAATTCAGTCACAACTTTTACCCATAAATCCTTTTTATCAAGTGAGTTTTTACATTCATCATTAATTGTATGAGGGCAGGCTTGAAAAGTTCATAGGATGATGTTTATATCTGCTGTTGATGACTTTTGTTGACCAATGAGATCTAAACACTGCAGAACCAATGGAAGAACTGTGTGTACTGCCATGTTGGCTGGGGCATAAGAATATGTCGACTGCACCTCTGTAGAGGGTTAAGACCCACTCCCAAAATAGGGGCCATCTGTTGGCCATGGGAGGTGACTGTAATACCTGATGATTTTCTGACCAATGGTATCCAAGCACTGCAGCACCAATAGAAGAACTGTCTGAACTGCCCTGTTGCCTGGGGCTTAAGAATATGTCGACTACACGTCTGTAGAGGGTTAAAACCCACTCCCAAAATGAGGCCACCTGTTGGCCATGGGTGGCGACCTGTACTAAGTGATAACATGACCTTTAATACCCCACTTTAGCCATTACTTAGTCTAGATGGTTGGTCTGATCAATAGCAGCTATATCATTAATTCCTTTAATCCCGAACATTTTCTTCAAATTGCTTCTATGGCAAACAAACCCTCAAATCTTTTTATTTTGAAGGTACTAGAAGACAGTTGCTGAGGGTCAACCACCAATACATATGAAGTTATTTCTTCTAATTTATTAATACATATGAAGTTAATGAACACTATTTCTACCAGTTTATTAATACACATGGTGTTAATGAAAATTATTTCTACCAGTTTATAAAACCAAACCAATCAACAATATTTACCTGAAAACAATTCTCTTAAAAATCATATATAACCCCCCCCCCAAACATTTGGCATTAAATAACCCACAATGGTTGATATGCCAATAAGTAGCATTATCAGCACTTTTGCTGAAATTGGTGGACATTGACAAATTTGCACCTTAATTGATTTAATTCGCAAATTTCTCAAGTATTTCTAACCCAATCTTAAAAATATTTATATGGTTGGAAAGAAAATAAAAGAATCTTTCTAAATATCTAATTTATGTGTGATTTTATCCATTGAATTTTTTTTACTGCAATTTAAAACGGTATTTTGCTTTGAACAGCTGAAAACATAAAATATGAATTTTTTTTCCAAGGCTAAATTTGGATGATGGTTAACTGTCAGGATTTTTTGTCAAACTTTCAATTTTGGAAAAAAACGAACTTACAATATAGTATTAAAATGTTAACAAAACATAATTACACGCCGAACGGACAGGCTTTGTTTTAGAAAATTATGTAAATAGGTATTCTATTACTTGTATGTAATACAATATAGGAAGTATTTAAAAAGGTATTTAAGTTCAAGATGCATACAATTTGAGTGCAGAATCAGAAAGAACATATAATTTTTCATAAGAATTCCAAGTTTTATCAAATTTGCTCCAAAAATAAAGAAATGGTAAAGAAATTACTGATTTTTTTTGTTTTGAATTGGTCCGTGATTTGACATATTTTTTTTCAAAATCATGTCCACTTTTGTACCCCCAATTTCGGGCTTTAAATTCTCATAACTTTTGAACCACTGAGGATATTTGCATAATTCAAACAGTTTTGATAATAATAACCTCAGATGAAAAAAATCAATTGGGAATGCTACAATAGGCAAACTAAATGTGAAAAAAAAAAAAAAGAAAACTAAACCTTGTTTGGTCACATTCCACGAGAGTATCTTGGTCAGCCTATGAACATTTCATCCAACCCTCGTATTATGATACAAATAGTTATTTATCAGCATGCGTTTTGTCTTGTTGGTCATTATCTTTAAAATTCTGTAGCAATGCAAATATTGAAGTGTCTTTGTTCTTTCACTTTTTGTTTGTTTTAAAATTTCTGTTTAAATATTTTCATTATCCTGTTGTACATGTTTAAAACATTTTGATAAGCAAGATGCTTTAATATTTATGGAATTTTTTGCATGCAAAAATAAACGTTTATCACTTTGTTTAGTTTTATTGGCAACATTTTGGTTTTATGATTAGTTCATGTTATTTTGTTTATTTTAAAAATGATTCCTTTTTAAAATATTCAAAAAGTGCCAAAACATTTATATTTCTACCTAGTACACAAAACCCAATGCTAGGTACAAAGATTTGGTTTATTGTATATTATAAAAGGATTTTATTAATTGAACTATATGATGCAAAAACATTTATATTTTTAAGTAGCACATTTTTCGAAAGATGTGATTGCATGTTATGCTAATTTGTGTTTGCTATTCCTATAAATATAGTCAATGTTTAATTGAGAGTCCTTTCTCTCACTCTCTCTACACACACATATATTTCCTTGTCTATCTTTCTTCACCATTATCTCTCTCTTTCTATTTCTCTACATCTAATTATTTCCCTTTTACCTGTCACTCTCACCTTCTCTGTTTTCTCATTTTGTTTTTATTCTCTCTCTCTCTCCATCCCTGTCTTCACCTTTTTCTCTTCTTCCTCCTCCTATTGTTAGTCTCCTCTCTCTCCCTATCATAAATATACATCTCTCTACTTCCCAATTTATACACACACTTATACCTCTCTCTCTCTCTCTCTTACTCACTATCTTTATCTGCTTTCTCTTTTCTCTCTCTCTATTTATTTCTCTGCATCTAATTTTGTTTTCCCCTTTAGCTCTCTCTCTCTCTCTCTCTCTTCTCTCTCTTTTTGCATTCCAGTCTTAACTTTTATCTCTTTTTTTCCCCTATTGTTAGCTCTCCCTCCTCTCTCATATGTATTTGCCTACTTTAAACCGCTCACAGCGGCTCCTCTACCATTGTAATCCTACACATACCACATCTAAGCAAAGTACAAAAACTCTTGGTTAGTTCATTATAATTGAGCATATAAATGGATTGTTCTTATTTAAGATTTTTCTCCAATCTTCATTTAATAATAAATGAAATTATGAAAATTGATTAATTTTTTTAACAAGTGTATGGGTATACCTACTACTAATGAAATGGTTGTCTTCTAAGCATAATAAAATGTCTCTTCCTTTTAATAAAATGTCTCTTCCTTTTAATATTCAAGTGACATGCAGTTGAATTATAATTGTAGAAAAAAAAAGTTGATTTCCCTATTTTTGAAGATTTGATTTTGCAGACGAAACCAGTAATTCTTCATCTGTATGCTTTTGTTACCTATTGATTTCATTTAGATAACAACAAAATGTATAAT
This sequence comes from Doryteuthis pealeii, assembly GCA_023376005.1. Classification (NCBI taxonomy): domain Eukaryota; kingdom Metazoa; phylum Mollusca; class Cephalopoda; order Myopsida; family Loliginidae; genus Doryteuthis; species Doryteuthis pealeii. The sequence continues at coordinate 91,095,563 of CM042141.1, forward strand.
AACCTTTTTATTCTTCTGTTTTTCTTTATTGTATATAGTCATTTTATCAAAAACAAATGATAGAAAAGGCATTTCAAAACCTCCTTGAAGAGAGTATGCTCTATGAGGTAAGCAAACAATTTTCAACTGTTTTAGCATCTTCTTTTATTGGTGCAAAATAATTGGGGACTTTTTTTTTTTCAACAAATTTTATTCAACAAAAACAATTCAGGCATGTTCGGCTTTATTGTTGTTAGAGAATTTGTGGGGGACCCATCCAGCAAATTACGATACTTTTCCAAGCTTTTTGTGACAACAGATGATGGTCGATTGATCCACATTGAAGTCTTTGGCCAACATTCTTGTTGTCAAGCTTTTGTCCTCTTTCACGTCTGCCAAAAGTGCCTGGTTGTTGGAATTTGATGGTCGACCTCTTCCTTCTTCATCTGCGAGGTTTGTATTGCCCAATTTGAACTTCCTGAACCATTTTTCAATTGGGCTTTTACTGGTTGTTCCTTCACCAAAAACTTTATTGAGATCCCGAAATGACTTTGCTGCATTTCCAACCGTTCTCGAAGTGCTAGAGCAGAATATAATGAATGTGGATATGATTTTTGATACACATTCTGAAAAGAGAAGATTATTTTTATGAAACAAATTAAACAAACTGCCAATTGTTATTGTTTTTGTTGAATAAAATTTGTTAAAAAAGCCGTAATAATTATGCACCAACCCAATAAATTTATATTTTCTCATATATCCCTCCGTTTTTTTTTTCTTATAAGTTTTGATTATATTACATTAGTTTTGAAAGTATGAATAAGTTTAAATGTTTTCTCTTCATTTCATTGGATGTTGAAGAAATATTTTTGTTAGTATAGCCCAAACTAACGGATCACTCATTTTATATGATAAAAAACACTTTTTTGTGGCTAAAAGTTGGGGTTCATTACTTTAGTAGATATGGTATATAACTTTTTAACAATTGTATCTTGTGATATGTGTGCATACAGGGTGTCATAAAAGTATTGAGATTGAAGCTGTATTTACCAAGATAGAAATGAGCAATGAATGAAATGTTAATTTTTTCGGAATACAAGGTGTAAAAAATGTCAAAAAGTACAAAAAAATCTCGATACTTTTTTGACACACCTTGTGTGTGTGTGTGTGTGTGTGTGTGTGTGTGTGTATATATATATGTGTATGTGTGTGTGTGTGTGTGTGTGTGTATATATATATGTGTGTGTGTGTGTATATATACATGTGTGTGTGTGTATATGTATATATATATACATGTGTGTATATATATATATATATATATATATTTACCTAACCCCTCTACATGAGCAGGATGTGACGCAAGGTCAATTTTTTAAGCGGAGTTTAACAGGTTTGAATTCAGAGTTTTCCTTTTCCTAGACTGGTTGCCTAACCAAGGTTAAAGAGTCCAGTCTACCCTACTATTTTACCCATAGCTAGAAGGAGAAGAGTTGGAGTCATACCTTTCCCAAGGGTATTAATACTATATTAAATGCAAACAGCCTCATCCAGGATTTGAACTTGTCTCTGTGTGTCCATTTCCTACCATTATACCAACACGCGACTCCTTATATGGATTGGACCGTCTATGACAGCTATCTGATGGAGAAGAAAATTTATGATTGGCTAGAGAAGAACCCTTTAAGGTGACAGAGTACTGTGACCTGGATATGATAAAATCAAAATAAAACAAACACATGACTTGAAACAAACTAAACCAATCTGTTCCAAAATGGCTACCAGAATAATAAATAATTCCAACATAGTATCATCTGATGAAGGTTACTTGGGGAATTTATACTCCTCTAAGTCTCCTGAAATAGACTATTATGCTTATTGTTGTGGACTAGTATGGCGTATCTTGTGTAGAGAGTAAATGCGCTGGTCCAGGACTATTTATACACGGCTGTCTGAGAACATCGGAGTGATTACTGAGATTGCAAGGATTATGGAACCATTACATGAACCGTCTGCCTCGAGGTTTTAACATTCTGTTGTTAGTTATTATATGTCTGACGCACATGTAGTTTGAATGTACTAATATACTGAATACTGTATGATCCAGTATACAACACTTATACACTAAATCTTCTTTATTTTTTCCAAATATATTTTTTGTTCTGTGACCCTAGCACCTTGGGGATACATTGAGCTCTATCAATTATGACTATTGTAAATTATTACATTATAAGAGAAATTTCATCTCTCACTCATTGGATTATATGTATATATGAGGATTTGTTTAACCCTCCGAGAGATAAAGATTTATTTCTATCTCCAGTTTCTACATTTTCACCTTTTTAGTATTTCCCACTTTATTTTAAATTGGAATTTTAATTGTTTACTTTATCTTTGGGTCGTAATATACCTAAAGTGTTTGTTTTTTTAATCTTTTGTGTATTTTATTAAATATGATTCCCCTTTTATGAATTGTTCATTATGCTGTACCAAAAATTTATTCACACACACACACACACATATATATATATATGTTGTAAACACGGTTTGTTTGGAATGGCTTTTTGCCGATAATTTTTGGGAGAATAAGTGCTTAATTGGAGTCGTACCTAATTTTGAAAATTAATTAATTAATAATAAATTAGGCGAGAATACCTATTTAAATGTATGGCTAAACAAATCGAGAAAAATCATCTCTGTATGTACATTTCGGCTATTAGGCTCATCAGCAGAGCTATAGATCGGAAGACCGCCCTGTGTGATTTGAAACCGGACTGCCAAGCTGACAGGCCAATCCCATAACCCCTACACAAACGGACTTCTTAGATTTTACGATTTGTTTAGAGTAGGTTAATATTCCTCTTCTAGTGACTTTTATTACACGACGATATGATAAGTTGTAAACACGGTTTGTTTGGAATGGCTTTTTAAGAAGTCCGTTTGGTGTAGGGGTTATGGGATCGGCCTGTCAGCTTGGCAGTCCGGTTTCAAATCACGCACAGGGCGGTCTTCCGATCTATAGCTCTGCTGATGAGGCCTAATAGGCCGAAATGTACATACAGAGATTGATTTTTCTCGATTTGTTTAGCCATACATTTAAATAGGTATTCCCGCCTAATTCATTATTAATTAATTAATTTTCAAAATTAGGTACGACTCCAATTAAGCATATATATATATATATATATATATAAAGAGATGGAAGTGAATCCGACGGTATGTAGTATATTAAGAAATTTGAAAAAACACAGGTTTAAATAGATTGAGTGGTAATTTTATTAGCCAACGCTGCAGTGTTTCGACCTATTAATTAGATCTTCTTCAGGGCATTTGTTGATATAAGGAATGGTAATAAAAAAATTTTATCACAGAATAACGAGAAAAACTGCGATAGTCCTTGTTTATCAGTCTGTTCAAAATTTGAAGTTTGAAGAAAGAATGCTGGAAAGGTGAACGGTTTGAAATATGACGTCAAATATTCTTCTTTTATTGTGTGAGTATGAGTGTGTGTGAGTGTATATCGAAAAAAGACATTGTGCATTTAAAAAAAAAAATTTTTTTAGGTTGTTGTGTGTGTGTGTGTGTCTATATGTTTTTTTACGATAAACGACATCGAAACAAACCACACTGCAGCGTCGGCTAATAAACTTACCACTCAATCTATTTAAACCTGTTTTTTCAAATTTCTTAATATACTACATATATAGATAAGTTATCCACAGACACCATGTTTCGGTGTTTCATGCCTCTTCAGTGTGGTTAGACAAAACCACTATCTCTGACCGGGATCGAAATCCGACTGATTTTTCGTCAGCCCAATTTGTTTTCCTCTCGGCCATTTGACATATATATATATATATATATATATATACATAAATTAGGGTAGCATGGACAGGAAGTCAACAGAACTTGGTTACTGACAGTTTCTCACCTATGGGATTCTCAAGACTCACATAGTTGAGAAACTATCAGTAACCAAGTGCTGTTTGCTTCATTTCCATGATATCCTAACGTAGATATAAATTGATATTGAACACTATTTACTTATAAATATAGCACACTATATTATCAATATTAATATATATATATTTTCATATTCCTTTTTCAGTGTCCTTCAATAATAAAAAAATTTTCCAGTTCGTCTGATCTGAACCTTTCATCTGTTCGAGCGGATCTATTCACCTCGATGAAAATGAGTAAAGATACAAAAAAATGGAGAAAAGAGTTAAAAAAGAAAAAATCCAGAGCCTCCAAAAAGATGAATCAGAGCGAGCAGGTGAGGGATTCCAGGTTCAATCTGCCTGGTTTCTCTCGCCATCAGGAGAGCCACATCTCCACTCTTGATGACAAATTTACAAAGATGTCCCAGAGTTCTTCACAACCATTTCTTTGGAAGCCACACTTAGCGCCTGGCGCTCAGGGAAACAAGCATTCTGATACTGAATTTTTGAAACCACAAAGCCCATCAAAGAAAAAAGGGATGACCAACAAAGTGAGAACTGTGAGTGGTAGCACCAGTCAAATGATGGGTCCCCCACCAAATGTCCATGTTAGTAAAGCCAAAAGGAAGAGATACAATGAAGAAGAAAGTCATCCTCTAAGATCATGTAGCCTTGTGCTTGAAAGACTTCCGGATGATAGACTTTCAGAGGAACATAAAAGAAAGGCAGATGAACGTAAAAAAAAATCAGATGAACGTAAAGGAATACCAAATGAATTCAGCAAAGAAAATCCGAAAGACATTTATGATAATAGTAAAAAGTATATATTTGATATGTGGATATTCAAGATCGATGAAAATGATGACGTTTTTATTAAAGGTCATCTCAGGTCAGTTATATTTATTTACTTTTTTTGTTTATGGTTTCGTTTAAGAATCAACATTGCAATTTACTGTATTTTATACCCCTCCTCTAAATGACCCCCCAAGACTTCAATTTTCTATAGAAAAGATATTTTTTACCAAAAAGGAAGAAAAAAATCAACTTTTCCCATTTCTAAGATGCTTATGTGTATGGTCTTGAGTAGTGAAAATGGTTGAGGTAAATCTTTTTAGTAGTTTTGGAGGTTTGGGGAATGTGGAGCACCCCTTCATCACCATTGCTCCCTGGTCCACTCTGACCCGGAGTGGTAGTACCTGTTAGGGTCCATCTATGGGTTATTTCAAAACTTTATCGGCATTAAATGACCCACTGAGGTTGATATGCTGTAAAACAAACCAAACCAAATCTTTTTAATAGTGCAGCCTACTTGATGATGAGCCTTGTCTCATGTGGTCCACTTTAAGCATTCATTTTTTTTTCTTTTAATTGTTTCACAATGTATCACAGCAGCAGCATTTATCAATCGTATTGATATCAATGATATCATATCAATGATACCTGATGATAAGCCATGTCTAATGTGGCCCACTTTAAGTATTCATTTTTTTTCTTTTAATTATTCCATAATGTATCACAACAACAGCATGTGTTAATCACAATAATATCAGTGATAATATCATACCAAGACCCCAATTTTTTTTTTTATCGAAAAGATCTCATAAGTAAAGAGAAAAAAATCTTCCCTATTTCTAAGGCAGATCTGTATGATCTTCTGTAGTGAAAATGGTTGAGGTACTTTCAATGTAAAATTGCCTACAATATTTTTTAGTAGTGTGGTCCACTTGATAATGAACCATGTCTCATGTGGCTCACTTCTCAAAAAAGGTTGCCCATGCCTGCTTTATTTATAAACTAGAAGCGGCTACTTGGCATCACCTAGGTAGAAGGGGGAGGAAAAATTAGTCTTACAGATCCATTATTACTGAATCATGAGTTGGATCCTTGCAGGATGCCCCTTTAAAATCCCTACGTAAAAAAAAAAAACAACCTTGTGTTGATTCAGCCTAGAAAAAGAGGGCACAGACACTCTGAAAAAAAAAAAAAATCAGTCTCTCCTTTTTAAAATATTAAATGCAAAAGAATCCATCTTGTTACTATTTAAATTTTATTTTTTAATTATCTTCACGAATATAAATCAAACCTTTATTATTTTTTCTCAAAAAACATGATCTGCTGATAGTGAATGTGTATTTATATTTAATTTACCGTTAATTGTTTTGTTTTCGTAGTATCAGCCGGACATACACACACACACACATACATACATACACACAACTGCTCTTTATATATATATATATATATAGATATAGCAAACTATATCTTTGCCTACTTTAAGCTGCAAACAGCGGCTCTCCCACCACTGTGATCCTACCGTAAGCTGCTTCTGGTTAGTTCATTGTAATTGAGCAGAAAGGACTCAGATTATAATAATGATAGCACTTCATTTGAATAGAATGGATCTTTAGGTGAATAGATATTGAACTTTGAAATATCCCATCATACGGGTAAGAAATACCTAGAATATTTGGTACAGTGGTGGGGGAAATTTGATACGCAAAGAGTGAATCTATATATATACAAAGTTGTAGTTCCTGTCTGTCTGTTCATGAACCCCTCCTAGGGTTTTGGAGATAGATCCTCATAACTATATATATATATATATATATATTACCCAGAGTACTTGGATAAGTATATTTCATTTTAATCAAAGGGGCCCCTGCGGGCACAAACCCCCTCTGAAAATTTTTTACCTTCAATTTATGTGAAATTAAAACAATAAGTAAATGACATGATATGATGCCTATTCACAAAATCTCCCATAAATTTCCATAATATTAAGACACCCTAATCGAGGTTAAACACCACTATAGTGATAATTTTGGAATACTTGAGTATTGGAACCTCTTTTATTAATGGGTTTTTCTATTAATTAATCATAAATCAACAAAAGAAAATTTACATCTTTTATAGTAAAATTTGGCTGATTTAGACATTTTATCTATGGCAACAAAAATTATTAATTAGCTTAAAAGCCACCCTATTGGGTGGCAATTAAGCTAGAGTAGCTTTTAAGTTAGTACCTTATGCAACATTACTTTTTAAGAACCTATATACATAAAAGCATATGCTATAATGGTTACCTTCGTAAGAAATAGACACAGCAAGATGAGTTCAAATCCTGGATGAGGCTGTTTGAATTTCACATAGTGCTAATACCCTTGGGAAAGGTATGAATCCAACTATTCTCCCTTCCAGCTATGGGTAAATTGTAGGGCAGACTGGGCTATCTAACCTTGGTTAGCCACGAGTCTAGGAGAAGGAAAACTGAATTCAAACCTGTTAAATTCCGTTTAAGAAATTGGCCTTGTGTCACATCCTACTCGTGTGGAGGGGTTGGTATATATATATATATATATATATATATTTACCAACCCCTCCGCACAAGTAGGTGTGACACAAGGTCAATTTCTTAAGCAGAGTTTAACAGATTTGAATATATATATATATATATATATATATATATATATATATATACACACACAGATGCTGATAGGTATGTGTCCTGCGTCCCTGATACACAAAAATCTAAAAAGACACAGTAAAATCATATGCATGCGTTGCAGTATATTTCTTTTTTCTTCCCTCTCCATTTCAAGCTAACTATAAATACATTTCAATAGTTTCTTAGAAAATAATTACACAGTCAGCTTTTGTTGGGACCCATAAATTTTCCTGGAGACTCATTCAAAGCAAATATATGCGTCCCAGAACACACTAAATCAAAAAGCTATCAGCATCACTATATATATAAATTAAGCTATGAAAACATAAATTATATTAATAAACATGTTTTGAGTTTTAAAAGCTGATCTAGATGTTTGAGAAAATAGCTTTTAATAAATTTTGAGAAGCTGTTTGGAATATTGAACTGATTCTATTTCAAACAATCCATTCTATGAAAAAAGAGACTCCTCTCTTTCCTTACAGATTGTCTTGCCTTGAAGAAAGCCATAGAATGTATTGGCTGAAACATGCTAACAACAAATGCAACATACAGAATGAGTCTGAATAATCTGAACAACTTGTGAAATTGTAAGAGAGAGTTTGGTTAAATGGTCAAGGTACAATAAAGTTTCAATCTTTTAATATCAGTTTTGCTATATCAAGCTAGAGACACATTATCTTGCACTCTTTCTATTCACCAAACTCGGGTGTTATTGTGGTTTAGAATATACTGTTTGAACTGATATGTGTTGCATACCATACTCATATATACGTATATTATAGAGTATAGTAGTATTTTATAGAGTATACATGCATACCCATGGTTGTATACAGATATACTTATCTTGTTCTGAATAGAGTATACATGCATACCCATGGTTGTATACAGATATACTTATCTTCTTTATACTTATCTTGTTCTGAATATCTGGATCTTCTGTCTTTGATCTCTAGATTCTCCTCTTTTCTCTTGGCTGGTAGATATTATCTTAGCTGGATCTGGTCTGGTGGATGTTATTCTGTAAAATCATCTGTGTCTTGGCTGTTTGTGTAGAATAATCAAGCTAAGATCCAATTACCGTCGAATTGGTAAGACACAGCAACAAGCAATTGTAACTGAATACGATCCTATCTTGTTGCAACTCTACTGCAGAATGACAGGGTATTTATGAAACTCCACAACATCATAGAAACCAAGCAGCCAATCAGAACTCAAGGAATGGAATCACTCAAATACATGAATGGACAATTCTTGATTCCCATAAATACCAACTGTCTTGGACACTGCTTCAGTTGTGCTTAGCCAGTTGCTGTTGTTCAAACCAACAGTAGACTGACTGACTGACTGACTTCAATAGTTTGTATGTTCTTAGTAAACAAACACAAGACTTTGATTTTTCATAGAGCTCTTTATTATTTTATAACATCCAGATCAACAAACACGTATGAAAGAATTTAGTTCCAATAGACTGATCGCTATTGTGACCATCCTGTTTGGCACCCGACTAAAATCTAACTTTTATATGGCTCGCTCTGACGAATCAGAAGAGAGGTCAACCACTGGTCAAAATCTGTCCATCATTTTTCCTGTGTTTTTCCATAACCCTTTGTTTTGAATTAAGCCACACTTATCGTACACAATTAATAGGCTACCTACCAATTATGTAACATGTATGTATTATCCAACTCTTCCTCCATGGACAGGATGTGACACAAGGTCAATTTTTATGTGGAGTAAAGCTAATTTGAATTCAGTGTTTTCCTTCTTCTAGACTGTTTGTCTAACTATGGCTAAACAACCGAGTCTGCCTTACTATTTACATATAGCTGGGGGAGAACAGATGGATTCATACCTTTCCCAAGAGTATTAGTGAGAAGGAGAATGTAAATAGGCCCTCAACATGTCGGAGGAAACAACTTATTTTGATACCAATTTAACCCTTTTGCTGTTCAAGGCAAATTAGAGGTGTCTACTAACACATTTTCATAAGATTTTATCCTTTATTTTATTGGTGGTTTGAGAGCCATATATGGTCCTCAGACATGTCACAGGAAACACTGAGAGCCACATGTATCTCTCAAAACAGCGAAAAGGGTTAATTCTATCTAGTTTAAAACTTTCTTTTAACTTTTGAATTAAGAGTTTGACAAGAAACACCTGAAGAAGGCTAGAGGGCATTGTTACGATTCTGGTTACCATTTTGGTTACCATTTTAGGCGTTTAGTTTGGTAAATCCAATGATAGAAAAAAGTGTAGCTCATTGTAGCAGAAAGTTTGTTGTATTCCTTGAAATCCTAGATAGAAAAGGGTGTAGTCTGAGTAGATCATTTTGCCTGTAGTTTTCTCCTGACAAAAAAATCCTGTTAGCAACTGATTTGAGTTCAGTTGCAAAAGATCTTAAATACTCAAATGTTTTTTCTGGGCCCGTTTCTGATTGGCACATTTTACTGGAAGTGCCTGCTGCTGCTATTTGGGAAAGTCCATAAATGAAAGTGGTGATTTGTTGTACATCTTGTAATACTAATAATCCAACAAGCATATTGACCGAAACATTGGGTATATAACAATAAAGATGAGGACAACAGTCTGAAAAATCTAAGTAATATGAATCTTCACATTTGCATATATTAATCTGTTCTGCATGGAAAGTGTTTGTTTTTTTTATTTGTTGATGTGAATTTCATTTTTTTTTTTTTTTTTCTTTCTTTCTCCTCAGTGGGTCTCCAGCTAATACGTTTTGGAGCACGAGTGAAATTTTGAAAAGAATAGACAGTAAAACACTTTTGACGGATCAGGCAAACTGTGCATTCTTGAAGGTTCAATAATGAAAAAACCTTTGATCTCGAAAGGTTAGTGCTTTGATGATGATATAAATCTTCTGACAAAGGGATATATATATATAATTATATTATATATATATATATGAGGTTAAGTAAACAAACAAATGTGTTTTTTTTATATGGCTTTGAGCCGACAATTTTTGGAGGATATGTGCTTAATTGAAGTCATATCTAATTTTTGAAAATTAATTAGTTAATAATTAATAAATTTTAGGCGAGCCTTACATTTTAACATATATGCCCGCCTAAAATTCATTAATTATTAACTAATTAATTTTCAAAAATGAGGTATGACTTCAATTAAGCACATATCCTCCAATATATATATATATATATATATATATATATCCTATAGTGTGGGATTGTCACTGTTTCAGATTTTACAGGAACGGTGTGCCAAAATGCAGTATTATTGGTAGAATGCTCAATATAAAAAATAGAGCTATTATCTAATATATAAAACAGAGATTTTGGTATGTACGTGTCGACGTAAAACAAAAAAACGGGAGGTCACTCAGATTCAAAATCTTGCATACACATTGATATCGTTCTAACTAAGAAAAATTCCAAATTTGGTTATTGATTTTTATTGATTAAGGGATTTAATCGATTAATTAATCCAAAATCACCCAATTTGTGGAACTGTCCGTATATCAGCCCCTCCTGATAATAAAATATTGTCTCTGCCTGCTTATTGTTAAAGCGATAACAGCAGCGAAGTTTTGATTTTAATGAATTAATTTTGCAGTCTAAGCCGTTCAGTTCCGAATTTATGGCCTATTTATGGTCCAGTCTTTAATAATTTTTATATCGTTAGAAAGATAAGAAAATACTCTTTCAAAATATGTAATTTGTGTGAGTTTTTATTAATTGAATCATTTTTTACAGCGAGTTAAAAAATTAAAAAATGGCTTCGGATAGCCACGCTGCCTATGATTATTGCGATACAAGCAGTGCAGTCTATAACAGTCAGATCGGAATCTCTTACCTATTTAGGATTTTAATCTTTAAAATATTTATATCTTTAGTAAGAAGATGAAATAGTCTTTCTGAATATGTAATTTGTATGTGTTTTTATAGATTTATTTTTTTTTTACAGCGAGTTAAAAAAAAAAAAAAAAATACTACGTATAGGCGATAATATGAATACGGCAGTTCGGAATCTCTTAGTCTTTCTGAATATGTAATTTGTATGTGTTTTTATAGATTAAATTATTTTTTACAGCGAGTTTGTCCATATTCTTAAATTGTACAGTACACTCATTTTAATTTTAATTTTTGTAATGCATAAAAATTGTAGAAAATCAAAATGCACGCTTTACGGTTACATTATTAAAAAATATTTTAATCCGTAAATAACAGTATCATGAAAATCAGTTTACGTCGTAAGTACGGTTACATTTTTGTATAAATTAAACTAAGATTTTCATTCGAATAAAATGACTTTTAATTCTTTAATTTATTTATTTAATTTTTATTGTTAGAGTTTTAAAGGGTTAAAAATAACAATAAGATTGACGAATTTCCTTAGAAACTGTTTTTCTTTTTGGTTCGTTAACTAATTATTTTCTCAAACCACGATAAAAAAAAAAAAAAAACAAAGGTTACTAATATGGACAAAATCCGGTGTTTTATCTTTAGTCGAAGGCCCGACTGGAGATAAGTAGTCAATTATTTGTAAGACGAAATTTATTTCAAGTTTATCTGACAATATCCAGTTATTGGAACATTTAAAAAAAAAATTATATGTAAGTACGAAAATTGTAAGCGCTTTGTTTATCAAAATGACATGATTCGTTAGTAAATTACCCGAAAAGTTGATAAAACAAAACAACTAACAACCAACATTTTAAATTATTATTCAAAATACAATTTAAAATATTCCTCAGAATTTGCCTTACAAATTAAATTTTAAGTTTTATGATTTTACTCTTTATTGTGAAGTCAATAAACATTGCTGAGTTTATAGTGCAACTTTTCAGTTCTGAAAAATTGGCATGTTTAAATAGAGATTTCATAGGTGACATTTGAACTTTTATGAAAATTGATGTTTTGTAATTAATATAAATTTTTGTAATAAAACTTAATTTTAACTAGGGGGGGGGGTTTAATGGGAAAATAAATAAATAATTTGGGTTCCGTTCAAGCGGTTCCGATATGGGGGATCAATTTACTATAAACTTATACGAGGAAATGAGCACCCGTGAATACTCAAATAATAAAGAACTTTTAAGAATTTTTTTTTTCAATCTGATAGATTGGTGTGTAATCGATAATAATCAACTGAAGGGAAAAAAATAGATGGGGGGTGGGAGTCCAGATAATCAGGTCCACCAAAACGTTTTTAAACAATGTTTTTAAAAATACTAGGTACCACCAATTTTACCCTGTGAAATTTACCCCCCCCCCTATATTTAACACTATGAAACTTGCAGAAAAATTAATATTTTCTTGAAAAATTTTTTCCATTTGAAAGAAAAAACATTAAATAAACTCCTGATGATTCTTTAACTTTTTTTCAGCTTACGGAAATAATGAAAATTATGATTGAAAAACAATGTTTTCATTTTTGCACTGTTAAATCAACTGAAAATTAACGTAGCTAAAAACAAGTTACGATAAGAGTTTTTTTAAATTCTATGAAAAATCAATTAATTATAAATAATAACAAAAATATTTCCGTTTTATTCAAGATGGCCTAAACTGATCAATTGGTGGTCCCTATAATACTATCTTAGGTTTTTAGCAAAAATAGATATTGCAATACGAAGAATTTAAATTTTCGATTCTCAGCTTCTTTTTAAACTCAACATGCAATTAAGAACTAAATGTGAATTGTTGTCATGTACAAAAAATTTAAAAACAATAACAAACAAATATACAAACGAATACTTTCAATTTGTTGTATAATAATATGAAATAATTTTAAACTATAAAACAGAAAATACAAATCCTGAAATATACAAATTCTCAATGATTTTAGTTTCAAGAATTATTTTCCTCTTACCCCCTCTCTAACTACTGTCTTCCACTTTCTCTCTCACTCCCTGGTGATCCAAATTTCATTTTAGTCCGGTCATGGACCGGGTACATTAGCTAGTATAATATAATAAAATAAATATATAAAGGTTTACATATCTATTTATTTGACGATTTGGTTTCATGCATGCATAAGTGCAAACATTCTTCAGGTGACGTTGTTTCAAATGCAGGGAAAATCGAAAATTACAAAAAGTTTAACAGATATAAGATGAGTATGATTGGATGAAATGCTATGCGTATGTATGTGGTGTTATGAATGTGTATGTGTGTTTATGGACAGTGCAAAGGTTATGTATACGAGACAGCGGGTCATTTGAAACAACGTCACCTGAAGAATGTTTGCGCTTAGGCATGCATGAAACCTAATGGTCGTGACTGTTCCTTTGTCATCAAATAAATAGATATGTAAAACCTTTATATATTTATTTTATTATATTATATATATGTGTGTGTGTGTGTTCGTATTTGTATTCATATGTTTGTATATGTATGTGTGTGTATATATATATATATATATATAATGTGTTTTTAATATATATAAATGTTTGTGTGTGTATCTGTATATATCATTAAACTGTTATTTCTCTTGTAGGTTATCCAGCAAAATTGATAGATAAATTTACTGATGGTTTTCCACGAGATTGGAAAAATATTTTCAGATCAATGCGTGTACCAAAGTAAGTTTCTTTTAATTTTACTATTACTAAACTGTGGACTTACTTACAATTCAATAGTAGATTGTATCGGTTGATTCTAACACCATGTCAACCTGTCTAGGGTTATTTTATGCTCAGAGGTTGGGGAGTCGCGTTCATTGGAATATTACCAGCACGTTAGGTAAAATCGGTGGACATTGACAAATTTTCACCGTAATCGGTTCAAATCACAATTTCTTGCGTATTTCTGGTCCAATCTTTAGAATATTTATATGGTTGGAAAGAAAATGAAATAATCTTTCTAAACATGTAATTTTTATGTGTTTTTATCCATTGAATTATTTTTACAGCAAGTTAAAATCATATTTTGCTTCGAACAGTCAAAAACATAAAATATGACAAAGGAAGTTATACATATTGTGTATTTATATTTATACTTTTTAGTAATTGGTTTTAACAATGTGTTAGCATTATTGGGGATTATGTTGTATGGTATTGATTTGTTTCATGTCTATATTCTATGGTATAATTTTATTTCTCTCAAAAAAGAGAGAATATCCTCCATGTTGACATTTTCAAACAGATCTTTCATATTGTTTGCTTTAAAATAACGGTTTCTGATGTGAGCTTTAAAATAACGGTTTCTGATGTGAGCAAGAAATATGCATTCCATGAATAAGTGTTTAACTGTCAAAGGTGTTTGACATGTTCCACATTGTGGTTGTTGTTCTTGTTTGAGTATATAGGAGTGCGTTAGTTTTGTATGACCAATGTGTAATCGGGACACAATGACTTGTTCCTTTCTAGACTTCCTTAAAGTTGGTCTCCAGCCTCCCAAAGTCGGTTTGATTAGGAAGAGTTTATTGTGGATGTTGTTATTCCAGTGTTGTTGCCATTTTGTATAATATATAATAGACATTCAGAACTGATTCATGTTGAATAAATGTTTTATGTTTGTCTATTTCTAGAGTTGCAGCTGAAAAGAAAGTATCCAGGCATCAGGCAATTAGTAAGTTGCTTTTTTAAAAAAATCTTTATTCTTTCTGTTAATCTTTTGGAACCTGTAGCTATATCAGTGCTACTGTATGGCTGCAACCACTTGCAATGGTTATAAAAACTTGGCTTGTAACAATTGATACTGAGTTCAATACTTATAGGACCTATTATACGATATGATGTATATAAGATAAGATATATGAAAATCACACAGATGTTGTTCAAATAAAGTTTGTTTTTATTATGCTGATATTGCAATATTTTGATCTGTTAAAAATCTTCTGAACATAATCTACATATATAAAAGGAAGTTTGGTATGTACATGTCGACGTATAACTCCAAAACGGGGTCACTCAGATTTGAAATCTTGCATACACATTAATATCCTTCTAACTAAGAAACACGCCAAATTTGGTTATTGATTTTTACCAATTAAGAGATATAATTAATTAAATCAAAATCAACCAATTAGTGGAACTGTCCCTATACCAGCTCCTGCTGCTAATAAAATATTGTTCGCTGCCTGCTTACTATTATAGCGATACCAGCAGTTTAGTGAACAAAAGTTTAGTTGACAAAATGACAGTCTATGTCGTTCAGCTCAGAATTTTTCACCTATTTATGGTCCAATCTTTAAAATATTTATATGGTTAGAAAGAAAATAAAATAATCTTTCTAAATATGTAATTTGTATGTGTTTTTATCCATTAGATTATTTTTTACAGCGAGTAAAATAAATAAGATATTTTGCTTCGGACAGCAAAAGTATGATTTTTCATACTAAATTTTAACGAAAAATCAAATCTTATTTATTGCAATCTTTTTATTTCTATCTTAAAAATATTAATTTGGTTAAAAATAAAATAAAAAATCTTTCTAAATATGTAATTTGTATGTGTTTTCATACATTGAATTATTTTTTACAGTGAATTAAATAACAAATCAAACAAAAACTTTTAACGATAACTCAGCATTTTTTTTATTATTACTTTCATTTTAGAATAATCAGTATAACTAAAATCTTTTTTGTAAGAAACTATTCATGAAATAAACATTATTAAATAAATACACGAAATAACTTATTAGCTACTTTTCAAATTAAACTGATAAATTTGTATGTACAAAAGAGTTTTAGAAATAAATAAATAAAACACTATTATAACTCCCCCCCCCCAAAAAAAAAGAAGGAATATGGATAATTGTAAATATTTAATTCTTACTCCTCAACAAAGGTGCAGTAGACGTATTATACAGTCCCAGTCGGCAGACCTAAATAAATAAGGAAGTTTAATACATAGCTCCTTTAAATTGTTACTTTTTAAGGAGTAAAAGATAAAATAAACTGAACGAATTTATTTTTGTCACTTCAATGCAACAAGCAATTGAATTTAAGTTTTTGTCATATATACAAAAAGTTTTTGAAAAAACTCAAGTTTAGGAATACATTTAAAAAAATGATATTTTAAATATAAACAAAAAGAAAAATATTTCCTTAAATTAAACAAACATTGTACTATATGAATTATCAGCGATTTTAAAAATTTGATTAATCATTTTCCTCTCTTTTTTAAAAATTTGATAAATCATATTCTCTCTCTTACTCCCGTTTTCTCTTTCTCCCTCCCTCTCTGGTGTTCCTAATTTTAAAAAAATCCGGTCATGGACTGGGTACTTTTGTTAGTATGTTAATAAAAGACAATTGTATTGAAATTGTGTCCGTTTTGTGATGGGATTAATTCATACTGGACTTTTAAGAAAAAGAAAATCTTTTAAATTTTAAACAAAAATTCTCAAAGAGCATGTGTCACGTTTCATAATCAGGTGAAATGGATTTTTAGAAAGGAAGAGAAATATTTTAAATATAATGTTTATACTGAAATACTATAATAAATTAAGTGATGTTAGTATGTTCAAATTATGAAGAGGTGGTGCTGAAAAGTTCATAGTACAACCAAGAAGAGTTATTTCGTTTTTTTGTTTTTTCTTAAAGCCTAGATGGAGGGATTAGGTGAATGTATATTGTTATACAATTGCAAACTAAATTAAAATCCATTTAATAATGCATAGTAGTAGCACAGCTTGGATCTGTATGGTAAAGTGGGGAGCTGATGGTAGGTGTGGCACTCCACCTCAGATGTAAAACAATCTTCCTGGTCTAGTGCTAGTGAACAGGTAATAGACTCCCACGCAGTCCGGCTGCTACTAACAATAGGCCACTGCCTATTTTACTTTACTTACAGTAAAGTCTGCAGAGTAGTTTATTGTTGGTATTAGCTGAACAGCGTGGGAGTCCATCTCCTTTTCACTTATGCTAGACCAAGGAGATTGTTTTTGCTGAGTTGTGCCACACTTATTGTCAGCTCCCATGATCAAATTAATGAAGCTGTGCTACTCATTCACTGACTTTGTGAGGACCTGTATCAAAGCCAGAACCTTGCGATAATACATAGTTATCATAGCTGATTTCATATAGTTTGATTCTGATGAATTAGGTTTTTGATTGAATTGAATTTAAATTATATGAAAAGTTGATGTGAGAAACGGATTTAAAATTGCCCTGTTCGATGGGGCAGAATACACCAACTGCACCTCTGCAGAGGGGTAAAACGTCACCCCCCCCAACAAGGTGGTGACCCGTGATGCTTAAGGACGGAATCTTGGTGGCTGAGCAGTCCATGACATGCATCACTCCACTTATGCCAGATTTGGTGGTTGGAGAGGCTCTCTCTGATCAATCAGCTGGTCATGTCAAGCCCTAGCACCTATATGATTGCCCCAACCCTTTTGTCATAGAAAGCGGTGGCTGAGAGTCTTAGTGTCCAGGGAACAATGTTAAACTGCATTTAATGGTCTGATTCCAATTTTTGAGCTCTGGGGATTGTGGAGTACCCCTTCATCACCATTACTCCCAGGCCCACCCTGACCTGAGTGGTAGTACCTGTTATGGTCCCATCTATGGGTTAAATAGAAAAAATGAATTTTAAATAAATGTTTAAAAAAAATGCAATTAAAAAAAATTTGAATACCCATCTAGAATGAATAAAAGAAAACGTCTTCAGTATAAAATAACCCAGAAGGTTGACATGCTATAAAATCTAACCAACCAACTCGATTTAAAAGAAATAATGAAGTATTTAATTGTACTTTGTTGTATTTATGTTTTCTCTGGAAAGAATTTCTCAGTTTCTGCCTATAAATGATGCCTGGTTCAAAACTGTCTATTTTCAAATTTCTTCTTTTTTTTCTTTTGTAGAAAAAGAAATAATGCAAATTCAGAAGGAAAATTGTGCAAGAACAACATCAGGATGATAATGAAGAATCAGATGAGTCAGAAGAAGAGTCTGAAGAAGATGATGTGCCAAACTGAAAAAAGTTAGAGTTAATCATGAAGTGAGAAGAAAATGCAGTTATCAAATTCATATTATTTCTCTTGATCTCTCCGATCAATTGACTGGTCACGTCAAGCCCTAGCACCTATATGATTGCCCCAACCCTTTTGCCCTTATGGCAACCCTCCAATCCTTCTTATCATATGGGTGCTAGAAGGCGGTGGCTGAGGGTCTACATGTCCTGGAAATGACGTTAAACTCTATCTGATGGTGAGTTCCAGTTCTGGAGTTTAGGGAATTTGGAGCACCCTTCATCACCATTGCTCCCTGGTCCACTCTGACCCAGAGTGGTAGTACCTGTTAGGGTCCCATCTATGGGTAAATAGAAAAACATGAGTTGATAAACAAAAATTGTATTATGCATTAAGAATGAATTTATTTCACAACTTTATCGGCATTAAATGACCCACCGAGGTCAAACCAAACCAAACCAAACCATCTTGATCTGATTAGTAAATGATCACTTGAAATAGGAAAAGTAAATTTACTTACATATTACACACACACACACACACACACACACACACACGCGCGTGTGCGTGTATGTATATATATATATATATATATATATGCTTCCCACTCCCATGGTTGAGCACTGGGGGGGCATTAATTGAAATTTCACCGTTTGGCATTAGCCGTTACTCACCTGTCCCTGTTTACAGATTTGAGTTCTCTGGTGATAGTAAAAAACAATTAATTGTTCACTCCAGACTGACAGCTGCTGATAGCTGCAAGGGTAATGAACTTAGCAGACAAAATTTCTGTTGGTTTTGATCCCGGCTAGAGGTCGTCAAGTTGCACTGATGAGAAGTAAACTTCGAAACGCGTGTCTGTGGATGACTGATATATATATATATATATATATATATATATATATATATATATATATGAAAATGGCATATAGACAGCAGATGCTATTTGCATCTGTTCCATTCAGTCACCCAGCCAAAACTATCTTTCTCTTCAAACGCTTGGCTTTATCCAATCAGACACCAACAACAAGGTTTGTGAAAGGTTAAGTCCTGTCAATTACTTATACATTCCCCCCCCATGATTCAGAATTAACGTTGTTTTGAATTTCTACCACTACTGTGCATAGTTTATAGGCAACCTATTGATTATGTAACAGTGCAGCCATACAGTAGCACTGACACGGCTACAGCTTGTGAGAATGTTTGCTTTATAATGAGAATTTTATTTATGTTTTGGAATTTATTTGGATTCTTTTTTTTTTTTCTTTTCTTTTTTTTTTCCCAGTTGAGCGTAATCAAAGAAAGTTCAGAAAATGCAACAGTTAAGAAAAAAAAAGAAAAAGATGTGATTATCTGTTCGACATATTGTCGCATAATACGAGCAGAACGCATTGAAGCTGATCCTCGTCCATCTCTTGATACAGTCAGAAAACGATCATCAGTACTAAAAAAACAAGAAATGAAAGGCTCAAAAAGAGTTCCCTTTCCGGTCGAATCAAAATATAATCTCTTGCGTCCAAACTGAAAGCAAACCCGATTCTCCGAAAAAACCCCAGAAAAATCTCAAAAGCAAACCTGATTCTCCGAAAGAAAACCAGAAAAATCTCAAAGTCATTCCGAAAGAGACGAGATCTAAAAGCAAAACAACCACAAATGAATTGAACAGCCCTCACCCTTTGTCGAACACAATAAATAAGGACTCTGCCGAACCCGCCAAGGAAAAGATCTCAAATTCAGGAAAAAAAGAGTAGCCAAGAAAACCACCCCACCTGCAAAACCATCCAAGGTGAAAAAAACTGAAACGCAGAAAGCCTCACGGACTAAAAAGCAAGCGACTCGTCAACCAAAAACTGCACAAAAGACACAGAAAGCACCTGTCGTCAAGAAAACAAACTATTAAAAGTCCCGAACCTGGCAGTTCCCAAAAAGACAGTCACAAAGGAAAAAAAAAAGAATTGGGCACGAAAATGATCAAAGACTGGACAGATGAAGAAGTACAGAAATTATTGACGTAAGTATTTTTTACCTGTTATTTTTTATTATTCCAAATATTTCTCATCTTTACTGTTAAGTACACAGCGTTTTGGCTGATTTACCCTCCAGTCTTCTTCAGGTATTTCTTATTGAAACTTGGAAACCTTCTTGTCGAAGAGAAGGTTCCCGAGTCCGACAAGAAAATATCTGAAGAAGGCCAGGTTATTGGCGAAACGTTGTGTAGATAACAATAAAGATGAGGACAATTGTCTGAATAATCCAAATTATCAAGCCTCATCTCAAATATTCAGAGAAATGGTATGTTTTACCTGTTTTGGGCATCCTGTAGTTGTGTAATGGTTAGCATGATAGACTTTGCAGATCCATTGCTACGGAATAGCAAGTTCAATCCTTGAACTTTTTGACACAGGTTCTTTGATATAATGGTTAGCAAGCTAGTCTTGCAGATCCATTACTAGTGAATAGCAAGTTTGATCCTTGCTGGATCCCCTTACTTGCAACGTTGTGTCGAATCCTACTTGTGGTGAATGGGTTTGGTAAAAAGGGCTTCCCATCATGGTATAATGGTTAGCAAGCTAGTCTTGCAGATCCATTACTACTAAATAGCAAGTTCCACGCTAGATGCCCATTCACTTAGAAAGCACCATGGACTGTTTTACCCAATTAAATAAAAAGTGCTCAATATGAGCGATAAGCAGCATATATTTAAGTTAGGATAACCTAGATATAGAAAACAATGGCACTAGATAACTGTCAGTTTTCTCGCCTATACGATCACACAATCATTGAATCAGGACTGTCTACATATATATGGGCTGGTTTAATCCAGTTTGTAGAGCATCTGCCTAAAAAATCACACGGTTTGATACCTGCACTAGCCAATTTGGATCTGTATGATAAAGTGTTGAGCTAATGGTAGGTGTGCCGCCCTGCTTCAGATACTAAAATAAATCTCCTTGGTCTAGACTTCCACTGTCTGTTCATACTGACATTAGCCGCCTTTTTACTTTTTTTAATCTATCTATCTATATATATATATATATATATATATATATATCCGATGGTTGGGTAATGTGCGTCAGATGGATGATGGATGAATCCCGAAAAACATCCTCTATGCAGAGCTTTCATCTGGTAAGAGACAGATTTGTCGCCCCCAGCTGCATTTCAAGGATGTCTGCAAAAATGATCTCAGGTGCTTTGTTATTGCCCCTTCAAGCTGGGAAAATTTGACTCCGGACCGCTCTCGGTGGCGAAGCTCTCCGTAGAGGACTGTTCATGTCAGAAGTCACCCTGACACAACACCATGAAGCCAAGAGGTCCAGAAGAAAGCAGTGGCAACAAAGCACCGGCACATCAACATCTTCAGGGACAGCCTTCACATGCGACATCTGTGGTCGAGAATGTTTTTCAAACATCGACTTGACAGTCACAGGAGGTGCTGTAACTTCAGGGACACAAAGCTTTATTATAGTCGTCTGAGACTGAAATACCAATAATATATATATATATATATATAATATGAGAGTAAACAAACAGTTTGAGATGGCGATTTGAGTTATAGTCAGGAAGCTGCCTTGTGTGTGATTCGAACCCTAAGCAGCTTCCTGACTATAACTCTGCTGATGAGGCATAATAGGCCGAAATACATGCAGAGATTGACTTTTTCTAGATTTGTTACGCCTTACATTTGAACAGATATATTCGCCTAATTCATTAATTATCAACTAATTAATTTTCAAATTAGGTATGACTTCAATTAAGCACATATTCTCAAAAAAAAAAAATATATATATATATATATATATATATATATATATATATATACATACATAGTTATGATGGTCATTCAAAAAGTTCAAGCCCTCACCAGAAAGAAAAGCCACTTCTCATAAAACCAGAAAAACTAATTCCTGTCTTAAGTTCTTTGCAGGTCTGTTGCTTACAAAAGTTAGAGGTGTGCAAGAAATCTAAAAATATACAAAACACAGGCCTGAGTAGTAAGAAAATATCTTGGTGAGGCTTAGAACTTTTTGAACAACCCTCGTATGGTCATTGGCTTAGCTTAGTCTGCCACAAGGCTATAATACTAGAGTATTCATTGAGGAGTAAACCCAATAAGCTAACCATTTGATCTGCAAGATGGGCTTATTAATGATTACGTCATGGTAGGATAAGAATAGTGGGTATTAGTTTGAAACCAACACTCAGTCCTTATAATGTCTTAGTGCAGAGTTTTTCAACCAGCAAGCTTCGTGGCACACTAGTGTACCATGAAGCTTCCGTGGTTGTGCCGTGAGTGTTGAGGACAGTTGATCATCATCTTACATTTTTATTCTATTACTTTAATATTTTTTGTTTTAATTGATTAAAAATCTACCTTTAGAAATAAAATTACGTCGTTTTCTTTTACACCTGTAACACATTTTCATTATTCCTTTTCTTTTAAAATTTAAATGATAAAATAATTATATGTTTATATACTGATGGTGTAAGCGATCAATTTATTGCCTAGCTCATTGTGCCGTGAGATGAAAAAGGTTGAAAAACTCTGTGTTAGTGCATCCATAGATACACTAACACTGAAAATTTGGTAAAGAAAGACACACAATTAACTCTCATGAACAATGCACATATGAATGTTTAATATACATAATATATAACAACAAATAATAGACTATATATGTCCCAAACAAGTTAATTGCTCATGGGCATCCCATGGTGGTGTAATGGTTAACAAGCTAGTCTCACAGATCTATTACTACTGATTACCAAGTTCGATCATTGCCGTTTGCCCTATACTTGCGACCTTGTGTTACATCCTACCCATGGCAAACTGGTTGGGTATAAGGAGTGTCCCGTCATGGTGTAATGGTTAACAAGCTACCCGTGACAAAAGGGTTGGGTAAGTACCTAAAAGTGTACTTAATTTATTTTGTTGTTGATCCTCTTTCTTTTTTTGTTATTTTTGTAAAAATTTTGTGTTTCTAATCATTTTTTTCTCTCTCCGTTCAGAGCGATGTCCCGTGTACCAAAAACTGCTTCTAACTTTTGGAAAAAGGTTGCAAGTTATGTTGGTCGAAGCCCTGAAGAATGTACCAATTATTATTGCGGTTGTGATCTTTCCAATCTTGATTGGAAAGATTTAAAGAAAGATAAAAAAACAGGTAAGTGCTATTTTTTCTTTCTCAAATTAAGCTGTGTTAAGTATTGTGTTATTATCACCCTTAACCAGGATTGAACCTACAACATAGAGATGATTGTCACTTAGAAATGTATTAATTCAACCCTTATAATAGTTTTGATTAATAAAAAGAGATCCTCTTTGGTTTGAATTCAGTTTTCTTTTTAGACTGGTTGCCTAACCAGGGTTAAAGATCCCAACTGCCCTACCATTAATTACCCTCGGGAGGTCTTCTGTGCAGCATCCAGTATCTACACAGAGCTGGTCAATGTAGGTCTTTGCTGGACGACCCGCACTGCTGTGGCCATGTGCTGGCTTTCACAAGAGAACGTCACTTATGAGTTTGTCCTTGTTTCTCCAGCAGTGTCGAGCATGTGCTGGTCATCTCACTCAGATGGTTTGTGTGATAGAGGGCAAGTGGCCATACAGCTGCTTCCTTGTGCGGTGTTATTTCCATGATTTGTTTAAGATTGCATGCCGCAATGTAGCTTATTCTGTAGCCACTTCATTAGGGCCCAAGTGGTGCAGCCATACAATAGTACTGATACAACTACAGCTTAGAAGAATCATTGCTTGAAGTTGTCCGTGAGATATGGATTTTCATATGAATAGAAATCTATAACTCCTCATCTACTCTGCACTCTTGGCTGGCTCTATAGAATACACTGACTGCACTTCTGCAGAGGGGTAACACCTCACTCCCCCTGAATTTTTCATTTGTACTTGATAAAATTTTAATAATCTATTTTTGTTTTTTAATTTTAGAAAGAACCACAAGTTATAAAAAAGAAAAATCTTCATATATACGACATCAGCGACAGTTATGAAGATGACCTTTTTGAATGTGAAAGTTTCTTTGGACAGACAAAGGTAAGACAAAACAATAAGCCCAACTTTCTCTGATTAACTTAGGTTTACAATAATTGTTTTTATTTTTATTTAACCAAATTAATAATATCAATCTATCAATACATAGGGGCAGGTTTAGCTCAGTTGCTAGAGCGTCTGTGTTGAAATAATTTTGTGATATAAGGCATGCTGTAATCCACCACTTAAACTTATAGACTAAGCAAAGTCACATGGTTTAAACCCCAGCCAATCAACAGCCCGAAATACGTGGTTAGTTAACTATTTAATTGCTGATATTGACAGCTATTTATTTGCACCTTATTTGATATTGACTAACGGACCTGCAACACTAAGGAACACCAATGAACAACCAAAGGATCATACCCAACACTGAAGGACACCAAGGAACAACCAAAGGATCATACCCAACACTGAGGGACACCAAGGAACAACCAAAGGTTTCTTCACTAAGGATTGCACTCTGCTTAATACATGGGATCTCTGCTTAAAGCCTAAGGATGGACACAAAAATCGTAACAGTCCGCCTCAGAACCACAAGGTTCCGGGTTCAATACTGGCCCTTGCCAACTCAGCACGTGTAGCACAGCTTCCAAGCGAGGAGCTGATGGTATGTGTCGCGCTCCATCTCAGACACAAAAAAAAAAAAACAATCTCCTTGGTCTAGCACTAGCAAAGATGGGATAGACTCCCTTGCTATCTGGCTGATACTGACAATAAGCCACTGTGCCTACTTTACTTACTATCTATACATATATAAAGACCAGTTGGTGTGTATGTATGTATGTATATATGTATGTCCAGATGAAACTACAAAAATAAAACAATTAACGATAAAATATATATATGTATATATATATATATATACACATATATATATATACACACATTTAATATCACTGGTTCTTATTTTTGTGCAAAAATGATGAAGATTTGATTTATCATTGAAGGTATTTAAAAATTAAAATATGCATAGAAATAGCATTTAAATTCTCCTCCAAAATGTCCAGCATTTGTAAATCTCAAAATTAAACAAATCAATACATCCAACCTCACTACCCAGGTGATGCTGGGTAGCCACTTTTAGTATTAAATGTTTATTTCATAGCTAGTTGTTCCCGGCCTATATATTATCTGACTAAATTTAAATATACCCTTTTTAAATCTCATACTGCTAACCATTGGATTTATTTTTTTCCTATTTTCTCCTGCTACAGCCGGTAATTTTGTCCTTAATGACCCCAAATAAATTGCCCAAAGAATCCAACTGAATCTACAACATTAATTAAAATTTTGTAAATCAGAAATCATCAATAACTTAAAACTGGTTGACTTAAAAAAAAAATTGATAGCATTTTTGGATTCCTTGGAACTAGAAATCGTTTTACAGACAAAAATAGGTTACAAAAAGTTGTCATTTTTTGTGACTCCCGTCAAATTTGGAGGGCTAAAAATCAACATAACTCTGCTAATTTTTGGAATTGGAAGCTCAAATTTTGGGCATTGTTTAACTTTATCATAAACCACACTTGGATAAATTTCAGAAAAATTGAAAGGGGTAGGTGACACGGCCTGGATGATTAGACATGGAATTGTGAAAATATTACAAAGGAAATTTGTGCTTGTTTACCAATAAACAATAATTTTACTTTTTTGAAAAGGAGTGAAATGCAATATCAACAGTTTTATCATTGATTCAAATTGTCCTAATGAACAGAATACTCAATATGGAAATTCATTAAATTTACAAATTTATTGAAGTTATTCCCATTAGCCTATAGAACTGTGCAGATTACACTACATTCTCTTTTTGGGTTGTACCCTGATCACTGCTGACATCCCAACCTACATCATTTTGTACATCCTATCGAGGTATATGTGATATCCAAATTTCAACTCTGTAGCTGCTCAGCTGAGAAAGTAAAAACATGTAAATATTTCATAATAATAATAAAAATCAATACTTGAGAAAATGTTTTGAATATTTCATCATAAATGATAAATAAATTGATAATTTTTTTTGTTTTTGGTTCTAATTTTATTTCATTTTGAATTTTTAGAAAATTCGTTTGAACCAAGACTGTCACCTAGACAACATATTTGCAGACCTTAGCGTGAAAACACCAAGCTCATCGGATCAAAATTTCCAAACTCCAATGTCCAAATTTTTCCTAACCCCCGTTTCTGAATGCCAGACACCTGCATCGACTTTCTCGGATGGAGATATTAAAATTGATTGGTAAGTTTATTTTAGATTATTTGTATTTTTGTATAATCTGTTGTGCAAGAGAAATATTTCATGTTTAAGATATTGAGTGTATAAATAATTGTCTCTCCATTTCCTTATTTGTCAAACAAATGTTTAGTTGTGTTTGGTGAATTCATTATAAGTTGTGGCTAAATTCAGAATTTAATCATTATTTTAAAAAAATTTAATAAAGGGTTAGGGTAACTGTTCGGCCTTCATCGAAGGCAATCCCCTCTTTCAACACACACATATCTTCTACTATTAACTTGACTACAAACTAGGTCAAACTTACTACCTACATACATGAGACAATCCTTCAAAACCACCACCTCCCCCCAACATCACCTGTGTTCATCCAATGCTATGAGCCCTGACTCATCCTTGGACTCATCAATTCAATCTACAGGACTCTCCAAAGAAATTCCTTTAATCTTTTTCTGTCCTGAGGTGTAAAATGAAAGACATTGATCCTTTTTCTCTTATTTCTTCTTCTTCTTCTTAAGTGGATGTATTTTTCTATAATACATAACTTTTATGTTATATTTTTGTTGTAATCTGCTTAGCGAAATAATAATACTGGTAGTCCAGCTGACGTTAACCACGAGAAGTAATCACTTCCGCCTTTTATTCACAACTCAAAAAGATGGCTGAAACGGTGCTTCCGTTTCTTAACAAAACAATGGCAGAAACGGTGCTTCCGTTTCTTAGTATACCACAATATACAGTCTCCAGTTTTGTCTTTTATTATTTTATTTCCTTGTTTTATGTTCTTTTGCTGCTATTGGTTAAACTGCTGCCTGATCCCTTTGCACAAATGAGAAGGCAGAATAGAAACCCTACATTATAAGAGCAATTAATCAAGTAGGATGTGACACATGGTCAATTTCTTAAGCAGAGTTTAACAGGTTTGAATTCAGGGTTTTCCTCCTCCTAGACTGGTTGCTTAATCAAGGTTAAATAGCCCAGTCTGCCCTACTATTTACCCATTGCTGGAGAAAGAATAGTTGGATGTATATCTTTCGCAAGGATATTAGTGTTATGTGAAATGCCAATCGCCTTGAACAAGATCTGAACTTGTATCACCATATCCATTTCCTACAACGATAAACATTACACCATGATTATTTAAGCAATAAAAGGGTACTGTAAGCAACCTGATATAAAAATGATTTGATTTGGCATTCATCATCATCATCATCATCATGTTGCACTTTCAGTGCGGATATCCATGATCATGGATATCTATTGGTGGCTGTTGACTCATCAATAGGCGCCAGTCTTAGAGATGAGGAGCAGTAGTTTCCTAACTGAACCGTTTGATCCTGGCCGTTGACCCATTTAGGGTTCCTCTGTCCAGCATCATATGAGCCCAGCATCATATGAGCCCAGCATCATATGAGCCCCGCCATTGTCCCAGTATGGGATCATCTGCCGTTTCTCACATCCACCACGCTGCTACCCATGGCTTCCTTTTTACTGACATTTTGACTTGTTATTTCATTCTTTTGGCTATCTTTCGGTCTGTATACTCGTCGCCGTAGAAAATAATTGTAATGCTTTGGCATTAAATAACCCAAAAAGTGTTGATATGTTGTAAAACAAAATAACCAGCCATTACACCATGCACCTCTAACTTCTTTTTTTGACTGCATACCATAAAGTTAGTAGTGTGTATCATACACTAACAAGTGTATAATACAAACTCTTAACTTTGGACTACAAAATTCTGGACAAAAAAATTCCTGTGTATAATACGCACTGCCTTTTTAGAATTTGTAGCAGTTAAATTGAACCTAAATTTAGCATTTAAAAAAAACAACCTTTTTATCAGTTAATACTGTGTAAAAATAAGAAATTATATAATTTACAATTGTCTCTTAAAATGCAAAATTTCCAAAGTCCCAGTCGGTAGAGCATTCACCTTGGAATCACAAGGTTCTGGATTTGATATTGGTCCCTGCCAACTCAGCTGGGGTAATCTGATCTATGTAGTAAAGTGGGGAGCTGAAGGTAAGTGTGGTGCTCCACCTTAGCAAAAAAATTTTCTCTGGTCTAGCGCTAGTGAAAAGGGAATAGACTCCCTCGATGTGTGGCTGATACTGACAATAGGCCACTCTGGCAACTTTACTTACTTTAGAGCAAACACAGGGAAATGGTAACATAAAAATGCAACAATTTGTGGGGAAAATAAGCTGACATTCCAGTGGATATTCTTCTGTAATGACATAAAACAGATTTAGTTTGGACTATAGATATAACTTTTGGTCATCACATCTTGAATATGATAAGACATATGACCCCTCCCCCCCAAAAAAAAGTTGTATAATACACACCCGATTTGGGTTTGAAAATCTTGAAAAAATAGTTCACATTGTACACTAATTAATTATAGTAACACTAGTCGTAGACCCCCTGTCGGGTGGGTCTGTAGGATACACTGACTGCACTTCTACTGAGGGTTAAACAATGGGGCCACCTGTGGCTTGTGGGTGGTGACCCATGATGCTTATGGACGGAATCCTGGTAGCTAAGCAGTCCATGACAGGCAACACTCCATTTCGTCCCTTACTTAGGCTAGACAGGCAGTCGGAGAGGTGTTCTCCGATCAATCAGCTGGTCATGCCAAGCCGTAGCACCTACATGATTTTCCTGGCCCTATTGTTCTTATGGCAACCCCCACCCCAACCCTTTTTATCATATCATTATTATATCATAGGGTCTTAGTGTCCTTACTGCATCTAATGGTGAGGTTCCAATTCTAAAACTCTGTGGAGTACCCCTTCCTTGCCATTACTCCCAGATTCCCTCTGACCTGTCTATGGGTTAAATAGGAAATTGAGTTTAAATAAAAAGTTTTGAATACAGATCAAAAATGAGTAAAACAAAAACGTCTTTGGCATAAAATAACCCAACAAAGGTTGACATGCCATAAAATCCAACCAATCAACCAACTAATCATAGGTAAGTTAGTGACTGCCTCTCACCACCACCATCACCACCATCACCATCATCACCACCACCATCACCACCACCACCACCAGTGACCCAACTTTCAAAGTTTGAGTGGGTTGCTCTTCAGTCAGATGTCCCAAAAGTGATAAATATCTCTTGATTAAATGCGACTTGACATGAGATGTCAAAACAGTTGATACATTCTCTAAGTAATTCGTGTTTGTTATGTTATTATTGAAACAAGTCTGGCTAAACTTTGTTTTGTTTTTTTTTTTCTTCCTTTTTTCTCCTCAGGGACAATGCTGATCGATGTGTGAAGGAGTTTAAGAAGAAACAGAAAAAAGGAGCTGGGCGCCTCAAGATGACTAAGGTTTTTATTTTTAAGAAAAATTCCTATTGGCATTTTCTATTTACCTCCCTCTTCCCTCTACTAGCAGAACTACCTGGCATTGCCCGGGATAAAATTAATATTCTTAGACAGATTTGAAGAACTTTAGGAGATTTACCAAACATGCTCTTTTTTTTTTTTTTTTTTTTTTTTGGATGACATTTTGAAATTTCACTTTTAAAAGAAAATTAACTAAAATTATCTCAAATCAAATTCAAACAGAAATTAAGAATATCTAACCCATTAAATACTAAGATGAGTTAAAAATGTTTCCAATATTTTGAGATGCAATTCAGGAAGTCTGGATGCTTTTGTTGAAGTCATGAAGGTGACAAATTATATTGGACTGAGATGCTGAGCTCCCCTGATA
Source organism: Doryteuthis pealeii (assembly GCA_023376005.1). Classification (NCBI taxonomy): domain Eukaryota; kingdom Metazoa; phylum Mollusca; class Cephalopoda; order Myopsida; family Loliginidae; genus Doryteuthis; species Doryteuthis pealeii. Next base: position 91,125,828 of record CM042141.1, read on the forward strand.
CTCTCCAAGAGCTACTTGCTAAATTTTGAGTAGGCACCCATGGTAATGGTTATCATTGTATGAAATGGAGATAGCAACACAAGTTCAAATCTTAGACCAGGCTGGATGAATTTCAAATAGTGTTAATACCCTTGGGAAAGGTATGAATCCAACTATTCTCCTTTCAGCTATGGGTAAATAGTAGGGAAGACTAGACTCTTTAACTTTAGTTTAGCAACCTGTCTAGGAGAAGGAAAACTTTAAATTCAAACCTGATAAACTCCGCTTAAAATTATATGGTAAGGTAAGGAGCTGATTGTAGGTGTTTTGCTCTACATCAGACACAAAAACAATCTCGCTGGTCTAACGCTAGTGAAAAAGGGATAGACTCCCTCGCTATCCAGCTGATACTCACAAAAGGCCACTGTACCTATTTTACTTACTTTACTCACAATTTCACATTCTTATATATACAAGGTGTGTCAAAAAAGTATCAAGATTTTTTGTACCTCTTGACACACCTAGTATTCTGAAAAAAAATGTCCCATTCATTCTTCATTTCTATCTCGGTATATACAGTTTTAATCTTGGTACTTTTTTGACACACCTTGTATTCGGAAAAAAATAATGAATGGAAATGGGTTTTTTTTTCAGAATACAAGGTGTGTCCAAAAGTATGAAAAATCTCGATACTTTTTTGACACACCTTGTATATATAGATGAAAATTACTCCCCTTATGTTCGAAACAAAATTAAACCCGGTACAGTGAATGAAAAGTCGTGATTTTTTAAAATCGTTATAAATTAATTGTTGATGGATTTCAATCATTCTAATTTTTTTTTTTTTGCATTCAGAAACCAAATAACTGAGCAAACTTTACACTTGGCAGTTAATTGGGAGCTCCATCAGAAAGTGCCAAGCCCAGACAGTGAGGCACGTGCATGTGCATTAAACACAACACTTTTGTCCCAAGCATTTTGGAAACATTTCTATTGGGATTACCCTTGTATGATCTGAAAACCCACCAGTAAAGAACTAAAATATTAATTTTTTTTTTTTAAACAATTAAAAAAATTTTTTTTATTTGCAGAGACTTGCCGAAATAAAGAGTGAACTGAAACCAAAGACGTTGCAGTTGGGGTCGCTCGTTGATGAATTGAACAAAATTAATAATATTCCCAAGAAAGAAGACGAAACGGAAGATTCAATTCAAAATGTTTATTTCTCATCAGAAAGCGAAGATTGAACCCTCCTCATTTCTCGTGGTTTTTGTTCTTCATTTTTTAAAGATTTTAACTTTTTTGTCAGAACAAAAACTTTTTCTTCTTTCCCTTACAGCAAAAATGTACGCACCAGATAAGTTTTAATTGTGGACAAATGAAAACATCATTCGTTCCTTCATTCACTCATTCATCCCTTCAATCATTTGTATAAATCACTTATCATTTATTTCATATTAATGAATTAGGATTTGAATTATTTAATGTAAACAAAACCGTCATTGTACACATCATATCCTTTTGTTTTTTTTGTTTTTTTACTTCATTTCATCATCAAATTATGTAATTTGAAAATAAATTTTACCATCCAACTGATTGGATGTTTTAAATGTTTTCTCTTTTGGTAATCTTCAAGATACACACTCCCTATTTTTCAGCTTTTTAATAAAAAGAAATGCTCCCTTCAAGTTAGCACCATATGCTATTTTAATCTGCTTTTTTTTTTTTTTTTTTTTTTTTTGAGAAATAAATTTGTTTTTCAACTGAATTCTGAAACAAATTGATAAAGTTAATTCATTAGTCGCCCCCCCCCCCCCCCCGCAAAGAATCTCCCAAATGTTCATATCTATTGAAAAATGTTTAAAATAAGTCCAATAAGACAAATCCCCAACCTAGCATCTATATAATTGCCCCAATCCTATTCCTTTAAGGCAACCCCCAACCCCTTTTTATCATATGGGTGCTAGAAGGCGGTGGCTGAGGGTCTTCATGTCCTGGAATGACGTTAAACTAACTGATGGTGAGGTTCCAGTTTTGGAGGTTTGGGGAATTGGAGCATCCCTTCATCACCATTGCTCCCTGGTCCACTCTGACCTGAAGTGGTAGTACCTGTTAGGGTCCCATCTATGGGTTGAATAGAAAAACATGAGTTTATAAAAAAAATTGAATATCCATTAAGAATGAATTAATTTCAAAACTTTGTTAGCATTAAATGATCCACCGAGGTTGATATGCCGTAAAACAAAACACACCCCAAAATAACTCATTGCAAAAGTAAATTATTTCAGGATTCAAAGATTCAGATCACAAAACAACAAGTTTATTTAAAAAAAAAAAAAAGATCAAAAGAGTGTACAAGGCTGGCTCCTGCTGCTAATTTGAAGGGAGCATTCCTTAAAAAAGATAAGACTCAAGGGAGCGTATCTTGAAAATACCCCATCTTTTTGCAACCAATAGAATTTATTAGATAAACTAGTGGGGAACATAGATATACCACGGTATGATAATTTGATTATTACAACATTTTAGCTCAGTAGAGCATCCACCTCTGAACCACAACATTCAGGGATGGATACCTGCCCTCACTAACTCACGAGCATGGGTAACACAGCTTGGATCTGTGTAGTCAAGTGGGGAGCTGATAGTAGGTATGGCACTCCACCTCAGATGCAAAAACAATCTCCTTGGTCTAGCGCTAGCGAAAAAGGGATAGAATCTCTTGCTCTCTGACTGATACTGACAATAGGTGTTAGAATATTTTGGTATATAAGGTGTGCTGAAGTCCACCAGTTAAACTTATAGACTCTGTGTGGCGCGTGGATTAAAGCCAGCCAATCAACAGCTCGAATACGTGGTTGGTTAACTATTTAATCACCGTTCATTTGCACGTATTCGACACAGGCAAACGGATATGCAACCAAGGACTCTGCTCAACCAAAGGATTCTACCCAACACTAAGGAACAACCAAAGGATTTTACCCAACACTAAGGAACACCAAGGAACAACCAAAGGATTCTACCCAACACTAAGGAACACCGAGTAACAACCAAAGGATTCTTCACTAAGGATCAGCCTCTGCTTAACGCCAGGGATCTCAACTGTAAAGTGCTCTCTCATCTGCAGCCTAAAAATTGTAACAAGTTGCTTATCAGTCAAGTTCTTTCTGCTATGAGGATTTCAACACAAGATATTCAGAAACAGGTTTCATTCATGGCATGAAAAAAAAAACTGCTAAAAATATGACATTGTAAACTGACTAACTTCAGCCATCAGTAAATGTCTCCACTCTTTTTATAGTTGATCTTAAATGTTAATAGTCCAAATTAAAAGCGCAGTAAGGTAACCCTGAAGGCAAACTCTTTTAAATGCAGCAACTTGATGAATCTTTCTTCTCTGCTAGAAATTCAACTGAACTCAACTGATGCAAAAGAACAATATATTTTTAGTATTATCTGCATTATTCGGACTATTCCTCATCTTATATTGTTATGTGTACGTTTCGCTGATGTGCTCTCCGGCCTTCTTCAGGTATTTTTTCACAACAAAGAAATACCTGAAGAAGCCAGAGGGCATATCATCTGAAACGTTGTACAGATAACAATAAAGATGAGGACAATAGTCTGAATAACGCAGATAATACTAATCATCAAGCCTCATCTAAAACATTCAGAGAAATAATATATTTTTATTGTAACTGTTTACAAACTCTTTACAAAGTGATAAAAATAATTCTTATCAGTCCAAGGAACTACTAAGACAAAATTCTTCTGAATGACTTTTTCCCTTCACAAATTTTGAAACGGCTTCTGATCTGGCGAAGTTGTGTTGCATCTTGGAAATTTAATAGAACTCAAATTATGGATGTCAATCCACAGTCTTGCATAGACTGTGTCTACATAAAAAAGGGTGAATTTGTGGGTCTATCTAAAAAGGAAGGGGATATGCCTAACTGATAGCGCATCTTAAGTGACAGCTACAGACCTTATTTTTTTCATGCAGGTATCATGGGCAACGAGGAAAAGTTTTTTTTGCATTGGGCTTTAGTCTGTTTACCAAAACTTTTCTTATTCCTCAATGATACAGGCATTGGAAAATTGGAACTTCAACCACTTGATACAGTTTTAACATCATACCCAGGATACTAAGACCCTCAATCACTGCCTTCTAGCACATATGATAAAAAGAATTGAGGTTTGCCAAAGGGGGAGTTGATTGGGATAATCATATAGCAAGGTGCTAGGGCTTGAGGTGACCAGCCGATTGGACTGCTCTCTGACTGCTATCTAGCAACAAGGTATGGTCAGAGTGTTCTGTTTCATATCATGACTGTTCAGCCACAGGATTCTGTCCTGAAGCATCATGAGTTACCACCCATGGCTATTGGAGGGGCTCTTACCCCTCTACAGAGATGCAGTTGGCGTATTTCTACTGCTCAGCTGACAGAGCACTGTGCCCCTATTTGACACTGTTCTAGTGGCCATAAAATACACTACAAGATGAAGCTGCAAGCCATAAGATATCTTACTGTTGAATTGGTTTGTGGGACAGACTTTTGGCTGCTTTATATAAACAAAATATGTAGATTTTTTTGCTATTTTAAGGAAGATGCCTTTCATGTTTCAGAATACATTTTGGAATTACTACATACTAGGAAAAAAAAAAAAACTGAAGGAGTTACGATAATAAATATTGAAGGTGCTCAATATTACTTGTAAAACCAGTTTAGAGAATCAAATAAAAGAAATCCCTAAATTTTACTTGATGAGAAAGGTAAATACTAAAATACTAATTCTTGAATTAAAATCTTTTAAAGTAATAATTTTCGGACTGTTGTCCTCATCTTTGTTGTGGTATGTAAAACAATGTTTCAGCGTTCTCAGGTGTTTCCCGTCTGAGCGTAACAATGACCCAACCTGGGAAATTCATTTTCACATAGTTTGACTGTTGATCAAACAAAGCGTTGAAGAATATTTAAAGATCTCATTCAAATAAGGATGTTGTTTTGTTCATGCCTATCAATCTGATATGTGTCATGAGAAGTTCACGATCATCTAAAAATAATCTCTGTATAATAGGTATGCAATACTGTTAAATAATGATGTCATTGTTTTTTTTAAGAGCCCAGTCTGCCTTACTATGTTACGCCGGAAGAACTTCCCAAGAATATTAGTGTTATATGAATTCCAACAGCCTTCTCTGGGATAGAACTTGCCACTGATCCATTTCCTACAACGATAACCATTACACCATGAACACTCCTTCGTACTATTGGGGCAAAATAATAGGAAATAAACAAAATATTAAAAATAGTTGATTTGCCATTAAACAAAGCCAATCCAATACCAATAAATTCCAAATTAAAATCCATAGCGATCAGTTATTTTTTTAAAACTTAAAGGTTACATTCTTTAAGCAAGGCACGAAAAAGAGCGGAGAGAAGAGTAGCCTCGACAGCAAAGAGCCAGAAAGAGGGATTATAAAAAAACAGCAGTCCCAGAAAGCACACATTCTAGTCAGTGCATCAAAGCAGTCACTCAGGTAGGCTTGACAGTCACAGCAGATAAATTGTTTGTTTGTGTTTGGACACTACTCCATCATCCTTAGTGGATGGAAAGCAACAACAACAAACAACATTGGCAAAAATCAAAAATATTATATTCTTTGTTGGTTGAATTTTATGGCATGTCAATCCATATTATTTAGAGTTTAAAAAAAAAAAACTATACATGTGCTATAAAAGCAAATAATGATGTCATTGTTTTTAAAGCCCAGTTTGCCCTGTTATTTCAATTTTTTTTTAAAAATTCAATCCATAGATGGGACCGCAACCGACTTTTTTTGGCTGCAAGAAAATAAAATGAACAGGAAATTGCAGAATGTAGTAATCTTGAACTTTAAGGGATTTAAAAAAATTTTTTAAAAAACCCAAAAAACTCAATTCTTTTAAAACACTTTTATTTAACCATAGAGGGAAGTCTAACAGTACTACCACTTTGAGTGGACCGGAGAGTAATGACGATGAAGGGATACTTCACATTCCCCATAGCTCCAAATGGGAACCTGTGTACATTAATTAGGGTAAACTCATACCCAAGATTATTAAGACCCTCAGTTACTGCCTTCTAGCACTCATATATATAAATTCTAGGCTTGCCATATAGGCAATAGGGTTGAAACAATGTCATATAGGTGATAGGCTTGACGTGACGCGTATTGATATTGAGGGAACCTTTCCGACCACCCATTAGTCTAAAGTAAGGCCAAATTAGAGTGTTGCATGTCATGGACTGCTCAGACACCAGGGTTCATCTTTACATCACGAGTCCCACACACTACATCCGACAGTGACCATTTTATATACCCCCTAACAGATCATTTAAAGCTTAAGTTTAGTTCAAATTTTAGTCAATTTTCAATGAGCAACTGTTGAATATTTTGGTATATACGTGTGCTGTAAGTCCACCATTTTATATATATCTTGTGTGGCACGTGATTAGAGCCAGCCAATCAACACGCTCAAATACTTGATAGTTAAACTATTAATCACCGTGCTTGAAAGCCGTTCATTTGCACGTATTCGACATGTTTTTCTGAATTATCCAAGGACTCTCTATATTCTATAAGAGTTCTACCCAACCAAGGAACACTGAGGATTCTGCCTAACATTAAAGGACCAACCAAGACTCTTTCCCTAAAGGACACAAGGGATTTCCACTGTAAAGTCTCTCACCTGCAGCCTAAAAAATGCGACAAAAATCATAATAGCAATTTTCTGAACAAATTATTTAATGGAAATTTTTCTTTTTTTTTTTCTTGTTTAGAAATGTTTTCCTTGTTTATATATATATAAAATCTTGAGTAAATCGGTGTTTTGACACGTTTCTGTAAATATAAAAAACTAAGAGTTAAAAAGAAAAAACAAAAATTCTTTCATCAATGGGTGAGGCTATATTTGCACAGTGAATAAAACAATCGAATAAAACAATAGTTTAATTTTCAAGAGATTTAAAAACAATTCTTTGCTTGAAGAGTTGAATATGTCAAATTTTGGCGATTTTCAGTCTTCCTTTTTATTATGTTTCTCTCAAACTTCTGGCAGTAAAAAATCTATAACTTAATGTTAATATGGAAATAGTAAGTATATAGACTATTTCCTCATTTTTTGTTTATCTTATTTCTTGTCTAATCGGGAACCTTTTTATCCTAATCAGACCATCACAAAACTTTAACCCAAACCTTTATTCAACGCAGGTATCTCTCTCATTCTGCAACCATAATAATCCAAATAATACTAATTATCAAGCTTCTATCTATATATATAATCTATAGAAATAGAATAGTTTACAATTAAAATAATTTGCATCTAAAGATCTGGTCATCACGCAATAATGTTATCAAGTTGATCAAGATCTGTATGTCTAAACAAAATCAAATTACACAGGGAGTGGGTTAAAGTTTACATATTGGACATGTATGCCAAATGTATCTCTCCTTAAAAGAAAAATTGATATTTATATAAGTAGTGTATGGCCACTCATGATATGTTCATTCACAACTGTTCAAAAATACAAACTCATGTAAAGGGATGAGGTTGGTTTTTTTTGGTTACGAACGAAGCTGGCTGTGATGTTAAAACCTTTCTGGTTAGCAAAAAACCTGTAACCAAATTTGTGACTTTTCTCAGTGCCCACCAAGAATTAAAAGTTATATTTATAGGTTTACTGAAAAAATATCAATCTTCATTTGTTCCCATTCGGTTTGAGATAGATGGATTTTTTTGTTTAAATACCCTCATTTTATTAATGTTCATCCATTAATTAAGCTTTTCAATAAAGATCAAAATTGGCTTGATTTGTTTCTTGATTTAATGCATACCAAACTTTGGGTTATTTAATCCAAAACAATCCTTGAAAAATAGTAATGTAACTATTAACTCCTAAGCTGAGTGACAGAAGGTTCATTACCTTCCCAACGAATTAATCTAAAGAGTAGAGTTCAAACTTGTTTTACTTGATCGCAGTCCACATTGTTAACCCCTATGCCACCGCCCTGTCGACGGCGTAGAATAAGACAGACTGCACTCTGCAGGGTAAAATCCAACATGTAATAATACTTGAGAAATGAAAGTTGAGAAAGAACAAAGAACTTAAATACCTCATGAAAAAAATATTTTCCTAAATAATGCTTGTTCATTTTATTGTTTATTAATTTTGATTAAATTATCTTTTTGTCTAATGCATATTAACCTTCATTGGTTATTTAAGCCAAATTCATCCTTGTAATGATCACACAGGTACTATTTAACCCATTGGGGCGGATGAGAGTGTCATACATTTCCAAGATATTAGTCCAAAAGATGAAAAAATATTCTGACTGAGTCTGACCTCGCGTATACAATACACAGTCCAACACATTATGTATGCCTCCTTATGTGTTTATTCCAAATGTTGTTATGTAACCTTTAAAGACAACAAAAAAATCTCCCTGTTTCAAAACTTTATCTGCATTTCTTATTTAGTTTCATTAGCTTTCTAATTAACTATATATATTTTATTACATAAATCTTAATACTTGCACCTGGAGGGGAAATATTGCTAGTAATCTTATTAAATGGAGATTGTGTCGTTTTTCTGTCTGTAACCAAACTATATTAACTACTCAAGTTCACAATCTTCGAACATCACATTCTCCATGTTTTATTATATTTAACTCAATATAAATAAATTGCTTCACCTTATATAGTGTTCCATATCACATGATATTCACCGTTACCCCACTGTACGGGTCAGGCACAACCCATATGTGACCACCCACAAACAAGCGCATGGTGCGGCGTAAAAATGATCTATCCTCGCCCCCAGGGGCCCCTCAGGCACTGCGGCCAATAAACCCACCCCTTTAATCAAGGGCAGGTTGCCTGGGATGGCCCCTGGACACGCCGGTTAATTAACCAATGGTCCAGAGCCGAACCACTGTTGACCAATCTACGACATCAAACACGCGATCACTGTTATTTGGATTAGTATAGCAGCAAAACCACTGACCAGGACTTAATCAACGTAGATTGCGGGACGGTTGAGGGCAATCGCCTGAACTATTAGCAAGATCTCGATGATTATTCTAAAACAACATCCAAATTTTTTCCATAAAGTGAGATTAAATATACCTCTTAACTTCTGTTATTGTTTCAAGCTGATATTCAAATGTCTCGCTGTTTTATTTTAATGGAAGTTAAGCAAAAATCTAGCTGTCCTCAAATGAATTCTTCAGATCAACCATAACAAGAAATAGAAGCGGATTTTATCAGTCTAATTTAACAGCAAAATAGCAGCAACCTCTAACATAAACGAAAACTTCCTACATGACAAGACAACTCGCTCTCGCCCAACTTATGTCTGAACCCCCGATTTCTGCAAATACCAAGAAGCCGACGATGTATCGGATCAACGTACGCCAGATACAGGGGAGTAAGCCTACTCGATCATTCTCTAGTCTCGTATTACCGCTCACTGATCATCTCTACAGTAACTTTTATCGGCCTCATGTACTTTAGACTTTTCTAATTCTGAATCTACTACAATTATGTTTCACGTACATTATAATACCCAACCTCGTAAATCTAGCTTAGCACCCTACGAGTCGCAGGTGCATAATTTGCTATAGTAAAGATACATAGATACGTTGATCTCCTGGTATTCTGACGTCCGTACATTAGGAGTACGACCAATCAATAATCAAGGGTACTCGAGCGTTGTCCAACCAAATAGTGCATTACGCAATAATACCCGACGAGCAATACCGGCGATCCCTCTCTACTACCTGGTCCTGCACACTAGACGTCCTGATCTACAATTGCAAATTGCGCATACCTACTTAATGTGTGACCGCAAACTAACATGCTCAAACCACGTATCTACTCGAATACTGTCAAATTCAGCCCAACCGTAGATACTTGATGTCACGTAATACCGCCAACTCCCGACGAACAAGCTCTCGACTCTTATTTATTTTATTAGAAGCAAAGCCGTCCTAAATTACAAGAAGCAAAAAAAACCGACGCCGTAACATTTGTGATCGTACACTTACTACCGAATCTACAATAAAAGATTGTCGATGTTGAGAGTAGTCGGACCACAGATGACATATACATATACAGTGATCTCTTATAAACTTACAGCTTGTGTGCGATACAAGCCAGGTTAGTAGTGACAATACTACTCACTATCTCTCATCCGATCTTCACTATGCAGTAAATAGAAATCACTTAAAACAATCTCAT
>CM042141.1:91136186-91237006 GCA_023376005.1 Doryteuthis pealeii
ACTTAAAGTGGGCCACAATTAGACAGTGCTATCATCAGGTTCATGAATATCAATTACGATTGTTAATGCTCTGCTGTGATACATTGTGAAACAATTAAAAGAAAAAAAATGAATCTTAAAGTGGACCACATGAGACAAGGCTCATCATCAAGTAGGCGTGCACTATTAAAAAAGATTTGGTTTTGGTTCGTTTTAACAGCATTCAACCTCAGTGGTCATTAATGCCGAATATAGTTTGTAGGTTTGGGGAATGTGGAGCCACCCCTTCATCCACCATTGCTCCCTGGTCCACTCTGACCCGGGTGGGGTAGTACTGTTAGGGTCCCATCTTATGGGTTATTTCAAAAACTTTATCGGCATTAAATGACCCACTGAGGTTGATATGCTGTAAAACAAACCAAACCAAATCTTTTTAATAGTGCAGCCTACTTGATGATGAGCCTGTGTCTCATGTGGTCCACTTTAAGCATTCATTGTTTTCTTTTAATTGTTTCACAATGTAGCACAGCAGCAGCATTTATCAATCGTATTGATATCAATGATACCTGATGATAAGCCATGCTAATGTGGCCCACTTTAAGTATTCATTTTTTTCTTTAATTATCCATAATGTATCACAACAACAGCATGTGCTAATCACAATAATATCAGTGATAATATCATACCAAGGACCCCAATTTTTTTTTTTTCAAAAGATCTCATAACTAAAGAGAAAAAATCTTTCCCTATTTCTAAGGCAGATCTGTATGATCTTCTGTAGTGAAATGGTTGAGGTTTTATTTTCAATGTAAAATTGCCTACCAATTTTTTTTAGTAGTGTGGTCCACTTGATAATGAACCATGTCTCATGTGGCTCACTCTCAAAAAAGTTGCCCATGCCTCCTTTATTTATAAACTAGAAGCGGCTACTTGGCATCACCTAGGTAGAAGGGGGAGAAAAATTAGTCTTACAATCCATTATTACTTGAATCATGAGTTGGATCCTTGCAGGATGCCCCTTTAAAATCCCTACGTAAAAAAAAAAACAACCTTGTGTTGATTCAGCCTAGAAAAAAAGGGCACAGACACTCTGAAAAAAAAAAAAAAAATCAGTCTCTTTCCTTTTTAAAATATTAAATGCAAAAGAATCCATCTTGTTACTATTTAAATTTTATTTTTTAATTATCTTCACGAATATAAATCAAACCTTTATTTTTTTTTCTCAAAAAAAACATGATCTGCTGATAGTGAATGTGTATTTATATTTAATTTACCGTTAATTGTTTTGTTTTCGTAGTATCAGCCGGACATACACACACACACACACACATACATACATACACACAACTGCCCTTTATATATATATATATATATATATATAGATATATAGATATAGCAAACTATATCTTTGCCTACTTTAAGCTGCAAACAGCGACTCTCCCACCACTGTGATCCTACCATAAGCTGCTTCTGGTTAGTTCCTTGTAATTGAGCAAAAAGGACTCAGATTATAATAATGGTAGCACTTCATTTGAATAGAATGGATCTTTAGGTGAATAAATATTGAACTTTGAAATATCCCATCATACAGGTAAGAAATACCTAGAATATTTGGTATAGCCGTGGGGGAAATTTCATAGGCAAAGAGTGAATTTATATATACAAAGTTGTAGTTCCTGTCTGTCTGTTCATGAACTCCTCCTAGGGTTTTGGAGATAGATCCCCATAACTATATATATATATTACCCAGAGTATTTGGATAAGTATATTCCATTTTAATCAAAGGGGTCCCTGTGGGCACAAACCCCCTCTGAAAATCTTTTACCTTCAATTTATGTGAAATTTAAACACTAAGTAAATGACATGATATGATGCCTATTCACAAAATCTCCCATAATATTAAGACACCCTAATCGAGGTTAAACCCCACTATAGTGATAATTTTGGAATACTTGAGTATTGGAACCTCTTTTATCAATGGGTTTTTCTATTAATTAATCATAAATCAACAAAAGAAAATTTACACCTTTTTTAGTAAAATTTGGCTAATTTAGACATTTTTATCTATGGCAACAAAAATTATTAATTAGCTTAAAAGCCACCCTATTGGGTGGCAATTAAGCTAGAGTAGCTTTTAAGTTAAAACCTTATGCAACATTACTTTTTAAGAACCTATATACATAAAAGCATATGCTGTAATGGTTACCTTCGTAAGAAATAGACACAGCAAGATGAGTTCAAATCCTGGATGAGGCTGTTTGAATTTCACATAGTGCTAATACCCTTGGAAAAGGTATGAATCCAACTATTCTCCCTCCAGCTATGGGTAAATTGTAGGGCAGAGTGGGCTATCTAACCTTGGTTAGGCAACGAGTCTAGGAGAAGGAAAACTGAATTCAAACCTGTTAAATTCCGTTTAAGAAATTGGCCTTGTGTCACATCCTACTCGCGTGGAGGGGTTGGTATATATATATATATATAATATATATATTATATATATATATATATACTAACCCCTCTGCACAAGTAGGTGTGACACAAGGTCAATTTCTTAAGCAGAGTTTAACAGATTTGAATATATATATATATATATATATATATATATTTACTCCCATATATATATACACACACAGATGCTGATAGGTATGTGTCCTGCGTCCCTGATACACAAAAATCTAAAAAGACACAGTAAAATCGTATGCATGTGTTGCAGTATATTTCTTTTTTCTTCCCTCTCCATTTCAAGCTAACTGTAAATACATTTCAATAGTTTCTTAGAAAATAATTACACAGGCAGCTTTTGTTGGGACCCATAAATTTTCCCGGAGACTCATTCAAAGCAAATATATGCGTCCCAGGACACACTAAATCAAAAAGCTATCAGCATCACTATATATATAAATTAAGCTATGAAACATAAATTATATTAATAAACATGTTTTGAGTTTTAAAAGCTGATCTAGATGTTTGAGAAAATAGCTTTTAATAAATTTTGAGAAGCTGTTTGGAATATTGAACTGATTCTATTTCAAACAATCCATTCTATGAAAAAAAGAGACTCCTCTCTTTCCTTACAGATTGTCTTGCCTTGAAGAAAGCCATAGAATGTATTGGCTGAAACATGCTAACAACAAATGCAACATACAGAATGAGTCTGAATAATCTGAACAACTTGTGAAATTGTAAGAGAGAGTTTGGTTAAATGGTCAAGGTACAATAAAGTTTCAATCTTTTAATATCAGTTTTGCTATATCAAGCTAGAGACACATTATCTTGCACTCTTTCTATTCACCAAACTCAGTGTTATTATGGTTTAGAATATACTATTTGAACTGATGTGTGTTGCCTACCATACTCGTATATACGTATATTGTAGAGTATAGTAGTATTTTATAGAGTATACATGCATACCCATGGTTGTATACAGATATACTTATCTTGTTCTGAATAGAGTATACATGCATACCCATGGTTGTATACAGATATACTTATCTTGTTCTGAATAGAGATACATGCATACCATGGTTGTATACAGATATACTTATCTTGTTCTGAATAGAGTATACATGCATACCCATGGTTGTATACAGATATACTTATCTTGTTTCTGAATAGAGTATACATGCATACCCATGGTTGTATACAGATATACTTATCTTGTTCTGAATAGAGTATACATGCATACCCATGGTTGTATACAGATATACTTATCTTCTTTATACTTATCTTGTTCTGAATATCTGGATCTTCTGTATTTGATCTCTAGATTCTCCTCTCTTCTCTTGGCCGGTAAATATTATCTTAGCTGGATCTGGTCTGGTGGATGTTATTCTGTAAAATCATGTGTCTTTGCTGTTTGTGTAGAATAATCAAGCTAAGATCCAATTACCGTCGAATTGGTAAGACACAGCAACAAGCAATTGTAACTTAATACGATCCTATCTTGTTGCAACTCTACTGCAGAATGACAGGGTATTTATAAAGCTCCACAGCATCATAGAAACCAAGCAGCCAATCAGAACTCAAGGAATGGAATCACCCAAATACATGAATGGACTATTCTTGATTACCATAAATACCAACTGTCTTGGACACTACTTCAGTTGTGCTTAGCCAGTTGCTGTTGTTCAAACCAACAGTAGACTGACTGACTTCAATAGTTTGTATGTTCTTAGTAAACAAACACAAGACTTTGATTTTTCTTAGAGCTCTTTATTATTTCATAAGATCGACATCAACAAACATGCATGCAAGAATTTAGTTCCAATAGACTGATCGCTATTGTGACCATCCTGTTAAGCACCCAACTAAAATCTTTCTAATCTAACTTTTATATGGCTCGCTCTGACGAATCAGAAGAGAGGTCAACCACTGGTCAAAATCTGTCCATCATTTTTCCTGTGTTTTTCCATAACCCTTTGTTTTGAATTAAGCCACACTTATCATACACAATTAATAGGCTACCTACCAATTATGTAACATGTATGTATTATCCAACTCTTCCTCCATGAACAGGATGTGAGACAAGGTCAATTTTTAAGTGGAGTAAAGCTAATTTGAATTCAGTGTTTTCCTTCTTCTAGACTGTTTGTCTAACTAAGGCTAAACAACCGAATCTGCCTTACTATTTACCCATAGCTGGGGGAGAACAGATGGATTCATACCTTTCCCAAGAGTATTAGTGAGAAGCAGAATGTAAATAGGCCCTCAACATGTCGGAGGAAGCAACTTATTTTGATACCAATTTAACCCTTTTGCTGTTCAAGGCAAATTAGAGGTGTCTACTAACACATTTTCATAAGATTTTATCCTTTATTTTATTGGTGGTTTGAGAGCCATATATGGTCCTCAGACATGTCACAGGAAACACTGAGAGCCACATGTATCTCTCAAAACAGTGAAAAGGGTTAATTCTATCTAGTTTAAAACTTTCTTTTAACTTTTGAATTAAGAGTTTGACAAGAAACACCTGAAGAAGGCTGGAGGGCATTGTTACGATTCTGGTTACCATTTTAGGCGTTTAGTTTGGTAAATCCAATGATAGAAAAAAGTGTAGCTCATTGTAGCAGAAAGTTTGTTGTATTCCTTGAAATCCTAGATAGAAAAGGGTGTAGTCTGAGTAGATCACTTTGCCTGTAGTTTTCTCCTGACAAAAAAATCCCGTTAGCAACTGATTTGAGTTCAGTTGCAAAAGATCTTAAATACTCAAATGTTTTTTCTGGGCCCGTTTCTGATTGGCCCATTTTACTGGAAGTGCCTGCTGCTGCTATTTGGGAAAGTCCATAAATAAAAGTGGTGATTTGTTGTACATCTTGTACCACTAATAATCTAACAAGCATATTGACTGAAAGATTGGGTATATAACAATGAAGATGAGGACAACAGTCTGAAAAATCTAAATAATACAAATCTTCACATTTGCTTATATTAATCTGTTCTTCATGGAAAGTGTTGTTTTTTTTTTTCTTTGTTGATGTGATTTTCATTTTTTTTTTCTTTCTTTCTCCTCAGTGGGTCTCCAGCCAATACGTTTTGGAGCACGAGTGAAATTTTGAAAAGAATAGACAGTAAAACACTTTTGACGGGATCAGGCAAACTGTGCATTCTTGAAGGTTCAATAATGAAAAAACCTTTGATCTCGAAAGGTTAGTGCTTTGATGATGATATAAATCTTCTGACAAAGGGAGATATATATATATATATATATATATATATATATATATATATCCTATAGTGTGGGATTGTCACTGTTTCAGCTTTTACTGGAATGGTGTGCCAAAATGCAGTATTATTGGTAGAATGCTCAATATAAAAAATAGAGCTATTATATAATATAATAAAATAAATATATAAAGGTTTTACATATCTATTTATTTGATGATTTGGTTTCATGCATGCATAAGTGCAAACATTCTTCAGGTGACGTTGTTTCAAATGCAAGGAAAATCGAAAATTACAAAAAGTTTAACAGACATAGGATGAGTATGATTGGATGAAATGCTATGCGTATGTATGTGGTGTTGTTATGAATGTGTATGTGTGTTTATGGACAGTGCAAAAGGTTATGTATACAAGTCAGCGGGTCATTTGAAACAACGTCACCTGAAGAATGTTTGCGCTTAGGCATGCATGAAACCTAATGGTCGTGACTGTTCCTTTGTCATCAAATAAATAGATATGTAAAACCTTTATATATTTATTTTATTATATTATATATATATATATATATGTGTGTGTTCGTATTTGTATACATATGTTTGTATATGTATGTGTGTGTGTGTGTGTATATATATATATATATATATATATATATATATAATGTTTGTGTGTGTATCTGTATATGTCATTAAACTGTTATTTCTCTTGTAGGTTATCCAGCAAAATTGATAGATAAATTTACTGATGGTTTTCCACGAGATTGGAAAAATATTTTCAGATCAATGCGTGTACCAAAGTAAGTTTCTTTTAATTTTACTATTACTAAACTGTGGACTTACTTACAATTCAATTGTAGATTGTATCGGTTGATTCTAACACCATGTCAACCTGTCTAGGGTTATTTTATGCTCAGAGGTTGGGGAGTCGCGTTCATTGGAATATTACCAGCACGTTAGGTAAAATCGGTGGACATTGACAAATTTTAACCTTAATCGTTTCAAATCACAATTTCTTGTGTATTTCTGGTCCAATCTTAAAATATTTATATGGTTGGAAAGAAAATGAAATGATCTTTCTTAATATGTAATTTTTATGTGTTTTTATCCATTGAATTATTTTTACAGCAAGTTAAAATCATATTTTGCTTCGAACAGTCAAAAACATAAAATATGATAAAGGAAGTTATACATATCGTGTATTTATATTTATACTTTTTAGTAATTGGTTTTAACAATGTGTTGGCATTATTGGGGATTATGTTGTATGGTATTGATTTGTTTCATGTCTATATTCTATGGTATAATTTTATTTCTCTAAAAAAATAGAGAATATCCTCCATGCTGACATTTTCAAACAGATCTTTCATATTGTTTGCTTTAAAATAACGGTTTCTGATGTGAGCAAGAAACCTGCATTCCATGAATAAGTGTTTAACTGTCAAAGGTGTTTGACATGTTCCACATTGTGGTTGTTGTTCTTGTTTGAGTATATAGGAGTGCGTTAGTCTTGTGTGACCCATGCGTAATCGAGATACAGTGACTTGTTCCTTTCTAGACTTCCTTAAAGTTGGTCTCCAGCCTCCCAAAGTCGGTTTGATTAGGAAGAGTTTATTGTAGATGTTGTTATTCCAGTGTTGTTGCCATTTTGTATAATATATAATAGACATTCAGAGTTGATTCATGTTGAATAAATGTTTTATGTTTGTCTATTTCTAGAGTTGCAGCTGAAAAGAAAGTATCCAGGCATCAGGCAATTAGTAAGTTGCTTTTTTAAAAAATCTTTATTCTTTCTGTTAATCTTTTGGAACCTGTAGCTATATCAGTGCTACTGTATGGCTGCACCACTTGCAATGGTTATAAAACTTGGCTTGTTAACAATTGATACTGAGTTCAATACTTATAGGACCTATTATACGATATGATGTATATAAGGATAAGATAATATGAAAATCACACAGATGTTGTTCAAATAAAGTTTGTTTTTATTATGCTGATATTGCAATATTTTGATCTGTTAAAAATCTTCTGAACATAATCTACATATATAAAAGGAAGTTTGGTATGTACATGTCGACGTATAACTCCAAAACGGGGTCACTCAGATTTGAAATCTTGCATACACATTAATATCCTTCTAACTAAGAAACACGCCAAATTTTGTTATTGATTTTTACCAGTTAAGAGATATAATTAATTAAATCAAAATCAACCAATTTGTGGAACTGTCCCTATACCAGCTCCTGCTGCTAATAAAATATTGTTCGCTGCCTGCTTACTATTATAGCGATACCAGCAGTTTAGTGAACAAAAGTTTAGTTGACAAAATGACAGTCTATGTCGTTCAGCTCGGAATTTCTCACCTATTTATGGTCCAATCTTTAAATATTTATATGGTTAGAAAAAAAAAAAAAATCTTTCTAAATATGTAATTTGTATGTGTTTTTATCAATTGGATTATTTTTTACAGTGAGTAAAATAAATAAGATATTTTGCTTCGGACAGCAAAAGTATGATTTGTTTTCATACTAAATTTTAACGAACAATCAAATCTTATTTATTGCAATCTTTTTATTCCTATCTTAAAAATATTCATTTGGTTAGAAATAAAATAAAAAAATCATTCTAAATATGTAATTTGTATGTGTTTTCATACATTGAATTATTTTTTACAGTGAATTAAATAACAAATCAAACGAAAACTTTTAACAATAACTCAGCATTTTTTTTATTATTACTTTCATTTTAGAATAATCAGTATAACTAAAATCTTTTTTGTAAGAAACTATTCATGAAATAAACATTATTAAATAAATACACAAAATAACTTATTAGCTACTTTCAAATTAAACTGATAAATTTGTATGTACAAAAGAGTTTTAGAAATAAATGAATAAAACACTATTATAACCCCCCCCCCCCCAAAAAAAAGGAAGGAATACGGACAATTGTAAATATTTAATTCTTACTCCTCAACAAAGGTGCAGTAGACGTATTATACAGTCCCAGTCGACAGACCTAAATAAATAAGGAAGTTTAATACATAGCTCCTTTAAATTGTTACTTTTTAAGGAGTAAAAAATAAAATAAACTGAACGAATTTATTTTTGTCACTTCAATGCAACAAGCAATTGAATTTAAGTTTTTGTCATATATACAAAAAGTTTTTGAAAAAACTCAAGTTTAGGAATACATTTAAAAAAATGATATTATATATTTAAATTTCTTTTTGTTTAACAAAAAGAAAAATATTTCCTTAAATTAAACAAACATTGTACTATATGAATTATCAGCGATTTTAAAAATTTGATTAATTATTTTCCTCTCTTTTTTTAAAAATTTGATAAATCATATTCTCTCCTTTACATCCCTTTTCTCTTTCTCCCTCCCTCTCTGGTGTTCCTAATTTTTTTAAAATCCGGTCATGGACTGAGTACTTTTGCTAGTATGTTAATAAAAGACAATTGTATTGAAATTGTGTCCGTTTTGTGATGGGATTAATTCATACCGGACTTTTAAGAAAAAGAAAATATTTTAAATTTTAAACCAAAATTCTCAAAGAGCATGTGTCACGTTTCATAATCAGGTGAAATGGATTTTAGAAAGGAAGAGAAATATTTTAAATATAACGTTTATACTGAAGTATTATAATAAATTAAGTGATGTTAGTATGTTCACATTATGAAGAGGTGGTGCTGAAAAGTTCATAGTACAACCAAGAAGAGTGATTTGTTTTTTTTTTGTTTTTTTCTTAAAGCCTAGATGGAGGGTTTAGGTGAATGTATATTGTTATACAATTGCAAACTAAATTAAAATCCATTTACCCATCTATGGGTTAAATAGAAAAATGTATTTATAAAAAAATTGTATTATCTATTAAGAATTGATTTATTTCAAAACTTTATCGGCATTAAATGACCCACTGAGGTTGATATGCCATAAAACAAAACCAACAAACAAACAAAATCCATTTAATAATGCATAGTAGTAGCACAGCTTGGATCTGTGTGGTAAAGTGGGGAGCTGATGGTAGGTGTGACACTCCACCTCAGATGTAAAACAATCTTCCTGGTCTAGTGCTAGTGAACAGGAAATAGACTCCCACGCAGTCTGGCTGCTACTGATGATAGGCCACTGCCTATTTTACTTTACTTACAGTAAAGTCTGCAGAGTAGTTTATTGTTGGTATTAGCTGAACAGCTAGGGAGTCTATCTCCTTTTCACTTATGCTAGACCAAGGAGATTGTTTTTGCTGAGTTGTGCCTCACTTATTGTCAGCTCCCATGATTAAATTAATGAAGCTGTGCTACTCATTCACTGACTTTGTGAGGACCTGTATCAAACTCAGAACCTTGCGATAATACATAGTTATCATAGCTGAATTCATATACTTTGATTCTGATGAATTAGGTTTTTGATTGAATTGAATTTAAATTATATGAAAAGTTGATGTGAGAAACGGATTTAAAATTGCCCTGTTCGATGGGGCAGAATACACCAACTGCACCTCTGCAGAGGGGTAAAACGCCCCCTACCTCTCTAACAGGGTGGTGACCCGTGATGTTTAAGGACGGAATCTTGGTGGCTGAGCAGTCCATGACATGCATCACTCCACTTATGCCAGATTTGGTAGTTGGAGAGGCTCTCTCTGATCAATCAGCTGGTCATATCAAGCCCTAGCACCTATATGATTGCCCCAACCCTTTTGTCATAGAAAGTGGTGACTGAGAGTCTTAGTGTCCAGGGAACAATGTTAAACTGCATTTAATGGTCTGATTCCAATTTTTGAGCTCTGGGGATTGTGGAGTACTCCTTCATCACCATTACTCCCAGGCCCACCCTGACCTGGAGTGGTAGTACCTGTTATGGTCCCATCTATGGGTTAAGTAGAAAAAAATGAATTTTAAATAAATGTTTAAAAAAATTGCATTTAAAAAAAATTTGAATACCCATCTAGAATGAATAAAAGAAAACGTCTTCAATATAAAATAACCCAACAAGGGTTGACATGCTGTAAAATCTAACCAACCAACTCGATTTAAAAAGAAATTAATGAAAGTATTTAATTGTACTTTGTTGTATTTATGTTTTCTCTGGGAAAGAATTTCTCAGTTTCTGCCTATAAATGATGTCTGGTTCAAAACTGTCTATTTTCAAATTTCTTCTTTTTTCTTCTTTTTGTAGAAAAAGAAATAATGCAAATTCAGAAGGAAAATGTGCAAGAACAACATCAGGATGATAATGAAGAATCAGATGAGTCAGAAGAAGAGTCTGAAGAAGATGATGTACCTCAAACTGAAAAGGTTAGAGTTAATCATTTGAAATGAGAAGAAAATGCAGTTATCAAATTTCATGTTATTCCTCTTGATCTCTCCGATCAATTGACTGGTCACATCAAGCCCTAGCACCTATATGATTGCCCCAACCATATTGCCCTTATGGCAACCTCCAATCCTTCTTATCATATGGGTGCTAGAAGGCGGTGGCTGAGGGTCTACATGTCCTGGAAATGACGTTAAACTCTATCTGATGGTGAGGTTCCAGTTCTGGAGGTTTAGGGAATTTGGAGCACCCCTTCATCACCATTGCTCCCTGGTCCACTCTGACCCAGAGTGGTAGTACCTGTTAGGGTCCCATCTATGGGTTAAATAGAAAAACATGAGTTGATAAACAAAATTGTATTATGCATTAAGAATGAATTTATTTCACAACTTTATCGGCATTAAATGACCCACCGAGGTCAAACCAAACCAAACCAAACCATCTTGATCTGATTAGTAAATGATCACTTGAAATAGGAAAAGTAAATTCTTACTTACATATTACACACACACACACACACACACACACACGCGCGTGTGCGTGTATGTATATATATATATATATATATATGCTTCCCACTCCATGGTTGAGCACTGGGGTGGGCATTAATTGAAATTTCACCGTTTGGCATTAGCCGTTACTCACCTGTCTGCTGTTTACAGATTTGAGTTCTCTGGTGATAGTAAAAACAATTAATTGTTCACTCCAGACTGACAGCTGCTGATAGCTGCAAGGGTAATGAACTTAGCAGACAAAATTTCTGTTGGGTTTTGATCCCGGCTAGAGGTCGTCAAGTTGCACTGATGAGAAGTAAACTTCGAAACGCGTGTCTGTGGATGACTGATATATATATATATATATATATATATATATATATATATATGAGAAATGGCATATAGACAGCAGATGCTATTTGCATCTGTTCCATTCAGTCACCCAGCCAAAACTATCTTTCTCTTCAAACGCTTGGCTTTATCCAATCAGACACCAACAACAAGGTTTGTGAAAGGTTAAGTCCTGTCAATTACTTATACATTTCCCCCCCCATGATTCAGAATTAACGTTGTTTTGAATTTCTACACTACTGTGCATAGTTTATAGGCAACCTATTGATTATGTAACAGTGCAGCCATACAGTAGCACTGACACGGCTACAGCTTGTGAGAATGTTTGCTTTATAATGAGAATTTTATTTATGTTTTGGAATTTATTTGGATTCTTTTTTTTTTCTTTTCTTTTTTTTTTCCCAGTTGAGCGTAATCAAAGAAAGTTCAGAAAATGCAACAGTTAAGAAAAAAAAAGAAAAAAGATGTGATTATCTGTTCGACATATTGTCGCATAATACGAGCAGAGAACGCATTGAAGCTGATCCTCGTCCATCTCTTGATACAGTCAGAAAACGATCATCAGTGGAGAATACTAAAAAAACAGAAATGAAAGGGCTCAAAAAAGATGTTCCCTTTCCGGTCGAATCAAAATATATGACGAGATCTCTTGCGTCCAAACTGAAAGGCAAACCCGATTCTCCGAAAAAACCCCAGAAAAATCTCAAAAGCAAACCTGATTCTCCGAAAGAAAACCAGAAAAATCTCAAAGTCATTCCGAAAGAGACGAGATCTAAAGCAAAAACAGCTACAAAAAGGGCTGCTGATGAATTGAACAGCCCTCACCCTTTGTCGAACACAATAAATAAGGACTCTGCCGAACCCGCCAAGGAAAAGATCTCAAATTCAGGGAAAAAAAGAGTAGCCAAGAAAACCACCCCACCTGCAAAACCATCCAAGGTGAAAAAAACTGAAACGCAGAAAGCCTCACGGACTAAAAAGCAAGCGACTCGTCAACCAAAAACTGCACAAAAGACACAGAAAGCACCTGTCGTCAAGAAACAAACTATTAAAAGTCCCGAACCTGGCAGTTCCAAAAAGACAGTCACAAAGGAAAAGAAAAAAGAATTGGGCACGAAAATGATCAAAGACTGGACAGATGAAGAAGTACAGAAATTATTGACGTAAGTATTTTTTACCTGTATTATTTTTTATTATTCCAAATATTGTTCTCATCTTTACTGTTAAGTACACAGCGTTTTGGCTGATTTACCCTCCAGTCTTCTTCAGGTATTTCTTATTGAACTTGGAAACCTTCTTGTCGAAGAGAAGGTTCCCGAGTCCGACAAGAAATATCTGAAGAAGGCCAGGTTTATTGGCCGAAACGTTGTGTAGATAACAATAAAGATGAGGACAATTGTCTGAATAATCCAAATTATCAAGCCTCATCTCAAATATTCAGAGAAATGGTATGTTTTACCTGTTTTGGGCATCCTGTAGTTGTGTAATGGTTAGCATGATAGACTTTGCAGATCCATTGCTACAGAATAGCAAGTTCAATCCTTGCTGGATGCCCCAACTTTTTGACACATCCTACCCAGGTTGGTAGAGCAAGTGGCCATACAGCTGCTTCCTTTGATATAATGGTTAGCAAGCTAGTCTTGCAGATCCATTACTAGTGAATAGCAAGTTTGATCCTTGCTGGATCCCCTTACTTGCAACGTTGTGTCGAATCCTACTTGTGGTGAATGGGTTTGGTAAAAAGGGCTTCCCATCATGGTATAATGGTTAGCAAGCTAGTCTTGCAGATCCATTACTACTAAATAGCAAGTTCCACGCTAGATGCCCCATTCACTTAGAAAGCACCATGGACTGTAGTTTACCCAATTAAATAAAAAGTGCTCAATATGAGTAATAGAGCATATATATTTAAGTTAGGATAACCTAGATATAGAAACAATGGCACTAGATAACTGTCAGTTTCTCGCCTATACGATCACACAATCATTGAATCAGGACTGTCTACATATATATGGGCTGGTTTAATCCAGTTTGTAGAGCATCTGCCTAAAAATCACACGGTTTGATACCTGCACTAGCCAATTTGGGATCTGTATGATAAAGTGTTGAGCTAATGGTAGGTGTGCCGCCCTGCTTCAGATACTAAAATAATCTCCTTGGTCTAGACTTCCTCACTGTCTGGTTCATACTGACATTAGGCCGCCTTGCCGCCTTTACTTTTTTTTATCTATCTATCTATCATATATATATATATATATATATATATATATATATATCCCGATGGTTGGGTCATGTGCGTCAGATGGATGATGGACGAATCCCGAAAGACATCCTCTATGCAGAGCTTTCATCTGGTAAGAGACAGATTTGTCGCCCCCAGCTGCATTTCAAGGATGTCTGCAAAAATGATCTCAGGTGCTTTGTTATTGCCCCTTCAAGCTGGGAAAATTTGACTCCGGACCGCTCTCGGTGGCGGAAGGCTCTCCGTAGAGGACTGTTCATGTCAGAAGTCACCCTGACACAACACCATGAAGCCAAGAGGTCCAGAAGAAAGCAGTGGCAACAAAGCACCGGCACATCGACATCTTCAGGGACAGCCTTCACATGCGACATCTGTGGTCGAGAATGTTTTTCAAACATCGGACTTGACAGTCACAGGAGGTGCTGTAACTTCAGGGACACGAAAGCTTTATTATAGTCGTCTGAGACTGAAATACCAATATATATATATATATATATATATATATATGAGAGTAAACAAACAGTTTGAGATGGCGATTTGAGTTATAGTCAGGAAGCTGCTTTGTGTGTGATTCGAACCCTAAGCAGCTTCCTGACTATAACTCTGCTGATGAGGCATAATAGGCCGAAATGTACATGCAGAGATCGACTTTTTCTCGATTTGTTTACGCCTTACATTTGAACAGATATATTCGCCTAATTCATTAATTATCAACTAATTAATTTTCAAATTAGGTATGACTTCAATTAAGCACATATTCTCAAAAAAAAAATATATATATATATATATATATATATATATATATATATATATACATACATAGTTACGATGGTCATTCAAAAAGTTCAAGCCCTCACCAGAAAGAAAAGCCACTTCTCATAAAACCAGAAAAACTAATTCCTGTCTTAAGTTCTTTGCAGGTCTGTTGCTTACAAAAGTTAGAGGTGTGCAAGAAATCTAAAAATGTACAAAACACAGGCCTGAGTAGTAAGAAAATATCTTGGTGAGGCTTAGAACTTTTTGAACAACCCTCGTATGGTCATTGGCTTAGCTTAGTCTGTCACAAGGCTATAATACTAGAGCATTCATTGAGGAGTAAACCCAAGACGCTAACCATTTGATCTGCAAGATGGGCTTATTAATGATTACGTCATGGTAGGATAAGAATAGTGGGTATTAGTTTGAAACCAACACTCAGTCTTTATAATGTCTTAGTGCAGAGTTTTTCAACCAGCAAGCTTCGTGGCACACTAATGTACCATGAAGCTTCCGTGGTTGTGCCGTGAGTGTTGAGGATGGTTGATCATCATCTTATATTTTTATTCTATTACTTTAATATTTTTTGTTTTAATTGATTAAAAATCTACCTTTAGAAATAAAATTACGTTGTTTTCTTTTACACCTGTAGCACATTTTCATTATTCCTTTTCTTTTAAAATTTAAATGATAAAATAATTATGTTTATATACTGATGGTGTAAGCGATCAATTTATTGCCTAGCTCATTGTGCCGTGAGATGAAAAAGGTTGAAAAACTCTGTGTTAGTGCATCCATAGATACACTAACACTGAAAATTTGGTAAAGAAAGACACACAATTAACTCTCATGAACAATGCACATATGAATGTTTAATATACATAATATATAACAACAAATAATAGACTATATATGTCCCAAACAAGTTAATTGCTCATGGGCATCCCATGGTGGTGTAATGGTTAACAAGCTAGTCTCACAGATCCATTACTACTGATTACCAAGTTTGATCATTGCCGTTTGCCCTATACTTGCGACCTTGTGTTACATCCTACCCATGGCAAACTGGTTGGGTATAAGGAGTGTCCCATCATGGTGTAATGGTTAACAAGCTACCCGTGACGAAAGGGTTGGGTAAATACCTAAAAGTGTACTTGATTTATTTTGTTGTTGATCATCTTTCTTTTTTTTTTCTTTTTTTTCTAAAAATTTTGTGTTTCTAATCATTTTTTTCTCTCTCCATTCAGAGCGATGTCCCGTGTACCAAAAACTGCTTCTAACTTTTGGAAAAAGGTTGCAAGTTATGTTGGTCGAAGCCCTGAAGAATGTACCAATTATTATTGCGGTTGTGATCTTTCCAATCTTGATTGGAAAGATTTAAAGAAAGATAAAAAAACAGGTAAGTGCTTTTTTTTTTTTTTTTCTCAAATTAAGCTGTGTTAAGTATTGTGTTATTATCCTCCTTAACCAGGATTGAACCTACAACATAGAAATGATTGTCACTTAGAAATGTATTAATTCAACCCTTATAATAGTTTTGATTAATGAGAAGAGATCCTCTTTGGTTTGAATTCAGCTTTCTTTTTAGACTAGTTGCCTAACCAGGGTTAAAGATCCCAACTGCCCTACCATTAATTACCCTCGGTAGGTCTTCTGTGCAGCATCCAGTATCCACACAGAGCTGGTCAATGTAGGTCTTTGCTGGACGACCCACACTGCTGTGGCCATGTGCTGGCTTTCACAAGAGAACGTCACTTATGAGTTTGTCCTTGTTTCTCCAGCAGTGTCGAGCATGTGCTGGTCATCTCACTCAGATGGTTTGTGTGATAGAGGGCAAGTGGCCATACAGCTGCTTCCTTGTGCGGTGTTATTTCCATGATTTGTTTAAGATTGCATGCCGCATTCGTGTGCAACTCCCATGTAGCTTATTCTCTAGCCACTTCATTAGGGCCCAAGTGGTGCAGCCATACAATAGTACTGATACAACTACAGCTTAGAAGAATTATTGCTTTAAGTTGTCCGTGAGATATGGATTTTCATATGAATAGAAATCTATAACTCCTCATCTACTCTGCACTCTTGGCTGGCTCTATAGAATACACTGACTGCACTTCTGCAGAGGGGTAACACCTCACTCCCCCTGAATTTTTCATTTGTACTTGATAAAATTTTAATAATCTATTTTTGTTTTTTAATTTTAGAAGAACCACAAGTTATAAAAAAGAAAAATCTTCATATATACGACATCAGCGACAGTTATGAAGATGACCTTTTTGAATGTGAAAGTTTCTTTGGACAGACAAAGGTAAGACAAAACAATAAGCCCAACTTTCTCTGATTAACTTAGGTTTACAATAATTGTTTTTATTTTTATTTAACCAAATTAATAATATCAATCTATCAATACATAGGGGCAGGTTTAGCTCAGTTGCTAGAGCGTCTGTGTTGAAATAATTTTGTGATATAAGGCATGCTGTAATCCACCACTTAAACTTATAGACTAAGCAAAGTCACATGGTTTAAACCCCAGCCAATCAACAGCCCGAAATACGTGGTTAGTTAACTATTTAATTGCTGATATTGACAGCTATTTATTTGCACCTTATTTGATATTGACTAACGGACCTGCAACACTAAGGAACACCAATGAACAACCAAAGGATCATACCCAACACTAAGGACACCAAGGAACAACCAAGGAACAACCAAAGGTTTCTTCACTAAGGATTGCACTCTGCTTAATACATGGGATCTCTGCTTAAAGCCTAAGGATGGACACAAAAATTGTAACAGGCCGCCTCAGAACCACAATACTGGCCCTTGCCAACTCAGCACGTGTAGCACAGCTTCCAAGCGAGGAGCTGATGGTATGTGTCGCGCTCCATCTCAGACACAAAAAAAAAAAAACAATCTCCTTGGTCTAGCACTAGCAAAGATGGGATAGACTCCCTTGCTATCTGGCTGATACTGACAATAAGCCACTGTGCCTACTTTACTTACTATCTATACATATATAAAGACCAGTTGGTGTGTATGTATGTATGTATATATGTATGTCCAGATGAAACTACAAAAATAAAACAATTAACGATAAAATATATATATGTATATATATATATATATACACATATTTAATATCACTGGTTCTTATTTTTGTGCAAAAATGATGAAGATTTGATTTATCATTGAAGGTATTTAAAAATTAAAATATGCATAGAAATAACATTGAAATTCTCCTCCAAAATGTCCAGCATTTGTAAATCTCAAAAGTAAACAAATCAATACATCCAACCTCACTACCCAGGTGATGCTGGGTAGCCACTTTTAGTATTAAATGTTTATTTCATAGCTAGTTGTATGTTCCCGGCCTATATATTATCTGACTAAATTTAAATATACCCTTTTTAAATCTCATACTGCTAACCATTGGATTTATTTTTTTCCTATTTTCTCCTGCTACAGCTGGTAATTTTGTCCCTAATGACCCCAAATAAATTGCCCAAAGAATCCAACTGAATCTACAACATTAATTAAAATTTTGTAAATCAGAAATCATCAATAACTTAAAACTGGTTGACTTAAAAAAAAAATTGATAGCATTTTTGGATTCCTTGGAACTAGAAATCGTTTTACAGACAAAAATAGGTTACAAAAAGTTGTCATTTTTTGTGACTCCCGTCAAATTTGGAGAGCTAAAAATCAACATAACTCTGCTAATTTTTGGAATTGGAAGCTCAAATTTTGGGCATTGTTTAACTTTATCATAAACCACACTTGGATAAATTTCAGAAAAATTGAAAGGGGTAGGTGACACGGCCTGGATGATTAGACATGGAATTGTGAAAATATTACAAAGGAAATTTGTGCTTGTTTACCAATAAACAATAATTTTCCTTTTTTGAAAAGGAGTGAAATGCAATATCAACAGTTTTATCATTAATTCAAATTGTCCTAATTAACAAAATACTCAATATGGAAATTCATTAAATTTACAAATTTATTGAAGTTATTTCCATTAGCCTATAGAACTGTGTAGATTACACTACATTCTCTTTTTGGGTTGTACCCTGATCACTGCTGACATCCCAACCTACATCATTTTGTACATCCTATCGAGGTATATGTGATATCCAAATTTCAACTCTGTAGCTGCAAAAGTAAAAACATGTAAATATTTCATAATAAAAATCAATACTTGAGAAAATGTTTTGAATATTTCGTCATAAATGATAAATAAATTGATAATTTTTTTTGTTTGAATTTTTAGAAAATTCGTTTGAACCAAGACTGTCACCTAGACAACATATTTGCAGACCTTAGCGTGAAAACACCAAGCTCATCGGATCAAAATTTCCAAACTCCAATGTCCAAATTTTTCCTAACCCCCGTTTCTGAATGCCAGACACCTGCATCGACTTTCTCGGATGGAGATATAAAAATTGATTGGTAAGTTTATTTTAGATTATTTGTATTTTTGTATAATCTGTTGTGCGAGAGAAATATTTCATGTTTAAGATATTGAGTGTATAAATAATTGTCTCTCCATTTCCTTATTTGTCAAACAAATGTTTAGTTGAATTCATTATAGGTTGTGGCTAAATTCAGAATTTAATCATTATTTAAAAAAAATTTAATAAAGGGTTAGGGTAACTGTTCGGCCTTCATCGAAGGCAATCCCCTCTTTCAACACACACATATCTTCTACTATTAACTTGACTACAAACTAGGTCAAACTTACTACCTACATACATGAGACAATCCTTCAAAACTACCACCTCCCCCCAACATCACCTGTGTTCATCCAATGCTATGAGCCCTGACTCATCCTTGGACTCATCAATTCAATCTACACGACTCTCCAAAGAAATTCCTTTAATCTTTTTCTGTCCTGAGGTGTAAAATGAAAGACATTGATCCTTTTTCTCTTATTTCTTCTTCTTCTTCTTAAGTGAACGTATTTTTCTATAATACATAACTTTTATGTTATATTTTTGTTGTAACCTGCTTAGCGAAATAATAACACAGGTAGTCCAGCTGACGTTAACCACGAGAAGTAATCACTTCCGCCTTTTATTCACAACTCAAAAAGATGGCAGAAACGGTGCTTCCATTTCTTAACAAAACAATGGCAGAAACGGTGCTTCCGTTTCTTAGTATACCACAATATACAGTCTCCAGTTTTGTCTTTTATTATTTTATTTCCTTGTTTTATGTTCTTTTGCTGCTGTTGATTAAACTGCTGCCTGATCCCTTTGAACAAATGAGAAGGCAGAATAGTAACCCTACATTATAAGAGCAATTAATCAAGATGTGATGACCAAAAGTTATAAGACATATGACCCCCCCCAAAAAAAAGTTGTATAATACACACCCAATTTGGGTTTGAAAATCTTGAAAAAATAGTTCACATTGTACACTAATTAATTATGGTAACACTAGTTGTAGACCCCCTGTTGGCTGGGGCTGTGGTATACACTGACTGCACTTCTACTGAGGGTTAAACAATGGGGCCACCTGTGGCTTGTGGGTGGTGACCCATGATGCTTAAGGACGGAATCCTAGTAGCTAAGCAGTCCATGACAGGCAACACTCCATTTTATCCCTTACTTAGGCTAGACAGGCAGTCGGAGAGGTGTTCTCCGATCAATCAGCTGGTCATGCCAAGCTGTAGCACCTACATGATTTTCCTGGCCCTATTGTTCTTATGGCAACCCCCCCCCCTTTTTATCATATCATTATTATATCATAGGGTCTTAGTGTCCTTACTGCATCTAATGATGAGGTTCCAATTCTAAAACTCTGTGGAGTACCCCTTCATTGCTATTACTCCCAGATTCCCTCTGACCTGTCTATGGGTTAAATAGGAAATTGAGTTTAAATAAAAAGTTTTGAATACAGATCAAGAATGAGTAAAACAAAAACATCTTTGGCATAAAATAACCCACCAAAGGTTGACATGCCATAAAATCCAACCAATCAACCAACTAATCATAGGTAAGTTAGTGACTGCCTCCCACCACCACCACCAGTGACCCAACTTTCAAAGTTTGAGTGGGTTGCTCTTCAGTCAGATGTCCCAAAAGTGATAAATATCTCTTGATTAAATGCGACTTGACATGAGATGTCAAAACAGTTGATACATTCTCTATGTAATTCGTGTTTGTTATGTTACTATTGAAACAAGTCTGGCTAAACTTTGTTTTGTTTTTTTTTTCTTCCTTTTTTCTCCTCAGGGACAATGCTGATCGATGTGTGAAGGAGTTTAAGAAGAAACAGAAAAAAGGAGCTGGGCGCCTCAAAATGACTAAGGTTTGTATTTTTAAGAAAAATTCCTATTGGCATTTTCTATTTACCTCCCTCTTCCCTCTACTAGCAGAACTACCTGGCATTGCCCGGGATAAAATTAATATTCTTAGGCAGATTTGAAGAACTTTAGGAGATTTACCAAACATGCTCTTTTTTTTTTTTTTTTTTTTTTTTTTTTTGATGACATTTTGAAATTTCACTTTTAAAAGAAAATTAACTAAAATTATCTCAAATCAAATTCAAACAGAAATTAAGTATATCTAACCCATTAAATACTAAGATGAGTTAAAAATGTTTCCAATATTTTGAGATACAATTCAGGAAGTCTGGATGCTTTTGTTGAAGTCATGAAGGTGACAAATTATATTGGACTGAGATGCTGAGCTCCCCTGATACTCTCCAAGAGCTACTTGCTAAATTTTGAGTAGGCACCCATGGTAATGGTTATCATTGTATGAAATGGAGATAGCGACACAAGTTCAAATCTTAGACCAGGCTGGATGAATTTCAAATAGTTTTAATACCCTTGGGAAAGGTATGAATCCAACTATTCTCCTTTCAGCTATGGGTAAATAGTAGGGAAGACTAGACTCTTTAACTTTAGTTTAGCAACCTGTCTAGGAGAAGGAAAACTCTAAATTCAAACCTGATAAACTCCGCTTAAAATTATATGGTAAGGTAAGGAGCTGATTGTAGGTGTTTTGCTCTACATCAGACACAAAAACAATCTCGCTGGTCTAACGCTAGTGAAAAAGGGATAGACTCCCTCACTATCCAGCTGATACTCACAAAAGGCCACTGTACCTATTTTACTTACTTTACTCACAATTTCACATTCTTATATATACAAGGTGTGTCAAAAAAGTATCAAGATTTTTTGTACCTCTTGACACACCTAGTATTCTGAAAAAAAATGTCCCATTCATTCTTCATTTCTATCTCGGTATATACAGTTTTAATCTTGGTACTTTTTTGACACACCTTGCATTCGGAAAAAATAATGAATGGAAATGTTTTTTTTTTTTTCAGAATACAAGGTGTGTCCAAAAGTATGAAAAATCTCGATACTTTTTTGACACACCTTGTATATATAGATGAAAATTACTCCCCTTATGTTCGAAACAAAATTAAACCCGTCGTGATTTTTTAAAATCGTTATAAATTAATTGTTGATGGATTTCAATCATTTTAATTTTTTTTTTTTGCATTCAGAAACCAAATAACTGAGCAAACTTTACACTTGGCAGTTAATTGGGAGCTCCATCAGAAAGTGCCAAGCCCAGACAGTGAGGCACGTGCATGTGCATTAAACACAACACTTTTGTCCCAAGCATTTTGGAAACATTTCTATTGGGATTACCCTTGTATGATCTGAAAACCCACCAGTAAAGAACTAAAATATTAATTTTTTTTTTTTTAAACAATTAAAAAAAATTTTTTTATTTGCAGAGACTTGCCGAAATAAAGAGTGAACTGAAACCAAAGACGTTGCAGTTGGGGTCGCTCGTTGATGAATTGAACAAAATTAATAATATTCCCAAGAAAGAAGACGAAACGGAAGATTCAATTCAAAATGTTTATTTCTCATCAGAAAGCGAAGATTGAACCCTCCTCATTTCTCGTGGTTTTTGTTCTTCATTTTTTAAAGATTTTAACTTTTTTGTCAGAACAAAAACTTTTTCTCCTTTCCCTTACAGCAAAAATGTACACGCCAGATAAGTTTTAATTGTGAACAAATGAAAACATCATTCACTCATTCATCCCTTCAATCATTTGTATAAATCACTTATCATTTATTTCATATTAATGAATTAGGATTTGAATTATTTAATGTAAACAAAACCGTCATTGTACACATCATATCCTTTTGTTTTTTTTGTTTTTTTACTTCATTTCATCATCAAATTATGTAATTTGAAAATAAATTTTACCATCCAACTGATTAGATGTTTTAAATGTTTTCTCTTTTGGTAATCTTCAAGATACACACTCCTTTTTTCAGCTTTTTAATAAAAAGAAATGCTCCCTTCAAGTTAGCACCATATGCTATTTTAATCTGCTTTTTTTTTTTTTTTTTTTTTTGAGAAATAAATTTGTTTTTCAACTGAATTCTGAAACAAATTGATAAAGTTAATTCATTAGTCGTCCCCCCCCTCCCCGCAAAGAATCTCCCAAATGTTCATATCTATTGAAAAATGTTTAAAATAAGTCCAATGAGACAAATCCCCAACCTAGCATCTATATAATTGCCCCAATCCTTTTGCCTTTAAGGCAACCCCCAACCCCTTTTTATCATATGGGTGCTAGAAGGCAGTGTCTGAGGGTCTTCATGTCCTGGGAATGACGTTAAACTAACTGATGGTGAGGTTCCAGTTTTGGAGGTTTGGGGAATGTGGAGCATCCCTTCATCACCATTGCTCCCTGGTCCACTCTGACCTGAAGTGGTAGTACCTGTTAGGGTCCCATCTATGGGTTGAATAGAAAAACATGAGTTTATAAAAAAAATTGAATATCCATTAAGAATGAATTAATTTCAAAACTTTGTTAGCATTAAATGATCCACCGAGGTTGATATGCCGTAAAACAAAACACACCCCAAAATAACTCATTGCAAAAGTAAATTATTTCAGGATTCAAAAGATTCAGATCACAAAACAACAAGTTTATTTAAAAAAAAAAAAAAGATCAAAAGAGTGTACAAGGCTGGCTCCTGCTGCTAATTTGAAGGGAGCATTCCTTAAAAAAGATAAAAGACTCAAGGGAGCGTATCTTGAAAATACCCCATCTTTTTGCAACCAATAGAATTTATTAGATAAACTAGTGGGGAACATAGATATACCACGGTATGATAATTTGATTATTACAACATTTTAGCTCAGTAGAGCATCCACCTCTGAACCACAACATTCAGGGATGGATACCTGCCCTCACTAACTCATGAGCATGGGTAACACAGCTTGGATCTGTGTAGTAAAGTGGGGAGCTGATAGTAGGTATGGCACTCCACCTCAGATGCAAAAACAATCTCCTTGGTCTAGCGCTAGCGAAAAAGGGATAGAATCTCTTGCTCTCTGACTGATACTGACAATAGGTGTTAGAATATTTTGGGTATATAAGGTGTGCTGAAGTCCACCAGTTAAACTTATAGACTCTGTGTGGGCGCGTGGATTAAAGCCAGCCAATCAACAGCTCGAATACGTGGTTGGTTAACTATTTAATCACCGTTCATTTGCACGTATTCGACACAGGCAAACGGATATGCACCAAGGACTCTGCTCAACCAAAGGATTCTACCCAACACTAAAGAACAACCAAAGGATTTTACCCAACACTAAGGGACTCCAAGGAACAACCAAAGAATTCTTCACTAAAGATCAGCCTCTGCTTAACGCCAGGGATCTCAACTGTAAAGTGCTCTCTCATCTGCAGCCTAAAAATTGTAACAAGTTGCTTATCAGATAGTCAAGTTCTTTCTGCTATGAGGACTTTTAACAGAAGATATTCAGAAACAGGTTTCATTCATGGCATGAAAAAAAAAAAAAACTGCTAAAAATATGACATTGTAAACTGACTAACTTCAGCCATCAGTAAATGTCTCCACTCTTTTTATAGTTGATCTTTAAATGTTAATAGTCCAAATTAAAAGCGCAGTAAGGGTAACCCTGAAGGCAAACTCTTTTAAATGCAGCAACTTGATGAATCTTCTTCTGCTAGAAATTCAACTGAACTCAACTGATGCAAAAGAACAATATATTTTTAGTATTATCTGCGTTATTCGGACTATTGTCCTCATCTTTATTGTTATCTGTACGTTTCGGCTGATGTGCTCTCCGGCCTTCTTCAGGTATTTTTTGTCACACAAGAAATACCTGAAGAAGGCCAGAGGGCATATCATCTGAAACGTTGTACAGATAACAATAAAGATGAGGACAATAGTCTGAATAACGCAGATAATACTAATCATCAAGCCTCATCTAAAACATTCAGAGAAATAATATATTTTTATTGTAACTGTTTACAACTCTTTTACAAAGTGATAAAAATAATTCTTTTTACCAGTCCAAGGAACTACTAAGACAAAATTCTTCTTGAATGACTTTTTCCCCTTCACAAATTTTGAAACGGCTTCTGATCTGGGCGGAAGTTGTGTTGCATCTTGGGAAATTTAATAGAACTCAAATTATGGGATGTCAATCCACCAGTCTTGCATAGACTGTCTCTACATAAAAAGGGTGAATTTGTGGGTCTATCTAAAAAGGGAAGGGGGATATGCCTAACTGATAGGCGCATCTTAAGCGACAGCTACAGACCTTATTTTTTCAATGCAGGTAACAGTGGGGAATGAGAAAAGTGTTTTTTTGCATTGGGCTTTATTCTGTATACCAAAACTTTTCTTATTCCTCAATGATACAGGCATTGGAAAATTGGAACTTCACCACTTGATACAGTTTTAACATCATACCCAGGATACTAAGACCCTCAATCACTGCCTTCTAGCACATATGATAAAAAGAATTGAGGGTTTGCCAAAGGGGGAGTTGAGTTGGGATAATCATATAGCAAGGTGCTAGGGCTTGAGGTGACCAGCCGATTGGACTGCCTATCTGACTGCCTATCTAGCACAAGTTGGGTCAGAGTGTTGTGTTTCATGTCATGGACTGTTCAGCCACCAGGATTCTGTCCTGAAGCATCATGAGTTACCACCCATGGCTATTGGGAGGGGCTCTTACCCCTCTACAGAGATGCAGTTGGCGTATTCTACTGGCTCAGCTGACAGGCACTGTGCCGTATTTGACACTGTTCTAGTGGGCCATAAATAATACACTACAAGACTGAAGCTGCAAGCCATAAGATATCTTACTGGTTGAATTGGTTCGTGGGACAGACTTTTGGCTGCTTTATATAAACAAAAGATATGTAGATTTTTTTCTGCTATTTAAGGAAGATGCCTTTCATGTTTCAGAATACATTTTGGGAATTACTACATACCATACTAGAAAAAAAAAAAAAAGTCTGAATGAGTTAGGATAATAAATATTGGAAGGTGCTCAATATCTACTTGTAAAGCCAGTTTAGGGAATCAAATAAAAAAAATCCCTAAATTTTACTTTTGATGAGAAAAGAATTCTTACCAGACAAAATACTAAAATACTAATTCTTGAATTAAATCTTTAAAGTATATAATTTTGATTTTTCGGACTGGTGTCCTCATCTTTGTTGTGGTATGTAAAAACAATGTTTCAGCTGCTTCTTCAGGTGTTCCCTGTCTGAGCGTAACAATGACCCAACCTGGGAAATCATTTTCAATAGTTTGACTGTTGATCAAACAAAGCGTTGAAGAATATTTAAAGATCTCATTCAAATAAGGATGTTGTTTTTGCATGCCTATCAATCTGATATGTGTCATGAGAAGTGTCACGATCATCTAAAAATAAAAATAATAATCTCTGATTAATAGGTATGCAATAATGTAAATAATGATGTCATTGTTTTTTTTTTTAAGAGCCCAGTCTGCCTTACTATTTACCGGAAGGAACTTCCCAAGAATATTAGTGTTATATGAATTGCCAACAGCCTTGTCCTGGGATAGAACTTTGGCCACTGTATCCATTTCCTACAACGATAACCATTACAACATGAACACTCCTTCATACAGTGTGGGGCACAAGTAATAGGAAATAAACAAAAATTAAAAAATAGTTGATTTGCCATTAAACAAAACCAACCAATACCAATAAATTCCAAATTAAAATCCAAGCAGTTATTTTTTTAAAACTTAAATGTTTACATTCTTTTAAGCAAGGCACGAAAAGGAGTGAGGCGGAGAGAAGAGTAGCCTCGACAGCAAAGAGAGCCAGAAAGAGGGAGAAAAAACAGCAGTCCCAGAAAGCATCACAGTGTGTGCAGTCAGTGCATCAAAGCAGTCACTCAGGGATAGGGCTGCACAGTCACTTGCGCAGATGCAGATAATTTGTTTATTTATTGTTTGGACACTACTCCATCATCCTTAGTGGATGGAAAGGGGCCAACAACAACAACAACATTGGCAAAAATCATAAAAATAAATTTTTGGATTTCTTTTGGTTGGTTGAATTTTATGGCATGTCAATCCATATTATTTAGAGTTAAAAAAAAAATCTGATACATGTGCTATAAAAGCAAATAATGATGTCATTGTTTTTTTTAAAGAGCCCAGTTTGCCCTGTTATTTCAATTTTTTTTAAAAATTCAATCCATAGATGGGACCCTAACCGACTTTTTTTGGCTGCAAGAAAATAAAAAACAGGAAATTGCAGAATTAGGTAATCTTGAACTTTAAGGGATTTAAAAAAAAAAAAACCCAAAAAACTCAATTCTTTTAAAACACTTTTTTATTTAACCCATAGAGGGGAAGTCTAACAGGTACTACCACTTTGAGTGGACCGGAGAGTAATGACGATGAAGGGATACTTCACATTCCCCAGAGCTCCAAAATTGGAACCTTACCATTAGATTGAGTTTAACATCATACCCAAGATATTAAGACCCTCAGTTACTGCCTTCTAGCACCAATATGATAAAACAGGTTGAGGCTTGCCATAAGGGCAATAGGGTTGGAACAATCATATAGGTGATAGGGCTTGACGTGACCAGGTGATTGATTGGAGGGAACCTTTCCGACCCCCATTTAGTCTAAGTAAGGGCCAAAGTAGAGTGTTGCATGTCATGGACTGCTCAGACACCAGGGTTCCATCTTTAAAGTCGCCACACACAGCCGACAGGTGGACCCATTGAGAGAGTCTTACCCCCACTACAGAGGTGCATTTTAAAGCTTTTTGAAGTTTAGTTACAAATTTTAGTCAAATTTTTTCAATGAGCAACTGTTGGAATATTTTGGTATATACGGTGTGCTGAAGTCCACCATTTAAACTTATAGACTGTGTGGGCACGTGGATTAGAGCCAGCCAATCAACACGCTCAAATACGTGATTAGTTAACTATTTAATCACGTTCTTGAAAGCCGTTCATTTGCACGTATTCGACACGGCTGAATGGATCTGCAACCAAGGACTCTGCTTAACCAAAGGATTCTACCCAACACTAAGGAACACTGAGGATTCTGCCTAACATTAAGGACCAACCAAGGACTCTTCCCTAAGGGACACAAGGGATTTCCACTGTAAAGTGCTCTCACCTGCAGCCTAAAAATGGCGACAAAAATCATAATAGCAGATTTTCTGGAACAAATTATTTAATGGAAGATTTTTTTCTTTTTTTTTTTTCTTTGTTTAGAAATGTTTTCCTTGTTTTGAAAATAAAAAATCTTTGAGTGAAATGTGTTTTGACAATCGTTTCTGTAAATATAAAAACTAAAGTTAAAAGAAAAAACAAAAATTCTTTCAATCCAAATGGGTGAGGCTATATTTGCAGCAGTGAATAAAAACAATCGAATAAAACTAATAGTTTAATTTCTCAAGAGATTAAAACAATTTCTTTGCTTGAAGGAGTTGAATATGTCAAATTTTTGGCCGATTTTCAGGTCTTCCTTTTATTATTGTTTTTTCTCTCAACTTTCTGGCATAAAAGTAATCAAAACTTTAATGTTAATATAGGAATAGTTAAGTATTATTTAGACTATTGTCCTCATTTTTATTGTTATCTGTATTTCTTGTCCTAATCAGGAGCCATCACAAAACTTTGAACCCAAACCTTTATTCAATCTGCAGGGATATCCTGTTCTCATTCTGCTAACCATAATAATCCAAATAATACTAATTATCAAGCTTCATCTAAAAAATTCAGAGAAATAGGAATAGTTTACAATTAAAATAATTTGCATCTAAAGATCTGGTCATTCACGAATAATGTCTGATCAAGTTGATCAATGGAACCTTATGACTAAACAAAATTCAAATCTACACAGGGGAGGGGGGGGGTTAAAGTTTACATATTGGACATGTATGCCAAAGGGGTAGGGGGGGTCCCCTTAAAAGAAAAATTGTGATATTGTAAAAGTAGTGTGATGGCCACTCATGATGTCATTCACATATGAACTGTTCAAAATATACAACTCATTTAAATGAACGAACAAACTGGCTGTGATGTTTAAACCTTTCTGGTATCAAAAACCTGTAACCTAATATTTGTGATTTTCTCAGTGCCCACCAAAGAATTAAAAGTTTATATTTATAGTTTACTGAAAGAAATATCAATCTTCATTTGTTCTCCCATTCGTTTGAGATATATGGATTTTTTTTGGTTTAAATTACCCTCATTTTATTAATGTTCATCCATTAATTATAGCTTTTTGCAATAAAATCAAAATTGGCTTGGTTTGGTTTCTTTGATTAATGGCATACCAAACTTTGTGGGTTATTTAATGCCAAAACAATCCTTGAAAAATAGTAATGGTACTATTTAACTCCTAGC
Organism: Doryteuthis pealeii; assembly: GCA_023376005.1. NCBI lineage: Eukaryota > Metazoa > Mollusca > Cephalopoda > Myopsida > Loliginidae > Doryteuthis > Doryteuthis pealeii. The sequence continues at coordinate 91,165,700 of CM042141.1, forward strand.
TGAGTGGACGAGAAGGTTCATACCTTTCCCAACGATATTAATCTGAAAGAGTAGAGTTAAAACTTGTTTACTATGACGTCGCAGTCCAGCATGTTAACCACTATGCCACCGCCCTGTCGACTGGGGCTGTAGAATAAACAGACTGCACCTCTGCAGGGGGGTAAAATCCAACATGGTAATAAAATACTTGAGAAATGGAAGGAGAAAGAACAAAGAACTTAAATATCCTCATGAAAAAATATTTTCCTAAAGTAATGGACTTGTTCATTTTATTGTTTATTAATTTTGATTAAATTCTTTTTGTCTAATAGCATATTAACCTTCATGGGTTATTTAATGCCAAATTCATCCTTGTAGATGATCATCACAGGTACTATTTAACCCATAGTTGGGGGGGGGGATGAGAGTTTTCATACATTTTCCAAGGATATTAGTCCAAAAATGAAAATAATATTCTGACTGGAGTCTGACCTCACTTATTACAATATCACAGTCCAACACACATTATGCTATGCCTCCTTATTGTGTTTATCCAAAAATGTTGGGTATGTTAACCATTTAAAGACAACAAAAAAAATCTCCCTCTGTTTCAAAACTTTATCTGCATTCTTATTTAGTTTCATTAGCCTTTCTAATTTAATATAATATTTTATTACATTAAATCTTAAATACTTGCACCTGGAGGGTGAATATATTTGCTAGTATATCTTATTATAATGGAGAATGTGTGTTTTTCTGTCTGTAACCAAAACTATATTACTACTCAAGTCACAATTCCCTTCGTTATTTACATCACATTCTCCATGATTTTATTTATATTTAAACCTCAATTATTAATAAAATTGCTTCACCTTTTTATTAGTGTTGTCCATATCTACATGATATTTTCCACGTACCCCACTTGTACGGGTCAGGCACAAGGCCCTATTTATGTGGGACCACCCACAAACCGAAGCTCATGGGGTGGCGGGTGAAAAATTGCGTCGATCCTGTCAGCATTCCCCCTCAAGGGGGGCGCCTCAGGCACTGGGCAATAAACCCAGCCCTGCCCCTTTAAATCAAGGGGGCAGGTGTTGCCTGGGGGGATGGCCCCCTGGGATCAACGCCGTTAATTATATCAATGGTCCAGAGGCCGAAGCCACTGTTGACCATATCTACATACAAATAACATGCAATTGTATTTATATATACAAAAAATAGCGGTTTACAGTGTGAATGGGAAGGCTAATTTGCATATTGATATTAAAAATGTGATTTTATTAAATATGTGCTTAGTGTTATTGATTTCTAATTGTTTGGTTTTATTTTAATGAATATAAGCAAAAATCTCTTCAATGAATCTTAAATGAAATCCATTAACAAGAAAAAATAACTCATTTTATTCTTTATTTCCTAATTTAACTAAATAGTTAAGTAAGTAAAATTCAGCAATGAAAGACGGGAGTGATGGAAGAGTAATTTTCATTTCTATTATACCCTCACTCTGTTACATAACTTTTTATCTGCCTTCTTATTAGACTTTCTAATTTAATACGATATTTCATTACATTAAAACTTAAATACTTGCACCCTACGGAGGGTGCATATATTTGCTAGTATATATAAGATACTTATCCTGTTATCTGACTTTGTCATGGGACACTAATCATGTAGTGTGTCTTGGGCAATAATAGACGAGCAGTGCCCATCCCTCTCTACACCTGGTTTGAATTCAGTTTTCCTGAAATTTCAGAATTTTTGGCCATACCTACTTAATGTGTGAGGGCGGAATGTAACTATAAACTACATTACTTAAAAAGTTTAGATCTTGTGTGATATTACCCCCCAACGAAAGTTCTCTTTGTTAGAATGGCCAAAGCTCTAAAATTAAAAACAAAAAACTAACATTATTACAACTAAATCTTAAGTAAAATTGTCCATTTTAGGAGTATCAGAGAATAAAAAATTATTTTATAAACACATTTGTGTGTTATACAAAGGTTTATTTACAATCCACACCACCATTGGGGCAGTAATAGAAATCACTTAAAATCCACTTTTGATGACAACATACATTTTAAAAATAAAATTCATATTACAATAAGTTAAGCAAATAAACAAAGGAGAATACTCAAATTAGCATTTAATAGTTACCTCCCTTATAAAATTAAGATTTTGGTTAGTACAAATGCTAACCCTCTCCAAATCTGACTGGAAATTGATTTATTCTCTAAGAGTATTTTAATATTGAATTAGCAAAAGTCTTGCTTCATTGTGCCATTTTTTGTTATGTTTGAATAACATACATACAAAAAAGGCACTTTTTATGGTGCAATAATTTGCAAACCATTACTAGTGAGTTTGTTTCTCACTGAGTGCTTAATATTTCTGGCCTTGTGTCATATCTAAACTTAACTTAGTACATAATTACATACAAATACTGGATGATTATAATATAGACGGTTTTAAATTTGGATAAATGAACCATAGTATTATCTTCTGGAAAGGCATGAATCTTAAATTACCTGAAAGAGGAATGCTTAAAACCTGGCAAATAACTTTATTGCAGGACTGAAATCATCCTAATTCATTTAATGGATTATTTAATGCCAAAGACATTCTTGTCGAAGAACGAGAGTGGTACTATTTAACCCATAGCTGGAGGGATGAGCGGTGTCCATACCTTTCCCAAGGGTATTAGTCTGAAAGTGAACATCATAGCGTGACTGGAGTTTCAAACTCACTCACCACAATGTCACAGTCCAGCATGTTAGCCATTAGGCCACAGGAAGTCACACCAATTACTGTAAGGAAATGAATTCGAGAGAAAACAAAAAGAGAAAATAAAAGTAGGTTTAGTATTATTTGGGTTATTCAGACTATTGTCCTTATCTTTATTGTTATCTGTACATTTGGCCTTCTTCAAGTATTTCTTGTAGGACTCGGGAACCTTCTTTGCATAATTGGGACCCATCATGGAACTTTGAACCCAACCTTTTATTCAATCCAAGGGGGTATCCTGTTCTCATTCCACTAACCATAGCTGGGGTACAGGTGTTAAGCTGTGTTAATTATTATTCTATGCAACTGTCGCCCTTCACAGAAAAAGTATGTTTGGTTCTTAACTGGATGAGATTTCAAAATACAAATCATTTGTTCTTGTGACAGTATTCACCCTGGGTCAGTTGAGCCAGCCTCATCAAACGTATTTATCTGTTGTGAATTCATGGAAAGAGTAACAAGGGAATAGGAAATTTACAAATGACCCCCCCCCCCAACATATTCTGGTCAGGGGAAGGAGATGCCTTTTTTTACCACAGATTTTCCACAGACGCAGTAATAAGTACGCCAAAAGCTGTTGATTCCCAATGATGATAGAGACACCCTTTGGATTTTTGACAGAGACTTTGACCAGGTTCTGGCCCTAATATCACTGGGTGTCAGACTGTCTGCCCCTACCAAGAACTTGAGTTCCTGACAACAGTTGTCTTCCTATCCTTGAATAAAAAAATGAAGCAAATAAAATGAAAATTGAATTAACTAATAAAGCCAATAATATTTTCAAGAAACTTTTGACAGAAAATAAAAATGATATTAAAGTGAAAATTGTAAAATCCAACAATGAAGAAACTGAGTAGTAGGTACCACCAAAATACATCACGTGATCAGTTTTTACCATATTGAAGGAAGAAACGTGAATATTTTTTTATTTTTTTCTAAAGCTCACAAAATAAATAAAAATAACGAACATAAAGAGTTGTTACAAAGAAAAACAGTTAATTCAAAGATCAAATTATCTGATTGGGGAAAAATTACTCAGTTATCTTGAAAAATAAGTAAAGCATTCTTTTTTTTTTTTTTTTTTTTTACAACAGGGTCAGTTTCTTTGATATTTTTTAGCAGAATTCTGTATTCATGGTTCTTTTACTAAAAAACTCCAGTATAGAAACTTATAAAAATCTTCTGATATAATTATTCAGACTTATCTTTATAGAAAAAAAAGTAAAAAATCCTTTTTTGTCAGTTCATTTTTTCCTATTTCATAAAATAAAATTTTATACATGGTTAAAAAAAAAAAAAATTTCCCCTAATATATTTTTAGAAAAAACCTATTTCAAACATTTTCATGAAAAGGTAAGCAATTATGGACATTCTCGTGAAAATCGGACCATTAATTGATTTTTCATAGAATTAAAAAAAAAAAGCCTCTAGTCGTAACTTGTTTTTGGCTATGTTAAATTTCAGTTGATTTAATGGTGTGAAAATGAAAACATCGTTTTCGTTTATAATTTTCATTATTTCCATAAGCTGAAAATTTAAAAAAAAAATCATCAGAAGTTTTTTTTTAATGTTTCTTCTTTTGAATTGCCAAAAAATGTTCAAGATAATATCAACCTTTATGCAAGTTTCATTGTGTTAAACATATTGGGGGGGGGGGGGGAATTTCAAAGGGCAAATTGGTGGTACCTAGTGAGCAGTAAAAGAAATTATTTTAACAAAAAAATATTGTTTATCATTAAGTTAGAATTGAGTAAAATATTATTTTCGGTAGTTTTATTCATTTTGTTGTAGATAAGTATTACATATATTATTTCGATTATATATATAATGTAACTTATGAATTAAACATTAAAAATGTCATTGATTTTTAATCCTCGGTAGTTGTTTCAAATTAAACAATAGAATTTTTACACGTTTAACTCGTGGGTTTAATGAATCTTGATCGGTAAATTATTTCCTTAAGAATCCAAGGGAGATAATCGGGAGTGGCTTCGATTGTTACATTTATCAATTGAACTTAAAAAACAGGAAAATTTATATTTTTTTAAGAACTTAAAATGTTACAGGAGTATCAGTTTAGATTAAAAGCGCGGTAAGAGTAACCCAAAGTCGAACTTTTTTATACCTTATTTTTCCGATGCAGGTATCATTGGGGAACGAGAAAACAAGCCAACGCCTGGTCTATTTATCAAACTTCTCATTCTCAATGATTGTTTGGTTTCAACCTTCATGGGTTATTCTTGCCAACACCATCCTTGTAGAAGAACAGTAGTAGTACTGTTTAAAAAATAGCTTGGGGAATGAGGAGGTGTGTGTGGGGGGTCATACCTTTCCCAAATCCAAAAGGGAATATAATAGCATGACTGGAGTTTGAACTGTTACTAAAATGTTGCAGTCCAGCATGTTAACCCTTTTCCAAAGGTGATTCCTCCATACGGAATTAAGATTATCTAGGATTTAGACATTAATTCACTAATGCATTTTTTTTTGGTTAAAAAAATTCCTCTGATGGGTCAGTCGTTTTGTTTTATGGCATATCAACCCTTTTCGGGTCATTTAATGCTGAATCAAATCATTTTGATATTCGGTTTACTTACAATACTGCTGACTCATCTTAGTATTGAAATGAGTCAACACTGCTTAACTTTGGTGATCAAGCAGAAACCAGTGCCTTCAAAGTGACTTGACCATAAGTGTCTGTTCAGTGTAAATACAATTTATTTGAACTCACAATGATATCATCACAGTCCAGCACATTAACCACTACACCATGCGGACTCTCGCCAGGTATCAATACAAAAACAGGCCAAAGCTAGGCTTGTTTATCAAAACATTTCCTGTTTCTTCTACATCAGGAATCTACCATACTCTGAGAACATCTTGCTGTACACTCACAAGGTTATTAACCATTTTGCCAACAGCAACCATGAGCACCTTTTTAATTTCTATGTGTTTAAAACAGGTGAGCAGTCAAAAGTCAAAAAACAGCGCAGCTCCCATGACTTTTGGAAACATTTTTTCACGCTTAGAGTTGCTGAAGCATAGAACAAACTACCTGCACGAGTTGTTGGTTGGCAAAACATTGCATAGGCCGATTCTACAAACAGAAAAAATAATGAAGCCATCTTTTCAACAAAGATATTGTTTATATAAGTACAGGGTGTTCTGAAAGTCTTGTCACCCATAGATATTGTTTTAATTTTCATTATTTTTTGTTTTAATAATATAATTAATTATAATATATAATTATACAATTTTTCAATTTCATTTCCAGTGGCTTATTTCATGTAATTAGGATTTATATTTTGGTGGTGGGTGACTCGTCTTTCAGAGCACACTGTAGCTTTTCACACTTCTAGAACAGAGCATGAAGAGACAGAAAGACATTTTCACATAAAAATAAATAAAAATAAAAGTAAACAACATTATCTTTCACACCATCAACCATTGGGAATATATATATTTTTTTTTTTAAAAGAAAAAATTAAAAATTTTTTTTTTATATAGAATTGACAAAGCTTTCATATATACACAAACACATAGGCAATTCATTTAAGAAAATCTAAAAGAAATTCAGTCTTTCATTTAATCAATTGTACTCGAATGTTACATTGGAATAAAAATAAAGCATTTTTTTTAGACTGTATTCAATCAGATTTGATGAGATGCAAAATTGGGAGTTTAATGTACAAATTTCTAGTTTACTCACTTTCATGCATTTCTGATCTTGTACCTGACATGAAATGAAATGAAATTATCATTGTAGCATTTTTAATTTGAAGCATCAGATTTTTAATGTTCTAGTATAAATATTCTTTTTATGAGAGAACATTATAAAGAATGGTTTTCAGCCTGACATTTGACACATCGAACATATCCAATTGGTAAGGAAGGGGTTAAGGTAGATTTTTAAAAGTTGGACCATAGGACTTTGCATTCTGTTGCAGTTGGATTATGAACCACTAGTTTGTTACTGCATGTCACAAAAGAGGAGACAAAAGTACTTATTGATAGATTTTATGTTACATCGTGTCCGAGTGCCACTTTAACGTTTCCATGGCATAACATTTGTAACAGCATTAGTAATTTATCCAAGAATAATCAATACTTTATAAAAAAATAAAAAATAAAAAAAATAGTGCGATAATAATTGTGTAAAATTTATGGGTCTACCACAGTTTTGATTCTTCATGATCTCATCGGGATTGTATATTTTCTAAACACACGGTCCTCATAAGATTATGAAGGGTTGAAAATGTGGTAAACATTTTTTACACACACACACACACACACACACCCTCTTCTATACAAATTAACCACCCTTTGAGGTTGGAAGAGTTATAAAAAAAATAAAAAATAAAAACTTTCAAGAGAAGTAGATTTTTGTGAAATTTCTTGAAATCAAAATTATGTGGACTTGAAGTTTCAACAAAATTGTGAATTTAAATAAAAATTTATATATGTATATATATATATCTCAGAGCAAGAAATTTGAAAAACGCACAGATGTTAATTAATGCCGTTTTATTAGCTGCTTATATTGCAATATTTCAATCTGTTTTGGATCACCATCAGAGCAGTTTTATCATAAATGATAAAAACAGTTTAATGAAAAATATGACCAGTTGTAAAGGAAAATAACTCATGATGGACTTTTTAAGAAAAGAAATATTTACATTTTTAGAAAAATTCTTAAAAATAAAAACATTAATTAACAACATCTGTGCGTCTTTCAAGTTTTTTACTGTGATATACTGTCAGATTCATTTCCTTATTTTATATATATATATATATATATATATATATATATATATATATATATATATATATATATATATATATATATATATATATATACATACACATACATACATATACACACACACAAATAAAATAATAAAAAGCCTGTAAAGAAAGAAATATACAGCAACCTTCCTCCAACATTGTGAACGCACTATGAATATATAATTCTGAACATACAGACACTTTTCCCAGAAAAGATATTCCGATTTTGTGTTAGGGAAGAGAGTGTTTTAAATATTTCATTTGTATAGATCTGCACTCCAAAAAATTCCCCTTAAAAAAAGCAGTAAATAATTGTATAAATAATAACAATAAGCAAACTGCTTTTTTGTAAGAACATATTACAGTAAAAATATAACAAGATTTAGATTTTTTGCATTATAGCCTATTTCAGGAAGCCTAGACCACGTGTCTAAAGTTCCCAATCATCAGATGTGAATGGTGAATTCTTTATGACTTTTAAGGTAGTTGAAGTTTTTTAAATTTTTCTTCAATTGTCCTGTGTTCCTCTGTGTACACCCTTCTGGAAGGTAATTAGCCGATGGACATAAATTAACATCTTGCCCTGTTTGTATTTTGCTGTCTCGTCATTTATTAGGAGTCACTGTTAAATCAATCTATTCCAGATTTCAACTAAAGACCCCCCCCTATTTCCCTTTGATTTATTTCATCTTATCTTCCTATTTTCTTCTTTAATTTTACTTCTCCCCTCCCTCAACCACCGATATATACAATTTTTTTCTAAATTACATATATGAAAATGTCGGGGGGGGGGGAGAGAAAAGAAGTAAAATAAAATTAAAGAAGAAAATAGGAAGATAAGATGAAAGAAATAAATGAAATCAAAGGGAAATGGGGGGGGGGTCTTTAGTTGAAATCTGGAATTGATTGATTTAACAGTGACTCCTAATAAATGACGAGACAGCAAAATACAAACAGGGAAAGATGTTAATTTATATCCGTCGGCTGATTACCTTCCAGAAAGGTGTACACAGAGGAACACAGGACAATAAAAAATTTGAAAAAAAAAAAAAAAAAAAAAAAAAAAAAATCTGTTTTCAACTGTCTTAAAGAATTCATCATTTGCATCTGATGATTGGGAACTTTACACACTTGCTCTAGGCTTCCTGAAATAGGCTATAATGCAAAAAATCTAAATATTATATTTTTTACTTATATAATTTTGCTCTGTGACCGACAATAAGAGAACACAGAGTTCTGCAAACTACAACACTTTTTTTAAAAACTTCTATGTCGTAAGGAAGATTTCTTCTCCGGATTTTGGGATTATATATATATATATATATATATATATATATATATATATATATAAATAAAAAGGGCATCCAATTGATTATTTATCAATTTTTTGTACATGACTTGATGGTTTGGAAAAGAACATATGAGAGAGAGAGAGAAAGAACAAAAATTTGTAATTGTCAATTTTTTTTTTTTTTGTAAATGGCAAAACATTTGAGACAGTAAAATGATTTCTTTTGTTTTTGATTTTTATTCTTTTCTCGCAATTTTCTTTTTCAGTTTTTAAATTTCATTTTCTTTTTTAATAATTCAATCGTGTTGAGTTTGTTTTCATCGATTTTTTTGTAAATGTTTTTTTTTTTTTGTGTGAATTTTAATTTACATGTTAATCTTTGGTTGTATTATTTTTTTTTCTTCAAAGAATTTGTCCGACCCGTGTCACTTTAACGGACACATGGGTAATAATAGTCTTTTGGGTGAAGATGTTTTTTTTCTTTTTTTTTTGTTAACATTTTTTTCTTTTTCTCAGAAAAGAAAGATTGTAACGCTCCCACAGAAAGAAGGCATTGGAGATAGGGTGGGTAGGGGGGTGGAGAAGAATGAAATGGGGGGTGGGGGAGTGGGGGAGAAAGAGGAGCAGCCTCAGCAATATCAAAAGATTAGTCCCGGCCAAAAAGTCACAACCCCTCAGGCATTCTCGTACATTTTCAGACTTTCTTCAAGTTTGCTTGTTATCTGAAAAAAAAAAAAAAAAAAAAAAATAAATAAATAAAATAAAAATAAAATAAATAAAAAGAGAAATTTAATAGGAAAATGAAGAAAAGCAAAGTTACTAAACAAGGGGAGGCAACTCCCTCCTCGTTGCAATACAGTATATTTTATTTAATAGAAATTAATGATTTGGAGCACAATAACAGATAAAGGTTTCTGATAGGTTCAACTGATGGAACTTGGTTGGTTGGATTTTACTTCTGTATATCAACCCTTTGGCTTATTTTATGTCAAAGACGTTTTTGCTTTATTCAAATTTTTTAAAACACTTTTTTGAACTCCTTTTCTGATCTATTTAAGCCATACACCCTAAAAGGTACTACCACTCCAGGTCAGAGTGGACCTAGGAGTAATGGCAACAGAAAGGAACTCCACACTCTCCAGGGCTCTAGGATTGGAACCTCACCACAAGATGCAGTTTAGCATCATACCCAGAATACTAAGACCCTCAGTCACCACCTTCTAGCACATATGATAAAAAGGGTTGGGGGGGGTCCATAAGAGCAATATACACATACATATGGTCTAGTGCTAGTGAAAAGGAGATAGACCCCTTCACTGTCAGGCAGATACCAACAATAGTCCACTCTGCCAATTAGAAGTTATATTTTAGTTTGTTGGTTGGATTTTAGGGCATGTCAACCCTTGTTGGATTATTTTATGCTGAAAACATTTTTGTTGGGTATTCAATTTAAAAAAAAAAAAAAAAAACTTTTTAAACTCATTTCTTTTAATCTATATAACCAAAAAAAAAAAAAAAAAAAGGGTCCCTAACAGGTACTACCACTACAGGTCAGAATAGACTTGGGAGTAATGGCGATGAAAGGTACCTCCACACTCCCCAGAGCTCCACAATTATAACCTCACCATAGGACATTATATTTTGACAAGACTTTTGGACCACCTTGGGTAATTATCGGATTTGTGCCTCCTGCCCTAAAAAACACTAAGCGGTGCCTGTTCAAAATGTGAACCATGCTAGTTATGAATGGCTTAGCTGTTTGAAGGTGGTTTTTTTCCGACAAGTTAATGCGGTATTAAAGCATAAAATAACAAGAAAGAAAATAAGTGGTATAAAAAAAAAAAATAAAAAAAAAGATGAATAAAAAACTGTTGAAAATGAAAGTGAAAGTTGTACCAATCGTAATATGGGCCCCAGAAATGGTCCCAAAGGGTTTGGAAAAAATTCTGGAGGAATTGGAAATCTGAGGATGAGTTGAGACTATCCAAACAACAGCATTGGTAAGATCAGCTAGAATACTCAGAAGAATCCTACAGACCTGAGGAGACTTGCTGCCACTCAACCACCAATGAACCACTAGATTAGGTGGGTGTGAAAAACTCTCATGGAGATAATCTATATATCAATACTGGTGTTCCTTAATCTTCCGTCCGTTATCATCTTGCAATGTCGTTTATCCACCCAATTCTTATTAGTGTTGTCACCTCAGCTAAATAATGGACCATTCCGTTTTTATTATAAAGAAAGAAAGGAAGGAAATACTACACAAAAATATAAGATAGATAGATAGATAGATAGAAAAAGAGTAGGAGAAAGAGAGAGAGAGGGGGGTGAGAATGTGAAAATAACGCTAATCTGTTTCAATCGATGATGAAAAGGAAAAAAAAGGAAAGAAAAGAACAGAGAGAGTGAGTGGTATATCAACAGGTCTCTCTAGTAATAATAATAATAATACATTTTTAACTGACCTCTTGATAAAAAATAATCTGTTGTTTCAAATAAGTCTGCATCATCAATTTAAAGTCAACAACTCTTTCCTTTTGAAAATGAGTCATCTCGGCCATAGTACCAAAAGAGATGACATCAGCACGTTGCAAAATGCTTTGCATCTCGGATTCTGTGATTTTTGCATCTTCGACTTGCTTCTGACATTCCTTAGCTTTCCCCATGGCACCCTGAAACAACAGAAAAAGACAACATGAAACCGGGCTAAACATCAACTTATTTTAGCAATAAACAACATTAAAGGTTTTTAAATCATTTTAAGTTATGAAATTTAAAAAAAATTTAAGACACATCAGTTTGGTTTTAAGGATTTTTAATTCATTATTTGAGATTTAGGTTTTCAAACAGCAACAACCATTTTATCTGAAGAAAAAAATAAAATACAAAAAACACAAAAAAAACGACACAATCTCGAGGAAACTTTTCAGAGACATTCATCTAAGCAAATTCCCTCCATCCATCACCTGCCATTAATAATATAGATATTTCTATTATATATGCATTTTGGGAGGAAAAAAAACATCATACCATACTCTCTCCATAATACGAGTATCAAGAAGTCTTCTTGTGAATGCGACTTGGGTATTACTATCAACAGCAATTTGCATTGGACAAAGCACATCTCTAAAAAGGATGAGGATGTTTTGGTGTTACTCAGTAAGACTTTTGTCAACCACTCCTCAACTATTTAAAGCTGTATAGATCTATGGTGCAATCACGCTTGGAATTTGCATCACAAGTTTTGAAACCTCTACTTCACTCAGAACATTAACCTCCTGGAAACTGTACAGAGATGTGCAACGAAATGAATACCACCATCAGGCATCTACCATATTCTTGAACACCTTGCTGCCCAGGCAGGCCTTGACATTAACACTGTTCCGTCGACGATAAAAATTACATCCAGGACAGTTTGCTGGGGAGGGTAAAAAATTTTCCTAAAAGTTAGTACTACTTTCCAAAATTGATTGCCCGAATGCTGATCTCAAAATGAGGCTACGGCACCAGGTCTATTCTCAAAGCCATGTAATGAATAATGGTGGAGGGAGATAGTTTAAAAGGACCGAATTATGTACTACTAACCCTTCTCAGGGTAACTTAAAGTAAAAAAAGTATTTTTTTTTAGCTCAAAACACACTAGGAAATGGATTTTTTGTCCAAATATCCAGAATTATCACTGCTTCAGCTTTTCTTAATGTTTTATTACATGTTATTATGCTACTGATGACTGACAAGTATAGATGATGCTAATGAATTAAACAAAAATATTTTGATTTCGGGACGGTCCAAACCCCATTCGGGACTGTTGATAATTTTTGTTTGGGACGGTCATGAAAAAAGTTAGTGTCGGGGCCTGTGCCCAGGGCATGGATACATGGAAACTGACGTCTGGCAACAAACTTGGTAAATACTCATAAAGTTATTACCATCTTGCCAACAGCAATCTTGAGCACCTTTTTGATTTCCATGTGTTTAACACAGGTGAGCATGCCCACAAAGTCAGAAAACAGCACAGCTCTCATGACTTTTGGAAACATTTTTTAACGCTCAGAGTTGCTTAATCATGGAACAAACCACCTGCATCAGTTGTTAGCTTCCGAGACAGTGCATCCTTCAAGACCTCCATGCTTCCTGTAATTCAACACTATATCTGATCTCCTTCTATACACACACCCACATATATCATGACTATACATTGTTCATTTTCCTAACATTTATACATTATTCTACGTGGAGAAAGGTAGACAAACACGGGATGTTGTACAAAATGGATGTTTATTGTAGGTAGTGATGTTGACGTTATAATGTTTCGGTCTGTTAGACCTTCTTCAGGACGTTGCATTGAGTTCTTTCTTCAACGGTGAACATTTTCATACTGGTGAGTTAGGAGGTTGTGAATATGGGACAGGTGGTCAGTTGTTGGTGTTAGTAGGAGTGTTTAAGTTGGTAGTGGGAGGTCTTTTTTTCTCCCCTTTTCTGATGGGGGTGTGTAGCTAGTAAGGTTCTGATAATGATGCTACAAGTGTTATGTGTTGAGAGAGGTTGTAGGTGGGTCACATGCGCTGGGTTTGGTGGAGATGTAAGTTATGTACAAATGGTAAATGGTAGTAGGATTTGTTATAAGTGTGTTTATGTATATGTTTATTATTATTTTTTTTTTTTGCTAAGTATTGTCTTGCTGTCTTTTTGGTCTATAGATGTTTATGATGGCTTTTCCTAGGTGTGAGGAAATATCAAGGAAGCCGGATCTACAATTAACATTTGGTTGTTGCTTATGGCACAGGCTTTGAATATTTGTCTTAATCTTTTGTTGTGGATGTAAGAGAGGGAAATGGTAGTAGGATTTGTTGTGTGTGTGTATGTGTTTATCATTATTATTGCTAAGTATCGTCTTGTTGTCTTTTTGGTCTGTAGCTGTTTATGATGGCTTTTCCTAGGTGTAAGGAAATATTAAACATTATTCTATGTACTATACATGAACCTTTGATGAGTTTTAGGGCACGTGAGCACTGTGCTCAATTTCATTATTATTAAATACAACCTTTGTCTCATGATAGTCATAGAAATTTTACAGGCTGAATTCAATTATTTTGTCCACCTCCTACACTGGTTGCCCACCAAGACTAGATCTCGGTTTGCCCTATTATTCTAACTATAGCTAGAAGTAAATGTAGAAATTCAGATTTAATTTGAACCATTATACTGACTGCACTCAGTATATTCAAGCAATAGAATAAAAAAACAATTATTTGGTTGGTTGAATTTTATGACTTGTCAACCCTTCAGTTATTTTATGCAGAAGACGTTTTATTCATTCTTGATGGGTATTTATTTTTTTTTTAAACTCAATTTAAAAAAACAACATTTTTTTAAAACTCATCTTTTGATCTATTTAACCTATAGATGGAACCCTAACAGGTACTACCACTCCAGGTCAGTGGACTGGGAGTAATGATGAGGATGAAGGAGTACTCCACACTCCCCAGAGCTATACAATTGGAATACCCAGGACACTAAGTCTGCCAACAACCACCTTCTAGCACATATATGATAAAAAGAGTTTGGGGGGAGGGGGTGCCATAAGATCAATATGGTTAGGACAATCATATAGGTGCTAGGGCTTAACGTGACCAGCTGATTGATCAGAGGGTGAGAAGTGCTCTTGTCATCAATACATTAGTGTTAAAAGAGAATCTTTTTTTTAAGTTAACAAAATTAATGCAAGTTGTAAGATATAATGTGTGTGACTTTTGCATAAATGATGGAAAAAAGGAAATTTATATTAAAATATTTCAATTCTTTAACTTTTGGAACTAGGATTCAGAATTTGTTAAAATTAGCAGATAAAAAATAATCCAGAATTTATTAAGTGAAACAGGCAAAGAAAAAAAGAAAAATGTCTTACTTCATGGACTTTTAAAACATCTGGATAAACAGAAAGAATGCCTTTATATTCATTGAGTCCATCAGCAAGAATATAGGTGTCTTTCTGTGGCTGAAATTTGGAAAAATAAAAATAGAACAAATTGATAAATTTTCATTATCAAGTCAGATGGAATCTTTTTAAAAGGCACAAAATTTTTGCTAAAAAAAAAAAAAAAAAAAAAAAAAAAATGTATATATATATATATATATATATATATATATATATATATATATATATATATATATATATAGTATTCAATTGCCGCTTTAACTTTTCCATTGCAGTGGCATTAGTAAATTATCCAAAATATATATATATATAAAACATTGCAATAATAATAGTAATAGTGAAAAGAGTTAAGTGTCTACCATGGTTTCAATTTTAATGATCTCATCAGGACCCTACCTTATAATTAATTAAGTCGATGTCATTGCTTAGTTAAACTCTTTAACTAAGGAATAACATCAATAGTTAAATATAAAGTAGGGTCCTGATTAAAAATTGAAACCATTGTAGACCCTTAACTCTTTTCCATCATCATTAATAATAATAATAATATATATATATATATATATATATATATATATATAAACCATGAATAGTTGGGTTTTTACAACTAAGCTTATATTAAATAACTAGAAAGCCTATTTTTAATTTGAGAAAAGTGTTTTTATCAGCCTTTTTCTTTCTCTCTTAACTCACCTGGCTAGCATACATTTCTCCAATTTTGTTATAAGCATCTCCTGTGTGGTCAATAGCTGTGGTCAAATGTTTGGAATCTGAAAAATTTAAAAGTTTTAAAATTATATTTTTATTTTCCCCAATTCAATTTGTTCGGAATTGGCTTTAAGAAAACTGAAAAAAAAAAAATTATTTGGTGCAAAAGCTTTCACTCCGAAAAAATACAAAAGTATGGCCCAAATTTCACATTTTTCATGAATTAAAAAAAGAAAAAAAATTAATGAAATTTAATGCAATTTTTGTTGTATTATGAAGAGGAAATGTTTCTAAAAATTCATGTGTGAAAATTATTTGTTTTAATCTTTAAAATGGGAGAATATAATTAATCAAAATCTGTATCTGTCAAAATGGTGCATTTTTACTGTTTTTCCTCTCTTGAAGTTGTGCTTTTTAACACGATTTTATTTCACGGAAAAATGTTTATAGGTAAATTTAGGCTCTGTTCTTAAGGACCAAAATTAAAATAAGTGACTATTTACAATTTTAAATTTTTTATAAAAGTTTAAAGAATTGAGTAGGTGCTGTGACACCAAAATTTTGGTCATATCTATTATTAATAGTATTATATAAAACTAGTAAAAATATGCACCCTCCAGGTGAAAGTATTTAAGTTTTAATGTAATGAAATATATTAATTTAGAAAAACTAATAAAACTAAATAAGAATTCAGATAAAATGATTTGAAACGGGGGGGGGGGTATAATCAAAGAATAGAACAACTTTGAAACTAACTTTTCCATCATTTTCCGTCACTCCCGTCTTTCATTGCTAAATTTTCCTAATTTAACTATATAGCTAAATTAGGAAGTAAAGAATAAAATTACAGTTATTTCTTCTTGTTAATGGATTTCTTTTAAGATTTATCCCCGATATTTTTGCTCATATTCATTGAGATAAAACCAAACAATTCGAAATCAATAATACCAAGCACATATTTGTTAAAATCAATATGCAAATTAGCCTTCCCGTTAACACTGTAAACTGCTATTTTGTTGTATATATAAATACAATTGCATGTTATTAGTAAGTAGATCTGGCTCTTTGGAGCCAGGTGTCCAGTGGCTTCTGCCCTGGACCTTATACGCTAACATCGTTGATCTCAGAAGGCCATCCCTACAGGCAACACCTGCCCACTTGATTTAAAGGGGCAGGGTAGGGTTTATTGCCCAGTGCCTGGTAAAGAAAAGATTGGAGATTATGACAGAAATTTGTGTAGTACCTGTCAAAATTTATAATCAGATGCAGTTTAATATCATACCGAGGACCCCTCCCCCTCCTCCCTTTTTTTAGGTCTCACTCTCTGCAGAGGATGCAGTTGGTGTATTTTAAGAACCACCCCCCCCCGACAAAGCTATAAAAAAATCAGAAAATATGTAAATCAGTACTTCTACTTAGGATCAGTATAGTATCTGTGTGCTATGCATAACTTAGTTGGATTTTATGGCATGTCAACTCTTGTTGGGTTATTTTATGCCGAAGATGTTTTGTTTGATTCATTCCTGATGGTATTCAAATTTTTTTTTTCAAACTTAATTTTTTTCAAATTTATTTTTTCTATTCAACCCATAGATGGGACCTTAACAAGTATACCACTCTGGGTCAGAGTGGACATGGGAGTAATAGTGATGAAGGGGTACTTCACACTCCCCAGAGCTCCAGAATTGGAACTTCACTAACGTCATACCCCGAACAATAAGATCCTCAGTCACTGCCTTCTGGCACATATATGATAAAAAGGGTTTAGACAATCATATAGGTGTTAGGGCTTGATGTGACCATCCAATTGATCGGAGAGGGCCTCTTGACCACCCGTCTAGCCTATGTAAGGGCCAAAGTTGAGAGCTGCATGTCATGTACTGCACAGCCACCAGGATTCCATCCTTAAGCATCAAAGGTTGTCACCTATAGCCAACAGGTGGGTCCATTGGAGGGGGGGGCGATCCCCCCCTCTACAGGTGCAGGGCATATTCTACCCCCCATCCAACAAGGTGGGCCTAACTTAGTATTTCTAATTTTACTTATCTATTCAACCAACAGAACATTGGTGTCGTATGTGTGTATATAACTTTGTTGTTTATTGAGATTCATAACTTACAAGAAAGATCATCTGAAGCAAATGTTGTGGCTAAATTTTTGAATGCTCCACCAATTTTCTGGTATTCCCTTTTGAAGGCTGAAATGGAAAAAAAAAAGAAAAAGAAATGACAGAATGAGAGGCTGAAATAAAACCCTAAAAAAACCCCCAAAAAAACCAAAAAAAAAAAAAAAAAAAAAAAAAAAAAAAAAAAAAAAACAACTTATAAGAACAAAATGAGAGAGAACTCAAATTCATTTTTACTTGAGAAATGATTTTCTGAAAAGCCGAAGTTGCAAAACCAAACAAGAAAATACAGACTTGCAAGCTTAAGTTCTTTTCTACAAAATTTTATCATATTCATATCATGGTTTGGTTTGATTTCTTTGTTTAATGGCACATCAACCTTCGTGGGTTATTTAAAGCCAAAGCCATCATTTTAGAAGAACAGTAGTGGTACTTGTTGGAGTATTTTGTGATATAAGGTGTGCTGGAATCCACCACTTAAATTTATAGACTCTGCGTGGGCACGTAGATTAAAGCCAGCCAATCATCACGTTCGAATACGTGGTTAGTATACTATTTAATTGCCAATCTGGAAAACTGTTCATTTGCACGTATTTGACATTGATAAACGGACCTGCAACCAAGGACTTTGCTCAACCAAGGATCATACCCAAGACTAAGGGACACCAAGAAACAACCAAAGATTTCTCCACTAAAGTTCAGCCTCTGCTTAACACAAGGGATCTCCACTGTAAAGTGCTCTCACTTGAAGCTTAAAAATGGCCACAAAAATTGTAATAGGAATTATAACCACAGATTGACCTGGTGCACACGGTGTATTTGAAACGACACTGTATTTTCTTAAAACATGTATTATAGATAAGTAAAAGTAAAGTCGTCGGGGCGGCCTAAAGTTGGTATCAGCCAATCAGCAAGGGAGTCTATCCACTTTTCACTAGCACTAGACCAAGGAGATTATTTAAGTGTCTGAGGTGGAGCGCCACACCTACCATCAGCTCCTTACTTTACCGCAAAGATCCCTGTGCTACTCATATGCTGAGTTGGTGAGGGCCGGTATCGAACTTGAAACCTTTGTGGTTTCAAGCTGAACACTCTACCGACTGAGAATCGGTTATTTCCTATAACTCCAACATAAACACTCTTGACTGATAAATTATTTATTGATCTACTAGAAAAAAAGAACGGGGTTAGGGTTAGGGTTTAGCTTAATGGGAAAATAAATAAAAGATTTATCAGTCAAGAGTGGTTCCCCTTTGTTTATGTTGGAGTTATAGGAAATAACCTAATAATCTTTAGTTTATCTTTATTTCTGTTACTTAATGTATCTAATTTACTTTTGTAATTAAATACAGGTGATATAGTTAAGTTGTTCTATTAAGTACATGTGATGTTAAAAGATAATTATTAATACTAGCAAATATATGCACCCTCCGGGTGCAAGTTTTTAAGTTTTAATATAATGAAATATCAAATTAAATTAGAAAGGCTAATGAAACTGAATAACAATGCAGATAAAAAGATTTTGAACAGAAGGAGTATGATTGAAAGATAGAACAACTTTGAAACTAACTCTTCCATCATTTTCCACCCCTCCCGTCTTTCATTGGTAAGTTTTCTTAATTTAACTAATTAGTTAAAATAGGAAGTAAAGAATAAAATTACAGTTATTTCTTCTTGTTTATGGAGTTCTTTTAAGATTTATCCCCGAGATTTTTACTCATATTTATTAAAATAAAACCAAACAATTAGAAATCAATAATACTAAGCACATATTTATTAAAATCAATTTTTTAATATCAATATGCAAATTAGCCTTCCCATTCACACTGTAATCCGCTATTTTGTTGTATATATAAATACAATTGCATGTTATTAGTATGTAGATATGGTCAACAGTCTTAATGATGTAAAACAATTTTATTAATAATTGAAGTTTTAAATAAAAATGAAATCATGAAAATGAATGTGATGCAAATAATAAAGGGAATTGTGATTTCTATAGTAATATAGTTTCGGTTACAGACAGACAAATCCACAATCTCCATTATAATAAGATTTAGCAAAGCAAGTTCAACTTCTGGCTGACAAATGATCCATCTATTTTTCTCTAGTGAAAGCAAAATAGAGATGAATGATTAATGATACGTCTGATAGATAAATAAGGAAATATACTTACGACCATGGTGTTTTTTCATATTGTCATGGAATACATTCAGCAGGTGCTTCACATTATCATCCATCCCTCGGACAAATTTTACGAAATTCTCCATTCTTTGATCACTGAAATCAGAAAAGCACCAACATAAATCTTCCCATCAAAACAAATAAAATCACCCCCCCCCATACTGTTTGTCTAACTGAAAAAAAAAAAAAAAAAAAAAATAACTTGTTAGGATCAGACCTAACAAATATATAGCTGCTCCCCTTGATCAGTAGGAGACAGTTGCCTCCTGTGACAGATGCATTGTGGGAGCTAGGACTGGGAATGGGACTTCCATCATGACACACATGGATTGGTACATGAGCTAACTGGTGGAAGATAAGTTGAGTTCTTAAGTCACTTTTAGGGTAGAAGCAATTCTCTACCCTGTGGAAAATAAAACCTTGTTAATTTCCAACAATCTGGTTTACATTTTCATTCAGTGCTTCATATTTTATTTGTATGTAAAATCAGAACATTTTCATAACCATGCAGTCATACGTAGAGTTAAATCAAACTCCTGAGAGTTAAATCAAACTTTAAAAAATAAAAAAAAAAAAATGAAAAGAATAAGAATAAAGAAATCAACCCAATCGCTTTTAACAATAAAGGTGTCATTTGTTCTGTTGTCGTTTGCTTTCTTTGTTTAATGGCATATCAACCTTTGTGGGTTATTTAATGCCAAAACCATCCTTGCAGAAGAACAGTAGTGGTACTATTTAACCCATAGCAGGGAGTTTTGTAGTGCATCTGGTTCCAATAGCCAACCTCTTACATAGTGAATTGAAGGCAGTAAATGAAGATTTCAACTTTGCCACCCCCCCCCCCTCCCCATAAAGATCATCAGGATGACTAGATCATCTTTCCCGGCAGTTGAATAGAAATTCACGAGGTTTTCAGAGCATCTTAACTCTGGGTTGTGGAAAATCCAAACAAGTGTCCCCTAAATTAATAGATTCTAAAAATTTTATTCTTACAAGTGAAATTTAAAAAAAAGAGTAAATAATGAGTAATAATGATCATTTATTATAAACTTGCAGTGGCTACCCGGCGTCACCTGGGTAGAGGGAGATTTTTTTAAGTTAGTTCCGCAGATCCATTATTACTGAATCGTGAATTGAATCCTCATGGGATGCCCCATTTAAATTTAAAAAAATAGACCTTGCATTGATCCAGCTACTCTGAAAAGAAATGTTAAGGTCTACTATCTAAAATATTAAATGAAAAAAAAAAAAAAAAAAAAAAAAACATGCTGTTATCATTTAAATTTTATTCTTTAATTATCTTAACGAATATAAATCAAATCTCTATTTTTGCTCAAACACCAAGCCCTAGTGATATTTAATGTGTATATATATTTACTTTGTCGTTAATTGTTTTATTTTTGAAATTTCCTCCCGACATACATATATACACAACTGCCCTTTATATATGTATAGATAGATAGATAAGCTTCTTTTTTTTCTATTTAGGTTACTTACACTTCATTCATATCTAAATTTGAGGGTGGAGCACGTATTGTGAGGAAGAACCTGCCTCCCATGTATTCATCTTTTTCTGCTTTTCGTTTTCCTTGTTTCCATTTCTAGGAAGAAAAAGAAAAAATAGATTTGAAAAAAAAAAAAAAACACCATTTTTTGTAATGAAGGCTAGAAGTGTGTGTGTGTGTGTGTGTGTGATAAAAAAACACTGAAATTATTTGGAAACTGAAATAGTGTAAAGTTCAGAATTATGAATGATTTTAACAGCATATCAGCCTGTTTAGGTTAGGGAATTGTATTCATTGTACATTTATATTTACATTTTTTTGTGTAGTTGTTAAGGTCTTTGTATACAGTTATATGATATCAAGTATTCTTATCTAATACAAATAAAATGCACACAGTTGTAGGGTTTCACATATTCCTAATTAATAGAAATAATTAGAATTTCAAACAGTTATTGTTATTTGATAATAGTTATTTTTTTGCACATAGTTATATGGTTTCAAGTAACAAATAATAATTCTTAGTAAATAGTTATAGCTTCAAGTAACTATTCTTAATACAAATAATTTACAATTATATGGTTTCAAGTATTTCTATCAAATACAAATGATTTTTAAACAGATCTATTTGACCCATAGATGGGACCCTAACAGGTACTACCACTATGAGTTAGAGTGGACCTGGGAGTAATGGTGTTTGTGGTTGTTGTTAAAAGAAGAATCATGATTAATCCAAGGGTAATTCCATGTCAAATCATCCAGAAAAAAGTAAAATTGTCACCCAACCCCTTCAATTTTTCTCAAGTTTTTTTTCCAGGTGTGTACAATGTTAGACAACCCCCAAAATTTGAGCTTCCAATTCCAAAAATTGGCGGAGTTATGTTGATTTTTAGCTCTCCAAATTTGATGGCGACTTTTTGTAACCTATCTTTGTCTGTAAAATGAGTTCTAGAGCTTCCCTACTACTAAAAATTGGTTTATAAATCCAAACATGCTATCAAAAAAGTCTTAAAGTCAACCAATTTTAAGTTATTGATGATTTCTGATTTTTTCATAGCAAGATCCTGATGTGGCATGCATCTATGACAATTTTTTTCTATTATTATTTCACACATATATTGTACCAAAAAAATAGTTTGATTTTTGCTCAATGGGTTGGGGTGACATGGCCTGGATGATTTGACATGGAATTACCCCCAAGTCTGATGTAAGCCTTCAGTTGAGAGATAAATCAGCTGTCTTTCCGTGGCATTGATAGTCAAGTGAGTCAATGCAAGACAATGAACGATCTTATATGCCTTTTGTCTGGCCTGTCCATTGGCTACTTTCTACCAGATGTTGCTGCTGCTGCTGCTGTTTCTTCCACTGTTGCTAAAGTTTATATGTAAAAGTGATGAGTTTTCTTACATCTTATACCCAAGTAAAGTCCAATAAATGGCAATTAAGGGGTACTTCGTACATTTCAAAACTGGGACCTCACCATTAGATACAGTTTAGTGTCATACACAGGATATCCCCTTTTTTTGGTGGGTTAGGCGTCTTATCTAATTTCAGAGGATACAGTCAGTGTATTCTAAGCCCTGAAGACATGATTGAGTTAAATCTTTGGTATAACCAAAGTAGTTTTTGCAACCAAATAAAAAAAAAAATCAAGGAAGTTTACAGTTCTAATTTTAATAACTAGAAATAAATAGTTAATGTCTTAAAACTCTGTTTATATGTTTTGTAATTTTGTATTTTAAAGAGAAATCATTGAGAGTGTAAATCTAGTAATACATATTGATAAATATTCTGTAATTTAAAAAAATCAAAATCAGATAGAAAACAAGAGTTATCCCCCTTATGTATTTTAATGTTTTTATTTAAACAGAAAGTTTAGAATAACTGTAGATGTGACAAAGAGGGTATGTGGTGGAGAGGGAGCGAGCGACAGAGACGGCAGGCAGTGTTATAATATTCTAATAATAGTATCATTTGTATGGTTCAATACACCTGCCTGTGATCTGTATTTAACTGGAAATCACAAGGTTATTTTAAAACTATAAAATATGCACATGAAAACGGTTATTTCAAAGTGTTTAAAATTGTTATACTTCCTTAAACCACACTTAATAAAAATATAATTAATAAAATTAGTAATTCCCAAAGAAATGACTCAAATGTGAAAATACTTTAAAATTTTAACCAATCCTAACACAGACGTTCCTGTTTGAGATAAAGAAAACGTCATGAAAATTTCCAATTCTTTTGTCAATATATATATATATATATATATATATATATGTATGAAATAATATATTCACTAAGTAATTATAATTGCAATCTTGTTTTTCTGGTCCCCCCTCAGCAAGAACTTCTTGATTTGAATATCTATTTCCCCCCATATATTTTCCCCCCTTCTATAAGTTTATTCTTAATGTCTATAATAAACTGAAAACTTTGACGCTCATACAGTCAGAGGATAGTAGACATTTTTTAAAGGTACTTTAATTCGGTGGGTGGTGGTGGGGGGCGAATTTGGGGAGCAGTTTTATTTTCTGGAAGTCAGTACCTATATATTCAAGTGAGCAGGGTCCATTGGACTGTGCTGCTGGGTTGGACTGGGGGTCCCCTTCCCCACCCACCATAGTTGGTCACAAAAAGAACATAGATAACAGTAAGGATTAATATTATTTGGACTATTGTCCTCATCATCATTGTTATCTGTATAATATTTCGGCCTATGAGCCCTCCGGCCTTCTTCAGGTATTTCTTGTCGGTCTTGGGAACCTTCTTGTCGTAATTGGGAGTCATCACGGAACTTTGAACCTAACCCTTTATTCAGTTCATTCCGCTAACCATAGCTGGGGTAGAGGCGTTAAGCAGTATTAATTATTACTATAATGTACTATACTATACTGTATTATTCGGACAATAGTCCGAATAATACAAATAATACTAATCATCAAGCCTCATCTCAAAAAGTCAGAGAAACAGAGTAAGGAGTTTGCTGTTAGACTGAATGGGATAAAAACGATTAAAAAATGACCCAGTCTTAGACTGCCAGCCATATTGTGATAGTGAGGGTCAACACCGTGTGGAAAAGGGAAGTGTCAAATCCTGCCCATGGTGGAAAATGTTTTGGATAAATACATAGCTAAATATTCAGGAAAATTGGCAAAGTTACCTCCTTTTTGTGAACCAGCCCAAACGTAAAGATAGCAGCAGAAATCTGTCCAATATTTCCCAAAATTAGAGGTTAGGTGGGTGAGGTTTGTTGGATTTTATGATATGTCAACTTGTTGGGTTATTTTATGCAGAAGAAAAATTTTTTTATTCATTCTTGATGGGTATTGAAAATTCTTTTTTTTAAATTCATTTTTTCTATTCAACCCATAGATGGGACCTTAACAGGTACTACCACTCCAGGTTAGGGTGGACCTGGGAGTAATGACAATGAAGGGGTACTCCACACTCCCAAGAACTCCAGAAGTGGAACTTTACCATTGGATGCAGTTTAACGTCATACTCAAGACACGGTCAAAATGACTGGTAAGTGAGGGATGATTCTATTTGGGATCATCGAAATCTCACTATACAACCATACTGTATGCTCTTAATAAAAATATAACGGGATGACGGTTTGTTAAGTTTTTCTTTCTTTGAAATATTTATATATATATATATATATATATATAAAAACCACACACAATTGTTCTAGATAAATCCACATTTATTTATGATATTATTGGAATGAAAATAATTTCTTCAAAACTTACCTTTTCATCAGTACAAGTTAGAAAGTGAAAGAAGACTTCACACCTGGAGATGATCGGATGCCGGACCATTCTGGTGACCCATCGTTGCAGCAGCTTCATTCTTTCATTCACAAAATCATCTTCATATCGACCTACATGTATCACCAAAAGACAAAAAGAAATAAACCTTACAATTGAAATATTCAACAAAAAAAAAAAAAAAAAAGTCTACTTTTTAAAGATTTAACCTTTATAATCCAGATTAAAAAGATTTGTCCCTTTACCAAATTTTTCTTGTTTCCTAATTATATCTGCATCGGAAAAAAAGTTTGGTTTTGGGTTATCCTAACCAGACTTTTATCCTGGATTATATATGCAATATTCAAATTCATTATAATAAGTTGTTTTTTTAATTTTTTATTGCGTACCTATTGTCTTCAGGTTTCTCTTATTGCACTTTTAACCTGGGCTTATAAGGATTAATTTTTTTTAAATACAAGAGTACCTTGACATACGAATCCACCCAACTCAATTTCCTTATATATCAAATCAACTGAAATGCCATTAATCAGTTTCAGCCTCCCCCAAAACACTCATTTTTTGTTATATTTTTTAACACGTTGGCTGTGATGTGTGCCACATATGGTACATGAAGAACTGTTTAAAACCGATTTGCACTACATATGGTACACAGCTATAAAAGTATACATATTCTTAAAATGACCAGAAATCTGTTTTAATTATCAAATTTCAGAATACAAAACATTAATACTGTTAAGAAGTGTTTAAAGTAAACAACGATATAAGAGAAAATCTTTATTTGTAACTGCAAATGACAAAATAATTTTAAAAATCTACATGCTTGTATTTCAATGAATCCTAGTGAGAGGCCTTCAAATTATTCACAAAAATCATTGAGGTATTTTGTGTAGCTTTGCAGATATAAGTCCTTTTGGACTTATATCTGCAAAGCTGCACACAACCTTTCATTTCGATATTTGGCTTTGTACTGAAGTTATATGAGTTGGAACATGGTGCCAGGAAGGAATAAGTATTACATTAGCAATCACAGCCAATGTGTTAAATAAGAAAAATAGAACTGTATTGTATAAAAAAAACAATAAAATAGACTGTAATGAATTATGTGCTGTAATATGTTTTAATGTTTACTTTTTTATAAATAATATTTTTTGGAGGGCATGATAAATTTGGAAACTTAAATATATTTAGCAAACTTATATTTGAAGCTTGTTCATACCACAAATTTTAGCTCTCAACACAAAGAAAAAAAATCGACTGAATGACAGCATATAAGTTGGGATACACATAAGTTAAAATTCATTATAACTAGACTTATTGTTTTTTTTTTTAGGTTGCATACTTATTATTTCATCAGGTTACCCTTATCGTCATTTTTTTAAAACCGTAACTATAAAGCAGTGATGCTGATAGCTTTTTGATTTAGTGAATCCTGAGATGCACATATTTGCTTTGAATGAGTCCCCAGAAAATTTATGAGTCCCAATTAAAGTTTCTTAATAAATTGTAGAGTTTTTATTTATGATCTGGGGAAACTATTGAAATGTATTTACAGCTTGAAATGATGAGAGAAGAAAAAAGAAAAACACTGGGATGCATGTATATGATTTTACTGCGTCCTTTTAGATTTTTAGGTGTCAGGGACGCAGGACACATACCTATCAGCATGTCGGAATTATTTTCTAAAAGGAAAAAAACCAAAAAACACACACTGGGAGACATGGATATGATTTTACTGCATCCTTTTAGATTTTTATGTGTCAGGATGCGTACCTATCAGCATCTCTGATAATGGTTAAATTTTTAAAAATACTAAAACTTTATAAAACTGGAGAAAGAAAGAAAAAAAGAAAAAAATAACATCCATCTTGGAATCTGTTAACGTAATAATTAATGCTGCTATTAAGTGTTTTAATTATTAATATTATTTAACTAATAATTACTGGGTCTCTTAGGATCTATTATGTAATCAATGCAACGAGAAGAGGTGCAGGTGGTTTAATGATTATTTATGTGGAAAATTAATTTGTGAATCAAGTTTGTGTTTATTTCCCACTAATTCCCTTGGGAAAGGCATGAACTCATACCTCCCAGCTAAGGGTAAAAATAGAGAAATTATCCTTGAAGAAAAGCAATCCATCTTTGGTGTTTGGTAATACTAGGTCAAAGATTGTTCATTAATTTCTTGGTTGGGCTAAGAACTTTACACCACCTCATATTGTATGTAACATTTTGATGGGATTTGATTTTAATGGCATATTATTTTATGCCTCAATGTTACAAATCTTAATTACATGATTTTTTGCAACAAATTTTTTTGTACGATAAAATCTAATATATACTCAATGTATGAAGAATCATTGTTGGGCTTAAGTCTCAATCAAGAGTTTATATCCAAAGGAGCTAGCTTAATTCCAGCTAGTAATTAATTTAGTAATTTATAAATGCATTCAAGCTCCTCTTTTTAAAAAAGAAAAAAAAGGGGGGGGGGCATGGAAATGATAATGAATTGTCTCACCTGAAATGGCCTTTTCTGGTAAAGGGGGGACAGGGATGCAAGGAAACTTCTCTTCTAAACGTTCGTGTAACCAATCAAAATGTTTGTATCTACGACTGACTGCAAAATTTGAGAACTGAAAAAGAAAATGAAAGAAAATAAAAGACAAGTTCAATCAAATGCTGTTAAATTCTTGGCTAAATTTAAAGGAAAAAAAAAAAAAATTAAGCAGTAAAGAAATTTAATTCTTCTTTTTCACTTGAGCAAAGGAATTGGGGAAATAGCTTAACCAAATTGAAATGAAAGAATAAAATAAAAATACAAAGAAAACTTGTGACAGTAAGTATATTGTAAAAGTGAGGTAATATTAAATAAATACATTGAAGGAAGAAAAGGAAAAAGTAAAGAAGAGTTGAATATTCTCTGATAACCTCAGGGTAAAAAAAAGATTATAAGAATGTTTCTTTCAATTATTATACGTCTAAAAAGTTAGAAAACTTACAAAATATAATCAGTAGTAATAAGAGAATATACAATATTAATACCACGGACCTTTCAAGTCCTGTATTTGTTAATGAAATTAATGGCATGATCCGAAGGGGCCTTACTCCCAGGCAACACCTGCCCCCTTGATTTAAAAGGAGCAGGGCTGGGTTTATTGCCCAGTGCCTGAGGCACCCTCCTTGGGGAGAATGCCAACAGGATACACACTTTTTTTGCACCTGCCATCCCATGAGCTTCGGTTAGTGGGTGGTCCTACATTAAATGACATTGTGTCATACCTGCAGAAGTGGGATGTGAGGTAGATATCTTAATAAGAGAATATGCAACAACAACAAAGAAAAATTAAATGTAAAATTAAGCCACAAATTTGTAAAAGTGAATTTATAAATAGCTAAAAAGTAAATACAGGTTTACATACAGTGACTCTTACAAAAGGATTAAAGAAAAAAAAAAAAAAAGATTTTTAACTTACAGATGGTGTCAACTGATAAGCCATGTAACTTTTTAATCCTTTTAATTTACTTTCTTTTTTAGGATCTTTTAATTCACATGTGTACTGAGATTTTGCTTCCCATTCCAGGCCATATAGTCCTTCCTAAAAATAAAAATAAAAAGTCAAACATTTAATATCAACTTAAAATCTTTAGAAAATTTTTTTTTGATTCAACAAGATTTGCAAATAACTGACATGATGCATCACATTGTGGTGACATTACTTTGTGGAGTTGCTACACTAGTTATGACATTGTTTTTTTGCGTTGCCAACACTTGGCAACTCATTCCGAATAAGCAGCCAACAAATTGTGTTAATATTGAATTGTGTAGATTCTTTAAAAATAAACACAGCGTGGGTATGGATTTAACAAAGCAACTAGATGGAAATCCAATAATAGTCATGGACTAGATTAAGTCAACCTAAAGTACTGTGACTAAACTTTTCCGACATTTAGGGCTGTGATTCTGAGATACGGCCCTGAGAAATATCCACAGTGCTATAGGACCACAACAGTTTGAATTCAGAGTTTTCCTTTTCTTAGACCAGTTGCCATGCCAAGGTTAAAGAATACAGTTTGACCTATTATTTACCCATAACTATTGGGAGTATCGTTGGATTCATGAAATGCAACCAGCCTTGTCCAGGACACCATGTTCATTTCCTACGATGATAATCATTACATTACGGGCACGGCTAGAGAAGTAAGGACAAACTCATAAGCAACATTTTTTTATGGACTCCTACACATGGACACACCAGTGTTGGCTGACTAAAATAAACTTATATTCAAAACCTGTATGGACACTAGATGCCTCTAAAGGACTTACCAAGAAAGAGTCAAAGGAATCTGTGCTGTCAGAATGCCTTAATGATGATGAAAATCTAGTTCAGGGGTTGGCAATCTTTTGGAGAGAAAGAGCCAAACAGCTATGCAGTGTCTCAAAGGGGGCCATGACAAACTCTTTATACAAAAATACTAAGAAAATTTTGCACAGCTGTGGGGGAAATTTGGTAAGCTAAGAGTTAAATGACTTAGCATATTTCATTCTCGGAAACAATTATTCCCAATTATATATACTTATATATATTGTTTTTCTCATTGATTCTACTGCCTTGAATTTACTGATGTTGAAAAAAAGTGCTCAATTCGGAGTTTTAGATGACTATTGAGGCCTGATAAGCCCCTGAGAGTGGGTAAAAATGGCCAATTTCGTGCAAAAATAAAGTGCCAAACTAATATGATTTTCTGATAGAGTTCGATGAGGAGTATCACATAAGTTGGTGGGCTGGACGAAAATGACTTGAGGGCTGGGGTTGCTGACCGCTGATCTAGTTGAAGGATTTCTTTAATATTGCAACCAACTTGTAAATACCAGGTAATGGTTTTATTTTGAAAAGAAGATTAGAGAGTTGAAAGCTATAACATATTTGAACTCTCTGCTTTTGCTTCAAATTATATCAAGAGGCGGATAGAAAGGGAGGAAAAAAATATAGATAAACTACAACAGAAAACTTTCTCTTCAAATTGTCTTAGTGAGAGGGAAAAAAAATTGGGGAAAGAACTTTGAAAGTTAATTAGGATTTTGAAATGAATCTAAGATGAGTCTTAAATTGAAATTCTACTAAATCTGTTTTCTCTTGGGGGAAAATAATGAGAACCAGATGGAGATGTTTTTCTTTATTAAACATAATGCTTTTTAAGTATTACCTATTGACGGACTGGTACAAGGCCATTATTATGGAGTATTAAGAACAATAATAAACAATTAGATTATTAAATATAAACACTTTGTTTTGGTTTCTTTGTTTAATGGCATATGGATCTTCATGGGCTATTTAATACCAAAGCCATTGTAGAAGAACAGTAGTGGTACTATTTAACCAATAACTGCTTGGGGGGTGGGGGTGAGGGGGTTTATACTTTTCCAAAGGGTAGTGGTGGGTTGGATTTTACGGCATGTCAACCCTTGGGTTATTTTATGCTGAAGAGGTTTTGTTGTATTCATTCCTGATGAGTATTCAACATTTAAAAAAAATCATTTTTTCTATTTAACCCACAGACGGGACACTAACAGGTACTACCACTCTGGTGTCTGAGTGGACTTTCAAGTAATGGCGATGAAGGGGTACTTCACACTCCCCATAGCTCCAAAATTGTGTCATACATAGGAAATTAAGACCCTCAGCCACTGCCTTCTAGCACATATATAAAAAGGGCTTATATGGTAAAATAAACAATAGGGTTGGGACAATCATATAGGTGCTATGACTTGACGTGGCCAGCTGATTGATTGGAGGGGCCTCTCTGACTACCGTCTAGCCAAATAAGAGCAAAAGTAGAGTATTGTATGCCATCGACTGCTCAGCCACCTGAAAGGGTATTACTCTGCTCGTCTAGCCTAAGTAGGGGCCAAAGTGGAGTGTTGCATGTCATGGACTGCTCAGCCACCAGGGTTTCATCCTTAAGCATCACGGGTCGCCAACTATGGCCAACAGGTGGCATGATTGGGGGGGGGGTCTTACCCCTCTGCAGAGCAGTTGGCTAAAGCCCCAGCCAACAGGGCTCAGAAGTACCTTGAATGATGTCAAAGTTCTTTTGTTGTCATGTGAATTTGAAGGTCTGATGAATAAGGAGAAGGTGTGATTATTTTTCTTTTTTTTTTTTTTAATTTTAAAAAGGGATAAAAAATGAAAATGAAGGATGGTGTTACGGAGAGATAAGCACAAAAAGGATGTTACTTACAATGATTCTGACACAGTCACTTTCTGCTACACTGCCTGTCACTTGGCCCATCATAAAGGACTCGCCACCAGTTCGGGAAAACTGTGAAAACCTGAAAATTAAACATTAATGCAAATTATTATGATACATGAGAAGTTATATATTAATGTTTGTTCATACATGTATGCTGCTGGATTAATGTTTGGTATAAGCTGCACACAGAATCACCACTTCTATATATAGACAACTGAACCAGCAAGAGCAACAAGTTCTGGTAAAGGTGGCCAATCAAAAAGCAAGAGAAAAGCATTCAAGATCGTTCACTGTCTTGATAGGGCTAACCAATGGAAAGACTGCTGATTTCTATTGGTGGCTTACTACAGGTTTGACATTCAACTCCAACAATGGCTACTAGAATAGCAACATATGCATACCTACACACTCAAATTATTGACCATCACAAGTTAGGTTACTATCCACAGATCCATTAATGATTCTATCAGTACAAGAATGACATCACTCGACAATAAATGAAACCAGACTTGGTAATATTCCAAATGGACCTGGACAGCGAGAGTCTATCCCTTTTTTGCTAGTGCTAAACTAGGGAGATTGTTTTTGCTGAGATGGAGTGACACACCTATTGTCAGCTCTCCACTTTACCGCACAGATCAGAGTGCCAAATCTGTGCTACACATATGCTGAGTTGGCGGGGACCAGTATCAAACCAGGAACCTTGCAATACATAGATGGGTGCTCTACCAATTAAGCTAAACCAGGACACCAATACTGGAAGATACTTACCATAAATAGGAGTCAATTTTGATAAGGATATTTGTGAAAACTTAGAAACAGTTTAGAATTATCTTGCAAAGGAAATGTGTTGGTTGGTTTTACAGCATATTAACCCTTTTCAGTTATTTAATGCCGAATTAAACCATTTTGATAAACAAGGGACTCAGATTGATTACAGTAACTGCTATTGCTTAATTGGTCATCCAGAGACAGACAGGAATTGTATCCCCTTTTTACAAGCACTAGAACAGGGATAAAATTTTGCCGAGGTGGAGCACCACACCTACTGTCAGCTCCCCATGTTACCACACAAATCAAATTACCCAAGCCATGGACCCTCATCTATGGGATCCTAACAGGTACTACCACTTTAAGTCAGAGTGGACCTGTGAGTAATGGCAATGAAGAGGTGATTCCACACTCCCCACAACTTGAGTCTCACCATTAGATGCAATTTAGTATCATACTCAGGAGCCCCACCCCCCTTTTTGAGGGGTGTCTTACCCCTTTGCAGGGGATACAGCCAGTGTATTCTAAGTCCCAGTGACAGGGCATATTGTTTTCTAAGTAAATTTCATTTTTCTGTGAAGACAGTGTAATTGAATCTTGACAAGTTTCAGAATTCAATACATGTCGGGGGGAACTTGAGTGGGGTTTTGTTGTTGTTGTTGTTGTACTGACCCATCAATAAAATGTAACTGTTGTATACTTTTATGCTTTAGAGTCATTTAAATTATACCTGTCACTTTCAGAAAAGTTTAAAACAGAGATATGTTGAAGCAAGTACAAAAAAGAAAAAAGAAGAAAAGAAGACTACCCCCCACAGGGTGATTCAAAGTGATATTAACAGGAGTTTAAGTTACTTCAGGTGTGTTTGTAGTTTTGAAAATTCCATACAGTCACCTGTAATTAAGAAAGTAGTAAGTGAAACCTGTCAAATAGATACATGCAACCAGGTAACAGCAAATATAATAATGAGTGTGTGTGTGGGGGGGTGCGGTTGTGTAGGAGGGGGAAGATCCCTACCCAACACTTTCTTGTCCTTTGGTCAAAGATATTGTTTAAAGATTAAAAGTACAAAGTTCTTGGAGCGTCAGTCTACCAATAAAAAATAGAATAGAATAAATTGCAAACTTTTTTCATTTTGGAGTTTTCCAAAATGAGACGTTATTAATAACATTATCTTTATCTTGATTGTTTATATTTGTTTCGGTTGGCCTTCTTCAGGAATCTTTTATTATAGTTGGTCATCTTCAGGGAATTTTGAATGCAGTCCAGGTTAAAAGCGTAGTATGGGTAGTCTTAAACTGAACATTTTTTAAGACTATTTTTCCGATGCAGGTGTCATTGGGGAACAAGAAAAAATTTTGGTAAACGGGACAAAGCCTGGTCTTTTTACCAAAACTGCTGATACACCCTTCATTTTGGAGCCTGTGCAGATATTGCAGAAATGCCAATAGGTAAGCGTCCTGTGTTCCTGATGCATAAAAATCTAAAAGGGCGCAGTAAAATCATGTCCATGTGACCCAGTGTTTTTTCTTCTCCCATGATTTCAAGCTAACTGTAAATACATTTCAATATTTTCTTAGAAATTAATTATACGGGATGGTGTACAAGGTAGTGTTTAGATGGCTTTAGTTGTTTCAAAGAAAATTTTCCTGTCCTCTTCAGTCATGAAGCTTCAAAACTAGATTGCTGTCAATACTAAACAAAATTTCAATGTCATATATATATATATATATATATATATATATATAAAAATAAAGATTTGGTATGTGTGTTTGTATGTATATTAGTACAATAACCAATTTTATAATTTTTATAAAGGAAAATTGATGGAGACCACCAAAGACCAAGAAAATCTGCACTATTTTAGTGGGGTTAAACATTTTTTTTACTCTTTAGAAAAGCTAAATAAAAAAATAAAAGGGTATATAAAAAGCCAAATAAAATATAGTAAGGGTATAAATTAATGATACATTAAAAAAATGGTTAAAAAATAAAACAAATTGATTAAGATTAAAACATAAGAAACAAAATATAAAGCAGAATAAAGAAAATAATTTAAAAAACAACTTAAAAACAAGAATATATATATATATATATATAATATATATATATATATATAAATAAGGGGGAGAAAGATAGATAGAGAGAGAGAGAGATTATTTTTTAAATCCTGGGCAAGGCTGGGTAGTTCTGCTAATTAAGCATAAGATTTGAGATTGCTTAAAGGAAGAAATCCAATCTACTGAAGTATTTACTAAACTTGTGAGTTAGGCACAGAACTAGATGGATTAGGGGGGGGGGGGACTCAATGAGAATCAAATTTACCCATGAGTCAAGCATTCTAATCAGGTGCCTATCCTGTTTAAAAAAAAAAGAATTTTTTTAAAAGTGATTTCCTAATATAAATAGAATCATTAATACCTAACATCAACCTCAAGAGATTTAGTTCAAATAATTTCAAGATTTAGGTTTAATAGATACATCTTATTATAATTGTGATTCAGTGTGTCTAATCAAAACTATGTCACTGCTTATGTCACAATATCCTCAGGAATTGTGTACATTTATCTATGGGTATTTAATTTATAGTCAAAATCATTAATACATAGAATAAAATTTATTAACAATGTCTATGAAAATATGGGTTAGATTTGCCTCAAAACAGCCCATGTTATTAGTACATTTAAAATCCTGCAATGTCTCCTATATCACTAAGAAATAAAGTTTACATAATATATGGTGTGATTAATTTGCATACTGGTTTTAACAAAACCTGGGTTAATAAATAATTATTTGGTGTTATTGATCTCTAATATTATTGTTTTATTCTTCAATGTATTAAAATCAATCCTATGAATGATTTCATAAAATATAATTAAAATAAGTGTCATCTTTTTATATGCGTTTTTATTTTCGTTAGTCTAATTTAATATATTTCATTACATCAAAACTTACACAGAGAGAGAGAGAGAGGGGCTATACGAGAGAGAGAGAGAGAGAGAGAGAGAGAGAGAGAGAGAGAGAGAGAGAGATAGAGGGCTATACGAGAGAGAGAGAGAGAGAGAGAGAGAGAGAGAGAGAGAGAGAGAGAGAGGGCTATACGAGAGCGACAGAGAGAGAGAGAGAGAGAGAGAGAGAGGCTATACGAGAGCGACAGAGAGAGAGAGAGAGAGGGGCTATACGACAGAGAGAGAGAGAGAGAGAGAGAGAGGGGGGCTATACGACAGAGAGAGAGAGAAGAGAGAGAGAGGGGGCTATACGACAGAGAGAGAGAGAGAGAGAGAGAGGGGGGCTATACGAGAGCGACAGAGAGAGAGAGAGAGAGAGAGAGAGGGGGCTATACGAGAGCGAGAGAGAGAGAGAGAGAGAGAGAGAGAGAGGGGGGCTATACGAGAGCGACAGAGAGAGAGAGAGAGAGAGAGAGAGAGAGAGAGAGAGAGAGAGAGCTATACGAGAGCGACAGAGAGAGAGAGAGAGAGAGAGAGAGAGAGAGAGAGAGAGAGAGAGAGAGAGAGAGATATACGAGAGCGAGAGAGAGAGAGAGAGAGAGAGAGAGAGAGAGAGAGAGAGAGAGAGAGAGAGAGAGCGACAGAGAGAGAGAGAGAGAGAGAGAGAGAGAGAGAGAGAGAGAGAGAGGGGCTATACGAGAGCGGCAGAGAGAGAGAGGGGCTATACGAGAGCGACACAGAGAGAGAGAGAGAGGGGCTATTCGAGAGCAAGATATGAGAGATAGAGAGGGGGGTATATGAGGTAGAGAGAGGGGTATATGAGAGAGAGAGAGAGAGAAAAAGAATGCTAATATGCATAGCTGTCATATTACATTATATTTCAGTCAATATTTTTTTAAAGCATAGCTAAACATGAGACAAAATAATGAAAAAGTGGAGAAAAATTTTTGTTCATTCAAAACAAAAAACAAAAAACAATGGATTGTGATAAAGAAAGTTAAATAAAAAAAACAAATTTAAAATTAAAACAAAAGGATCTACAAAAATAAAAATAAACGTTTGCAGCTTCTCTTATGACAAGAGAGAAAACATTTCAACATTACAATGTGAAAAATGGCTGATTGTGTAGTTGTGCATGATATAATTGCATGTTAAAATAATTTGTTACACAAGACTGACCGTTTGGATAAAGGGGTATGCTGCTTTATTTTCAAAGAAGTTCACCCTTAAGTATTACTCACTTGTCATTTGACTTCAAATTTTTAAACCTCGAGGATAATTAGTCCTTAGTTTTACCACTTTGCCATACCTGATATGTATGTAACACGTCACTCAATAAGTCCCGGGCCTAACTAATAAAACAACTTTATGGCAAAATTCGACTTTATTCATCAATATAGTCGCATTCTAGGGTGATACACTGATTCCAACGCTTCTCTAACAATTCGATGCCTTTTTTGTCGAATGATTTGTCGTTGGCCTCAGTTTTTGATCACTTCTTCACTGGAGCCAAATCTCTTTTGAGGTCTGCAAACATCCAGTAGTCACTGGGGGCCAGATCTGGAGAATAGGGTGGGTGTGGAAGCAATTTGAAGTGCAATTCATGTAGTTTTGCTATCATTGTGATCGACTTGTGACACGGTGCATTGTCTTGGTGAAAGAGCACTTTTTTCTTTTTCATTTGTTGTGTTTTTTGCGATTTCTTCCTTCAAATGCACCAATAATTCTATATAATATTTGCTATTGGTGGTTCTTCCTTTCTCAAGGTAATCGATGAACAAAATACCTTGCATATCCTAAAATACGGAGGCCAAAACCTTCCCTGCTGATGTTTACATCTTTGGTCACTTTGGACAGCTTTCAACTGCTGCTGTCCACTTAACACACTAACGATTTGACTCTGGCGTGAAGTGGTGGATCCATGTTTCATACATTGTCACATATTTATACAAAAACTCATTTTTGATGCATTGAAACAGTCGCAAACAACACTCTGAATCGTCAATGCGTTGTTGTTTTTGATCGACTGTGAGCAAACGCGGCACCCACTTTGACCATAGCTCTCTCATAGATAAATGTTCATGCAAAATGGTGAATACACTGCCTTCTGATATCTTCAACTCCTCTGCTATCTCATGCAACTTCAATTTATGATCGGCCAAAAGGAGTTTGTGGAGTTTTTTGGTGTTTTCTGGTACAACTGCCGAATTGGGGCAACCTGAGTGTTCAACATCATTTGTGTCTGTACGAGTGCATTTAAAGTCAGTCTACCACCTCTTAACCATTGTTTCCAATGGAGCAGAGTCTGAATAACACTTGTCAAGCCATTGCTTTGCTTGAACAGTATTTTTTCCCATCAGAAAGCAATGCTTTATCAACACAGGAAATTCAGATTTTTCCATTGTTTTGAAAATTTGCAACAGTAGCTTTACTTAAATAACAGTAATTTGTAAACTAATAATCCGATTGGGCTCAAATTTTGACACGTGGCATTTAAAGGTTAGCACTTTATAAAAATCGTATGGATATTTTATTAGTGGCGTCATCTATATGTCAGGCCCGGGACTTATTGAGTGATGTGTCATAACCAGAGAAAATGTAATATTAAATTGCACGTGCATGTGCATATTTGTGTGTGGGAGTAAAATGAAAAAAATTAATCTGACAGTTTGTGGAGAAAATGTAAAACAAACACAGGATGTTACAATAGATGAACATTTATTAGTCATAGTGTCGATGTTCGAACATTTTGGTTTATAAAGAAACCTTCTTCAGGACCATTTAGTAACTAGTCAAGGAGAAAAAAGGGATTTATATAGTTAAAAAGATGGTGGATGCTTTGAATGCGTTAAGTTTGGAAAATGGGTAGATACGGTTCGTAACCGTTTGATGATTAGCGTTCATAATTGAATGTTACTAAATGGTCCTGAAGAAGGTTTCTTTATAAACCGAAATGTTTGAACATGGACATTATGACTAATAAACTTCCATCGATTGTAACATCCCATGTTTGTTCTAAATTTCTCCACGTATGTGTATATATGTGTGTATATATGTGTGCATGCAGGTGTGTGGGTTTATACATATATGTGTATATGTGCACATGTGTGTATATGTATATGCGTGTGTGCAAGAGTGTATGTATGAGCACATGTGTGTGTGTGTGCTCTATGAGTGTATCATGTGTCAAGTGACCAGATTAAGTTTGTAGATATGATTATAAACCAACATCTTTCGTAAATCTGAAGTTTTGACATTTTTTTCAAATGAGTAAAAGTAGTAAGTAAAGTCAACGGGGTGGCCTAATGTCAGTATCAGCCAGACAGCGAGGAAAGCTATCCCCTTTTCACTAGACCAAGGAGATTGTTTTTGCATCTAAGGTGGAGTGCCACACCTACCATCAGCTCCTCTCTTTACCGCACAAATCCCTGTGCTACTCATACACTGAGTTGGCGAGGGCCAGTATCGAACCAGGAACCTTGTGATTCCTAGCAAATGCTCTACTGACTGAGCTAAACCTGCCCTATTTCCCTAGATTTTATTTCCTTAATCTAGATTTAACAGCGCTTAAAAAAGCAATGTATGGCCATTTACCTCTCATCTCACAAACCATACAAGTAAGACACGCTGGATACTGATATTTCCCATCTAGCTTTTTCTCTCAGTATTTCATTAGAGTCTAAGTGGTGCAGCCATACACTAACACTGACACGGCTAGAGGGTTGATAATATACTTATTAATAGCCTAAGCCATGTCCACCCAGTGAGGAGGGGGAGAACAATTATAGCAATGAGATTCAGCCAGGATTCAATGCAATATATATATAAAGAGCACACATTGAGCTCTGCAAACTATGACGTTTTAAAAAACCACTATGTTGTAAGGAAGATTTCTTCACCTGATCTTTGGATAATATATAGTATCCAATTGCTGCTTTAACTGTTGCAGTGTCATTAGTAAATTATCCAAAAGTGTGAAATATATAAAAACAGAGCAATAATAATATTAGTAATATTGATAGTGGAAAAGAGTTGAGTGTCTACCGTGGTTTCGATCTAAATGATCTCATCAGGACCCTACTTTATACTTAACCAAGTTGATGTCATTGCTTAGTTAAACTAAGAGTTTAACTAAGGAATGACATTGACTTAATTAATTATAAGGTAGGGTCCTGATAAGATAATTGAGATTGAAACCATGGTAGACACTTAACTCTTTTTTTACACTATTACTAACATTATATAAGTTAAATTGTCAAATATAAATTTCTAGGACCATATTACCTTTAGGCACCTCTTTTTGATCTCAATTAAGAAGGGACATGTTTTTCATTTACACAGTCAATATCCGGCTGTTTGTTAGGGGTTAGTTTTATAATTAAAAATATCAATCTAAAAATCGTCTGTTAAAACAACCAGATATTGACGGTGTAAATGAAAAACATGTCCTTTCTTAATCGAGATCAAAAAGGGGTGCCTAAAGGTCATATGGTCCAATTTCTATTTCACTATGTTAATATAAAGACTGCTTTGCTCAAGTTTATTTCAGATACAATCTGGTGACTGTAATGACCTACTTAACAAGTCTGTTCATTTAACAGGATTAATCATTTGAAAGTGATTTCCAATATTATAAATAGAATCATTGATACATGACATTCACTTCATAATGTTTAGTTCAATTAATTTAAACGTTTATAGATACAATATAACCAGGGCCAAATTTAGGCCTTAAGAGGCCCCTCGGCTAAGAGAATTTGGGGGTCTTCATTACATATGTTTGCCCCCCCCCTATATAAAAACTATAGGGTCCAAAAGCTCTGAATTATTTCAATTCAAAGGAGGAGCCCCATCAAATCTGAAAATCTCCTCTGGTCTTATATCTTTATTATTTTTTTCATAATTTTATTAGAGTTTCAAGACTGCAAGGTCTTGGGTTTGGTTTGGTTTAGGGCATATCAACCTTAGTGGGTCATTTAATGCCGACAATCTTTTTAAATATATTCATTCTTAATGGATATTTGTTTTTCTATTTAACCCCTAGATGGGACTCTAACAGGTACTACAATTCTGGGTCAGAGTGGATCTGGGAACAATGGTGATGAAAGGGTGCCCCACATTCCGTAGACCTCCAGAATAGGAACCTCACCATCAGATAGAGTTTAACGTCATTCCCAGGACATGAAGACCCTCAGCCACCACCTCAACCACCACTTCTATATATGATAAAAAGGGTTGAGGTGCAGTCGGTGTATTCTAAGGTCCCATCTGACACATATATTGCGTAAATATCAGTGTTTCACCAATGTTGGAAAATACTCATTTTTTTAAAAAGGGAATGAATAATTTTTTTCCACCTCACAATATGTCAGTAGTGTGGCCAATTGTTGGTATCAGCTGGAAAGTGAGGGAGCCTATCCCCTTTTCACTAGACCAGGGAGATTGTTTTTACATGAGGTGGAGTGCTTTACTTCCCACTTTACTGCACAAATCCAAGTTGTGTTGAGAACTGGTATTGAACATCAAACCGTATGATTTGCAGGTGGAGGCTAATTAAGATATGCATCAATACTTTATTTAGATATTCAGATCATTCAAGGATTTTTGGAAAATTATCAAACTGATAATAAAGTTTGATTTGGTTTGTTTTATGGCATATCAACCTCAGTGGGTCATTTAATGCTGACAAAGTTTTGAAATAAATCAATTCTTAATGGATAATACAAATAAATCCATTCTTAATGGATAATACAATTTTTTTATAAATACATTTTTCTATTTAACCCATAGATGGGACCCTAACAGGTACTACCATTCTGGGTCAGAGTAGACCAGGGATCAATGGTGATGAAGAGGTGCTCCACATTCCCCAAACCTGGAACCTCACCATCAGATAGAGTTTAACGTCATTCCCAGGACATGTAGACCCTCAGCCACCGCCTTCTAGTACCCAGATGATAAAAAGGGGTTGGGGCTTGCTATAAGAGCAATAGGGTTGGGGCAATCATATAGGTGCTAGGGCTTGACGTGACCAGCGATTGATCGGAGGGGGCCTCTCCGACCACCCGTCTAGTCTAATTAAGGTTCTAAATGGAGTGTTGCAGGTCATGGACTGCTCAGCCACCAAGACTCTGTCTTAAGTGATAATAAGGCGAGGTTTTCTTGTTCAAACTTGCTAACATTTCCCTTTTTTGAAGACGATTAATGGAAATTGAACTGATAATTTAGTAACTATATCATTTTAGTATTATTTGGATTATTCAGACTATTGTCCTCATCTTTATTGTTATCTGTACAATGTTTCGGCCTATGTGCCCTCCGACCTTCTTCAAGTATTTCTTGTCGGACTCGGAAGCCTTCTCGACGTAATCGGAAGAAGGCTGGAGGGCACAAGCCTCATCTCAAAAATTCAGAGAAATAGTATATCATTTTATTTGGGCAACATTATCTATAAATCTGAAAGCAAAATAAAATATATAGAAAACTTGTTAATTTACAGATTGACAAAAAAAAAAAAAGGTGCTTATAGTTAAGACTTGGATGTGTAATGGCAACTGCATGCAAATGGATTCTAGACAACAGCTTATGTGTATGACAATGTTTCAGCGTGGACTTGTTTCTGCAAGGAAATGCTGATAAGTTCTCAGCCCAACCAAAAAGGGATTTCGAAAAAATAATTTTTTTTTTTAAATTTTAATTGAATTTTTTTCAGAAGGGATAAAGACACTAGAGAAACAACGTGTTAAGAGTGTAGATATTTACCCAACCAGTTTGCTATGAGTAGGTTGTAACACAAGATCACAAATATGTGGCATCCAGCAAAGATTGAAATCGCTATTCAGTAGTAATGAATCTTTGAGTCTAGCTTGTTATCCATTACACCATGATAGGATGTCTAGGTATTTATCCAACCTGTTTGCCATGGGAAGGATCTAACACAAGGCCACAAGTATGGGGCATCCAGTAAAGACCAAACTCACTATTAAGTAGTAATGGATCTGTGAGACTAGCTTGCTAAACATTACAACATGATGGGATACCATTTTAACCTGTTCACCACAGGTAGGATGTGATACAAGGTCGCAAGTAGGGGCATCCAGCAAAGATCAAACTCGCTAATAATAATGGATCTGAGAGACTAGCTTGTTAACTATAACACTATGATGGGATTGCCCTAGCATGTTAATTTCTTAACTCTAGATCAGGGGTTCTCCAACCTTTTCAGCCAGAAAACCACAAAGAATAACTAGGGAGGGCCCAGAGCCAATGATCTTAAAAGGACAGAACCCCCCCCCCCCCCAGCTAAATTCACAATCATAATTTATTAATGAAACCTCCGACATTGTTTGTAATCACAAGATGTAATCTCAGGATTGAATTATTGGTGTGCTTTATTTTCAAGAATAACTGTCCACAACAGTATGTAGTACCAAACAGGCTCACTACTTGGTGGGTGTGGATAATAAGATTGGAGAATTGTGCAGATAGGAAGCACATGGTTCTTATAGAAATTGA
Organism: Doryteuthis pealeii; assembly: GCA_023376005.1. Taxonomy (NCBI): domain Eukaryota; kingdom Metazoa; phylum Mollusca; class Cephalopoda; order Myopsida; family Loliginidae; genus Doryteuthis; species Doryteuthis pealeii. The sequence goes on from CM042141.1 coordinate 91,208,258, forward strand.
AGATGTGGCAAGCAAGAAACTTGAAGTTCAGAAGAATTGAAGTCCAAGTTGCCACAACCTCAAGAAATTCCATTCCAACTGCAGATGAAACTCATTGATTGAAGATCAATGAGTTTCATCTGAAGTTGAAATGAAATTTCTTTACAGTCAACATCAAAAGGTGAAGAGAAAATTTTGACAATTGGGTGGGGGGCTGCATGGATGGGCCTGGGGGGCTGGGGGGCTGCATGGATGGGCCTGGGGGGCTGCAGGTTAGAGACCCTTGCTCTAGACCATTTTCTTCTTGGTTGAGCCGAGAATTTTTCACTAACTCCTTGTACAAACTTATAAATCTTCAGAGTGTGTGTTCTAAACATTAAACTTTTAGTTTTTAAATTGCATCCTTTAATTTAAGAAAAAGAAAAAGAAAAAAGGTAAAATGATGATTTTGATGGCTGATAACTGATGAAATGTTTAATTTTTGCATTAACAACAGATTTTAAATATACATTTAATGATGAGAAAAACCGAAAAATAAAGAAATAAAATTAAGAAAAGGAAAAAACAGTTGTTATAAATATTCTCCCCCTAAAATTATCTATCTTTAGAGACTTATCACCTAACCTAGTTTGGTCGTTGGGGGTGCTACTTGGGGTGTAGTCTCTTGTGCAGAAATATCCTGGTGGAGCCCATCCTTCTCCACGTCTAATTTTCCTTCTCCTAGATGGGTTGCTATACTAAGATTAAAGAGCCTAGTCTTTATTATTTACTCATAGCTGGATTCATTCCTTTCCCAGGGATATTATGCTATGTGAAATGCAAAGTCTTGTTCAGGATTTGAACTCTAGTGGCTGAGTCCACTTTCTATGACGATAACCATTACACCATGAGCTATACAATCTTTGCATATCAAATATATGCAACCAAATTTTTACTGAATAAGATCTATTCATTTTTATTTTTCATTAAATCAAAATTCTTAGAAAAAATATTTAGGATTTTTTTTTATTTTTTTTTTTTTTTTAATCAGAATATTTAGTTTAAAAAAAAAATCAAATCAAAATATTTGGGATGTTTTTAAAAATAAAATTATGATTTTTTATTTTTTTATTTTATAAAATTAAAATTATGAATTTTATTTTAAAGTTTAAAAATCATTGCATTTACATTAAAATCTGTAGACAGTAAGAATAAATAGAAAGTGTCTGAATGTTGAATAATTTCTGTGCACTTGGGTTATACATTAAACGTTGTTAGAACACAAGATTATTCTTTAATATTCTGTTTCTTTAATTGCTTCTCAGACAAACATCACATATTAATCTTGTACAGAAAATGGTTTTCTGTTTTAACAATCAACTGTGCAATGAAGTAAATTTAAGAAGTGCAGAATCTTTAAGAGTTTAAATGAGGCATTTATAAATTAGGATGGACTATGTCCTGAATTCTAAGGAGTGGTTTTAAAAGTGGACTGTTGCTGCTGGATCTATTCAAGTGCAGAAGCATAAAATACCAATCAAGTGTGTGAGGTGTGTCTCATCTTACATGATCGAATCTCTAGAAACTTGAGAGATGGAAGAAGCTGAACGTTTTACTGGTTTTACTGGACGGCGGGGAGAATTCCTGCAACTTTGGGGAGAGCCGTTAGAAATTTCAGTTGTACAAAGTGGGAAGAATTTAGACACAGGCCAAAGAGATAAAGGACTGAAAGAAAGAATCAAGTGGAAAAAGTAAAAAAAGATCAAATCTATAAAAAAAAAAATTATATAAAATAATTTTTTGGTCCGTTTTATTCCAGGGGAAAAATATAAAAAAATCAAATCAAAAATAAAGAATCAAAAAACAAAAAAAAAAAAAAAAAAAAAAAAAACTAAAGAAAATGTAAACTGAAAAATAATAAGAAATAAAAAAAATGTGAAGGAAGCAAGAATATTAATATGTATCAAAAAGTATTTTTGTCTTTCACAGACTTATCCTAATCCTTTTCACATACACATATAAAGACTATGATTCCACACACACACACACACATTTATACTCTATCAATGATATTAAGCACACATTATTTATAAATACAGCAAACTGTATTATCAATATTGATATATAAATGGTAACATATGATAAATATTCATGATCACTGACTTTTTTTCAACAAATTTGCTGAAAAAAGCCACAATAATTATGCCCTAACCCAATATATACACTACCGAACAAAAGTTTTGGACCAACCTGAATTGTTTCTTTGAGTTCATAATAAAGGCTAATTTTGCATATTTGGAGAATTCATCTATTGTATGTATGCAAAACTATAAAAAATTCAAACATGATAATGATCCAAAACACAGCTCAAAACTGTTCAAATTATCTAAAAGCAAAGCAAGATAAAGAAATTTTGCAAATCATGACTTGCCCCCCCCCCCCCGTTCCAAGATCTTTCACAAATTGAACTTGTCTGGGATGATATTGATTGCAAAGTTCAATGTGAAAACGGCTGAAGAATAAGCAAAAGTTGTTTATACATATACACACCGCTTGGGAATCACTTTCCACCAAGATAGATTTACAAGTTAGTAGAAGGAGGCCAGCAATTTGCTTTGCAGTAATAAATGGATTCTTTGATGAAAAGAAAATATAAATTTGCTTTAATTGAAATCATAATTATTATACATTAGCATTTTGATAGAAAAAAAAAAAAAAGAATCAAATTTCATTTAAGTTTAGAGGGGAAAAAAAATCAATGTGGCCTCAAACTTTTTGTTGGTAGTGTGTGCGTGCATATATATATATTGGTTGGTAGTGTGTGTGTGAGCATAAATAAATATATACACACCCACCCACACCCTATTAGGATAGTGTTGACAGAGTCAATGATGCATGATAACTATTTCTCACCAATGTAATCATTGGACCAAGTCCAATGATCGCATAGGTGAAAAACTGTTACTAAGAGCTGCTGACTATGTCTATGCTATTACTTATATAATCAAATCAACAAATGGTTAAAATAAAGAAGGGGAGGGGGAATAATAGAAGAGAGTGGGGGGGGGATAATAGAAGAGTAAAAACTTAAAAAGTTGAATTCATGTAGTAATCATTAATAAACAAAATTCAATATCTGCAATTTTATTTTTGATCAAATGTTTTCTAAATAACGACAAGAGGGTTTTGTTTGAAAATGAAAATCTTATAATTTGTGTTTGAATTTGGAAAATTCTTTGACTTTTTCAGTTTTATATTTTGACTTGCTAATGTTTCAAAGGTTGGTTGCTTGGATTTTATGGCATGTCAACACTTGTTGGGTTATTTTATGCTGAAGATGTTTTGTTCTAGTTATTCTTGATGTGTATTTAATTTACCCCCCCCCCCAAAAAAAAAAAAAAAACATTTTTTTAAAACTCATTTTTTTTCTATTTAACCTATAGATGTTACTACCACTCCGGGTCAGAGTGAACCTAAGAGTAATGGTGATTAAGGGGTACTCTTATCTCAACAAAAAAAAAAAAAAAAAAAAATGAGAGAAAATTCATAGACAGATAAATAGGACACAGAACACTGGTGTTATTGGTATGCAGTTGATGATTGATGCCAACCGACTTGAAGACTCCTCTTCCAGACATTAATCCAAACAATATGGCCAGATTCCACTACTAACCCCATCTTCATCTTAATATTAGACAGTGACAATCTAACACCAACATTACTGATAATAACAAATAAATAGTTTTGATTAAAGACAAGTTTTTACAAGTCAGTTTTCTTTCAGGGATTATTGACAGAAAATCACACACACAGAATTCAAAATGATTGGGAAACAAAATTGTCAATTGGGGAATTTTTTTCTTTTTTAAATGACATTGGCTCTATGATATTTTTTGTATTGAGTATTATTTCATTTGATACTCTTAACAGTGGGTTTTAACTTTTAAATAAACATTACTAGTAATTATTTTTAAGTTATATACATACAAGGTGTGTCAATTCTCTGCCACCAGAAATTTAATATTTCTCTCACATGCACATATATAAGGTGTGTCAAAAAAAGTATCAAGATTTTTTTGGTACTTTTTGACACCTTGTATTCTGGGGAAAAAAAAAAAAGTTCCATTCATTCTTCATTTCTATCTTGGTAAATACAGCTTTAAACTTTGTAATTTTTTTTTTTGACACCTTGTATTCTGAAAAAAAATAATTAATGAATGGAACATTATTTTTCTTTCTGAATACAAGGTGTGTCAAAAAGTAAAAAAATCTGGATACTTTTTTGACACCTTTAATATGTGCATGTGGCAGAAAATTGCAAACCATGCAAAATTTACATAAAAAAAACATCCATCCTCGAAAGGTTTTGCTAAGTGCTTTGTAGGATTACACTGCAATCCTCTCTTCTACAGCCTCTTTTTCTCCCTTCCTCCCTCTCTCTTCCATAGCCTCTTTTCTCTCCTCCTCCTCCCTCTCTTCCATAGCCTCTTTTTTCTCTCTTTTGCACTGCCTCTTTTTCTCATCCCCTCTCTTCCACTGCCTTTTTATTTCTCTCTCTTTCCCACTGCCTCTATTTCTCTCTCTTCATTTTCTTGCTCTCCCCACCCCCTGCCTTTTATCCTTTCTTCCACAGATTCCTTGTTTACTCTCTCCCTCACTCACTAACCCTATCATACCTCAGTTGTTGCTTTCCCCCCCAAACATTTCATTATCACTTCTTCTTCTAAGTACAAATATTATTCTAAAAGGCAACTCAACTTGTTAATTAGCTGTCTAAACTCTTATGCAAGTCAACAATCAAACTTAATTCAATTATGACAGAAAATCTAATAAACACAACGCTTCACTTCTGTCCAAAAAAATCTTAAGAGAAACCCAAAGATTTGCTTTCACTTACATTTTACACCATCTTCTGAAAAAAAAAGGTTTTATAAGAACATTCAAAATTCTTTTCAAACCATCAATGCAATTAGAAAATTGCTGGCAGGACTGACCCGAGACTAAAACCTCAAGTTGGAAAATTCTGTACTGACATCACTACAGATATGCACAACCTACATCTATGGGAGAGTCTCCGTGGTGGAGTGGCTAACATACTGGACTGCAACAGATAGATTCATGCCTTCCCTAAAAGGAGGAGATCTTGTGGCTTGAGGCTTATGTGTTGGACTGCGACATCAATGTAAGTGAGTTCAAACTCCAGTTGCAGTATTATGTTCACTTTCGGACAAATACCCTTGGGAAAGGTATGAACTTGCTCATCCTGTCAGCTATGTGTTAAATAGTACAACTACTGTCCTCCTGCAAGGATGGCTTTGGCATTAAATAACCCATAAAGATTGATATGCCATCAAACAAAGAAACCATACAAAACTTTTATCTATTTACAGATGAAACTACCAAGTATCTTAATCTTTAAAAATTCTGGTGAATATATATATATATATATATATATATATATATATATATATATAGGGCGAAAGAGAGAGACGGGGAGAGAGAGAGAGAGAGATATGAAAGTAATAGAAAGGTGTAATTTGTTTCTGAATATGTTCAACTGTTTTTCAATGATTAAAATTTCTAAGTATCTGATAATATATATATATATATATGCACAGTTTTACTATTACACCAGCTGTTTATCACCAATACGTGGCAAAAACATTCACGGATGACTGACAATAAGACAGAGCATAAAGGGTATTGAATACCATTTTTTTTTCTTAAAAGTGATAGCAGTGGATTCAGTTGGCTTTAATTGGTAGATTAAATTGTCAACAGATTTGGCAACTGTTGGTATCAGCTGAACAGTGATGGAGTCTATCCCCTTTTCACTTGTGATAGACCAGGGAGCTTTGAACTTACAATTAAGTTGCAGTCCATCATGTTAGCCACTGTGACACAGTGTCTCCCCGCAGGAGAAATAGTTAACATTTAACAAGATAATTTGTTTTAATATTCACATTGGCATCTTTTTCATAGAAAGAAATAATCAGCAATAGACATTTTAATTAAGACCGGTTGGTTACTTCCATATTAAAAAAGAAAAATACATAAAAAAGCAGCATAAAAACTTTAAAATAAAAAGAATAAATGCAAAATCATAAAATAAAAATAAAGATCATAAAAAGCAAAAATAAAAAATACACAAAAAAATTAAAAATCATAAAATGCAAAAATGAATGATGTTATATATATATATATATATATATATATATATATACACACACACATATATATATATATATATACACACACACACACACATATATATATATATATATACACACACACACACACACATATATATATATATATATACACACACACACACACACAACCTGTTTACCATGGGTAGAATGTGACAAGCTTGCAAGTATGGGGCATTCAGCAAGGACGAACTCGCTATTAAATAGTAATGTATCTCCAAGCCTAGTTTGCTAACCATTACACCATGATGGGGTGCCCAAAACATTATTTATATATATATATATATATATATATATATATATATATATATACACACACACACACACACACATACTTTATGGTGTTACAACTCAGTTTAAAACAAACTTGGAAAACTTTGCAATTATCTAAACACTTTTGTAGGATTGGTTAATGTTATACTGCCAAAAATTTTGCTTTGTTCAGAAGTTTAATTTGTTTATATTTACCCAACCCCTCAGCTATAAACAGGATGTGACACAATCAATTTTTAGGTAGAGTACAGCTGGTTTGAATTCAAAGTTTTCTTTCTAAACTGGTTACCTAAAGAACCCAGTCTGCCTTGCAAAATCTACAGGTTTTTTTTCCTTACCAGTTAAAAACAAAACAGTCTGCCCTATTATTTACCAATAGCTGGAGAGAGAACAGATGGATTCATGCCTTTCTTAAGAGTATTTGCGCAAGAGTGAAATGCAAATAGATTTGAACTTGGGATGCTGATTCCATTTCCCCTGACAATAACCATTACACAAGCATGCCCCCAATTCCATTTGTTGGTGAAGGACCAAATCTACAACTAAATTCATCCAAAAAGCATCAAGAAGCTACTGAATTGCTTGCAGATGGTTGAATTTTATGACATGTCAACTCTTGTTGGATTATTTTGTGTCAAAGGCATTTTGTTTTATCCATTCTTGATGGGCACTCAATTTTTTGTATAAATGAGACTAACAGGTACTACCACTCCACGTCAGAGTGAACCTGGGAGTAATGGTAATGAAGATGTACCCCACAATACCCAGAGTTCCAAAATTGAAACTTCACCATTAGATTCAGTCTAATGCTGAATTGCTTAAATATGAGGATTGTTCAATAAGTTCTAAGACTCAACAAGATATTTTATGACCACTTAGGCTTCTGTTTCCCCCATTTTGAGATTTGTTGCACATATCTCACTTTTGTATGGGACTCACCAGCTAGAGAAGGAGGGACAAGCTCATAAATGATGCTTTCCTGTGGGCACCTGCACATGGGCACACTAGTGTGAGTCAGCCAGCAAGATCAATCAGCTCTATGCAGATACTAGATGTAGTGCAGAGGACCTTCCAGGAGCAATGGCTGAAAGGGAAGAGTAGCAAAGAAGAATCATGGAGATCCAGGCTGTTGGCACAACCTGATGAGTTTCATAAAAAGTGGTTCTTCTTTCTTGGTGAGGCTTCAAATGTTTTGAAAGACCCAAATGTATGTGTGTGTGTGTGTTACATAGACACACACCAAACCCTCTGCATGAGAAGGATAAGTTTTCCTTCTAGACTGGTTGTTTAATGAAGGTCAAAGAGTCAAGTCTGCCTATTTACCCATATTAGGAAGGAGAATAGTTGGATGTATAACTTTCCCAAGGGTATTAACACTATGTGAAAGCAAGCAGTCTTGTCTAGTATTTGAATTTGTGTTGCCAAGTCCATTTCCTATGATGATAACCATCACACCAAGTGTCTCCAGGACAATATATATATATATATATATATATATAATATGGGTGCTATTTTTATAAATAGTGGTCAATATCGTGGATAGAACATCTATAACTAGACAGTTTGAATAATTTCATAGGCAAGAAACTGTCAGTAACCAAGAGCTGTTGACCTCATGTCCACACTACACTAATATATATATATTTAGTGCTCAAGGTGCTCATATTTTGGTGCACGTTGAACACCAAAACCATGGTAGAGAGAAAAACTTTTTCTACAACTATAAATGCTCTATATTTTATGAAATACATTGAGCACTTTTTGGATTAACTACTAATGCTACTACAATGAAAACGTTGGAGTACTAGTTGAAGTATATATATATATATATATATATATATACACACACACGCTCTGAGAGGTACGCGTCCTGCGTCCCGACGCACACAAATCTAAAAGGACACAGTAAAATTATATCCATGCATCCCAGTGTCTTTCTTTTTTCTTCCCTCACCATTTCAAGCTAACTGTAAATACATTTCAATATTTTCTTAGAAATGAATTACACAGGATAGGTTACAAGGTAGGAGTTAGATGGCTTTAGTTGTTTCCCCAGATCATAAATAAAACCCTACAATCTATTAAGAAACATTAGTTTGACCCATAAATTTTTCCCGCGGACTCATTCAAGCAAATATGTGCGTCCCTGGATGCACTAAATCAAAAAGCTATCAGCATCACTAATATATATATATATATATATATATATATATATATATATATATATATATATTTCAATAGAAGACAATTTGATGACCATTTTTTTTTCATTCTGAAATCCAATGTGTATTTACCTGCTATAATTCTTCTTGACAGTTCCATAACCAGCTGCATGAATTCCTAAATTCTTTTCATGAGATTGTATTGATTGGTTATCAGGATGTGATTATTGTTTGTGACATTCTGAAAATAAAGAGTGTACAGTTTAGTTTCAATCTTATTTTCATTAGCCCCACCCCCTTCAGGGAGAGAGTGTACAGTTTAGTCTCAATCTTATTTTCATTAGCCCCCACCCCCTTCAGGAGAGAGTGTACAGTTAGTTTCAATCTTATTTTCATTAGCCCCACCCCCTTCAGGGAGAGAGTGTACAATTAGTTTCAATCTTGAAGGCACCCGACCAGTGGGAGACCATGTTAATTAATGTTAATGTCATGGAACAAAGAAAGATAACTTGGGTTATCTTTCTTTAAGAGAACTCTTCTCTTTTATGAAACCACTTTCGCGTGCCCATGCGTTTTTTCGTGTAAAGAGCGTTCTTAGCAACCAACTTTGAACGTTGAGAAGTGAAGCGAACGGACGTGTGAAATAAACAACCGTAATACATTTATTGGCGTTTGTGTTTATTACCGTTGGTTGTCAACTGTCCCCTTGTAGCGAGTTTAACAGACCATGCCTATGCTTTGAAGACATCATGAAGACATGCCACCTCAACACTAACACATGGGAGGTTGGTGCAGAAAAACCGAGCGGCTTGGCACCTCAGACAAGGACTAAAAGGAGTGAAAAAGAGAGGAAAGAAGCCGCTACAGAAAAGAGAGCCAGAAGGAAGGAGAGACAACAGCAACTTCAGCAAGCATCACTGTTTGTTTGCAGTCACTGCACAAGTGATTGCCATTCAAAAATTGGTCTGTTCAGCCACTCGCGCAGATGCAGTTTTAAAAAAACGGACACTACACCATCATCTACTATCATTAGCCCCACACCCTTTGGGTAATTTACTTCATAGTACATTTGTAAAATAATGAGATGTGGAAATTTTAGAATTTGGGACGATATGTGAAAGTCTGACCTGTTGGTTTCTGATTGGTTGAGGAGTGTCAAGAGTGAAAGAGAGAGAGAGAAAAATTGGGGGGTTTTGCCCAAGTTTTTGGAGGAGGTGGATTTCAGAGTCTGGGCTGAGTGTTTGAAGAGGACAGACACAAGATGAGTGTCCTCCAAGGCATTTTTGCTTGGGTTTAAAATAAAATATATGAGCTCTGAGAAAAACAACATCTTATGTTAGTTATTAAGAACTGCCAACGGATGCAAGTAAATCCTAAATAATTTCCAGATTCAAAGAACAGAGAAAATGCCAGCCCAACAACAGATCCAGAACACCAGCAACTCCATTCCAGAATAGCAGAGACCCTACTAGATCCAGATCCATAGATAAGTAAAACAGTATAAGATAAGTATTGAAACTAAATACTCCTTCAATTAGACACCAAGTCACATATCAAAAATTTAATGACTTTTGCAATCTACACACATTTAATTGATCTCGCAACATTAACCAAAAGAATATTTTTACCTGTGCCGTTCCACAGCTTGATGCATCATCATCATCATATTCATCCCAGTCATCATCATCATCATCCCAATCATCAAAACTTGACTGTTTTGGAGGTGCTGAGGATTGGATGGGCTGGCTGATACTGGTTCGTTTGGTCTCAATAAAGTTATATCCATAATGTTCATCTTGAACCTGGGAAGGCGCTGGTGGTGGTGGAGGAGGGAAAGAAGGCTCTGGGAGGGAAACAATCTACAAAACAAAACAAATAGATTAAAAAACAACAGCAAAACCAAGAGAAAAAAACCCAAAAAGAACAGATACATATACATGACATTATAATCCAGCTTTATATTGCAGCTAAGTTGCAACCAGGTATTATCCTCTCATCTTATTTTAATTAAAAAAGGCTTTTTTATTCACAAAAGAAATTCCACTGGACTATAAACGACACTTTTCAAATAGATACAATCCATATTCTAACAATCCAAAGGCAACAAAATTAATCACTATTTCTTTGGTTCTTCTTTCATCTAACCATTTCTTCCAGAAGAGGGACACGGGTCGGTCAAGCCGGGAGAGGGACAAGGGTCGGTCAAGCCGGGAGAGGGGCACGGGTCGGTCAAGCCGAGAGGGACACGGGTCGGTCAAGCCGGGAGAGGGACACGGGTCGGTCAAGCCGGGAGAGGGACACGGGTCGGTCAAGTCATTGATCAGCCATTTTATTTTCTCAAACAATTGTTATCCCACTGTCAATCTGCTAAACCAGTGGCAGGTGATTTTGAATTCAAATGTCATTCCCATAAGACTGGTTTTATTAAAGCTAGAGAACCCAATGTGCTTTACTTTAAGGGAAGAAGAAATGGTGTTGAGTTTCCAGTTCTGAAGTGTATGGAGAACCCCTTCATTACCATTACTCTCAGGTCAAATCTTTAGTGGTAGTACCTGTAGGGTCACTTTTCCATGGGTAAAATAGATCAGTTTAAAAATTATTAGTATTGGATAGAAATGCCTTAAACCATACAACTGTGCTAACAAATGATTATTACTAAATAGTAATAGTTACTTGAAACCATGTAAATGTGTATAAATTATTAGTCTTAATAGGAATACTTCATATAACTGTGTACCAATATGATTATAGATAAAAAATGTGTATTGAAATATTGGAAATATAAAATCATATAGTAATATGATTACAATAAAAAATTTAAAAATGAATCATTTTGGTATTAAATAACCCATAATGTTGATATGCCATTAACCAAACCAAACAATCTACTGGAGTAAAATGTTCTGTTTGGTGAGTTCAAAGGGATCTTTAAATTTCAATTTAAACTTTTGACTCATCCTGGTCATTTAGAAAAGCAGAAAAATAGAAGAATCAATCCCCCCCCCCCCCGTTAGAGTTTCCTGGTGGGATTTTTAAATGGTTCTAAGTTTTTCTTCTTCTAGGCGAAAAACAACCAATCTACTTAATATCTAGCTTTAACATCCTATTAAATGGCCAAAGCTGGTTGGTTATTTTGTTTAATGGCATATCAACGCCTTGTGAGCTATCTAATGCCAATTTTTTTTTTAAATATATGATTTGTAAACAATAGTTTGTTGGTAAATATTTCTATTTAGTTTTGTAAATTGGTAGGAATAATTTTTTCAATAACTTCAGGTGCATTAGAAGAAATAACTTTACGTGCATTAAATAAAACTGGTAGATGACCCTCAGCCACTGCCTTTTAGTACCTATATGATAAAAGGGTTGGGTGTTTTCCATAAGAGCAATTTGAAGACTACAATCGGGACAATCAGATAGGTGCTAGGGCTTGACATGATTAGGATGGGGCCCCTCCGATTGCACATCAAGCCCAAGTAAGGGCCTAAGTGGTGGGTTACGTGTCACAGGAACACTTAGTACCAGTCTCATAGACCGCTCAGCCACTACAATCCTGTCCTCAGGCATTACAGGTCTCCACTCACAGCCAACAGATAGCACCATTGGGGAGGGGGGGGGTCTTACTACTCTGCAGAGGCGCAGTTGGTGTGTTCTACCACCTCAGCCAACAGGGCAGACTTATTTTCTTTTAGTAAAAATATAATTATTTTATTAATGCAAGTTAGATTTAAAAATATTCTTGTGATTATTTTCATTTGTAATCCAAAATGGACTAATTTTTATTGTACATCCAATAACAAAGTAAAGACATCCCATCATGGTATAATGGTTAGCAAGCTAGTCTCACAGATCCATTACTACTGAATGTCCCCTAAGCAAGAGGTAGTGGTATGATAAACATAAAAGCCACACTGACCTGTCAAAAAAGCTCCACCCCCAAACCCTATCAACTATCAATTATTCAGCAGAAGGAAGCCACAATGAGTAACTATAGCAATAATAATAAAACATTGGTTAATTTGGTGGCAATATAAACCCAATCATTAATGGATCGGTAAATAAGATAATGTGTTTCGTTACAGGAAGAGTAAAGAGATTTTTCTACTTTTTATTTCAGATAATAATTTGGTACTACTGGAAAGAGTCAGTGGATATAACAGGGTTTTCTTTAAAATATAGGAAAGATTCCGCACTAAAGGATATTTTTAACATGGATTAAAAATGCAGAGAACTAACTTTTCTATGGATATTGTTGTGAATTGGTGATGAAAGGATGCCTGTTAAACATTTTTTTATGAAAACCCTGTATATCCACTACTCTTCCAGTAGTACCAAATTATTATCTGAAATAAAAAAGTAGAAAATCTCTTTACTCTTCCTGTAACGAACACATTATCTATTATACCGATCCATTAATGATTGGGTTTATAGGCCACCAAATTAACCAATGTTTTTATTATTATTGGCTATAGTTACTATTGTTTGGCTTCCTTCTGCTGAATAATTTGGATAGTTGATAGGGTTTTGGGGTGGGAGGCTTTTTTGAACAGGTAGTGTGGCTTTTTGTTTATCATACACTACCTCTTGCTTAGGGGGACATTCAGTAGTAATGGATCTGTGAGACTAGCTTGCTAACCATTATACCATGATGGGATTGTCTTACTTTGTTATTGGATGACAATAAAAATTAAGTCCATTTTTGGATTACAAAGAAAATAATCAGCAGAATATTTTTAAATCTAACTTGCATTAAAAAATATTATATTTTAACTAAAAAAGAAAATAAGTCTGCCCTGTTGGCTGAGGTGGTAAGAACACACCAACTGCGCCTCTGCAGAGTAGTAAGACCCCCCTCCCAATGGTGCTATCTGTTGCTGTGAGTGGGACTGTAATGCCTGAGGACAGGATTGTAGTGGCGAGCGGTCTTGAGACTGGTACTAAGTGTTCTGTGACACGTAATCCCCACCACTTAGGCCTTACTTGGGCTGATGTGCAATCGAGGGCCCCATCCTAATCAATGTCAAGCCCTAAGCACCTATCTGATTGTCCGATTGTAGTCTCAAATTGCTTCTTATGGAAAACACCCAACCCTTTTTTATCATATAGTACTAAAAGGCAGTGGCTGAGGGTCATCTACCAGTTTATTTAATGCACGTAAAGTTATTTCTCTAAGCACCTGAAGTATTAAAAAAATTATTCCTACCAATTTAACAAAACTAAATAGAAATTTTACCAACAAAACTATTGTTTACAAATCATTATTTAAAAAAAAAAATTGGCATTAGATAGCTCACAAGGGTTTGATATGCCTTAACAAAATACCAACCAGCTTTGGCCATTAAATAGGATGTTAACTAGATTTAAAGTAGATTGGTTGTGTTTCGCCTAGAAGAAGAAAACTTAGACCATTTAAAAATCCCACAGGAAATCTAACGGGGGGGGGGGGGATTGATTCTTCTATTTTTTCTGCTTTTTCTAAAATGAACCAGGATGAGTCAAAAGTTTAAATTGAAATTTTAAAGATCTTTGAACTCACCAACAGAACATTTACCTCCAGTAGATTGTTTGGCTTTGGTTAATGGCATTCAACATTATGGGTTATTTAATACCAAAAGATTCATTTTATTTTTTATTGTAATCATATTACATTGATTTTTATATTTCCAATATTTAAATACCACTTTTTTTATCTATAATCAATATTGGTACCAACAGTTATAAATGAAGTATTCCTATTAAGACTAATAATTTATACACATTTACATGGTTTCAAGTACTATTATATTAGTAATAATCATTTGTTAGCACAGTGTATGTTTAAGGGCATTTCTATCCAATACTAATAATTTTTAAACTGATCTATTTTACCCATGGAAAAGTGACCCAACAGTAGCTACCACTAAAGATTTGACCTGAGAGTAATGGTAATGAAGGGGTTCTCCATACCTTCAGACTGGAAAAACTCAACACCAAAAATTTCTTCTTCCCTTAAAAGTAAAGCCACATTGGGTTCTCTAGCTTTAATTAATAAACCAGTCTATGGGAATGACATTTGAATTCAAAATCACCTGCCACTGGTTTAGCAGATTGACAGTGGATTAACATTTGTTTGAGAAAATAAAATGGCTGATCAATGACTTGAACGACCCGTGTCCCTCTCCGGCTTGGACCGACCCCGTGTCCCTCTCCGGCTGACCGACCCGTGTCCCTCTCGGCTTGCCGACCCGTGCCCCTCTCCGGCTTGACGCGACCCTTGTCCCTCTGCCGGCTTGACGCGACCCGTGTCCCTCTCTTGGAGAAATGTTAGATGAAAGAAGAACGCAAAGAATAGTGATTAATTTTGTTGCCTTTGGATTGTTAGAATATGGATTGTATCTATTTGAAAGTGTCCGTTTATAGTCCAGTGGAATTTCTTTTGTGAATAAAGCCTTTTTTTATTAAAATAAGATGAGAGGATTAAATACCTGGTTGCAACTTAGCTGGCAAATATAAAAGCTGGATTAATATGTTCATGTATATGTATCTGTTCTTTTGGGTTTTTTCTCTTGGTTTTGCTGTTGTTTTAATCTATTTGTTTTGTTTTGTAGATTGTTTTCCCTCCCAGGAGCCTCTTTCCTCCTCCACCACCACCAGCGCCTTCCAGGTTCAAGATGAACATTATGGATATAACTTTATTGAGACAAAGAAACCAGTTATCAGCGCAGCCCATCCAATCCTCAAGCACCTCCCAAACAGCAAGTTTTTGATGAACTTGGGATGATGTGATGATGACTGGGACTGAATATGATGAGATGATGCATCAAGCTGTGGAACGGCACAGGTGAAAAATAATTCTTTGGTTAATGTTGGCGAGATCAATTAAATGTGTGTAGATTGCAAAAAGTCATTAATTTTGGATAATGTGATTGGTGCTAATTGAAGAGTATTTAAGTTTCATACTTATCTATAACTGTTTACTTATCTATGGATATGGATCTAGTAGGGTTCTGCTATTCTGGAATGGAGTTTGCTGGTGTCTGGATCTGTTGTTGGGCTGGCATTTTCTCTTTCTTTGAATCTGGAAATTATTTAGGATTTACTTGCATCCGTTGGCAGTTCTTAAATAACTAACATAAGAATGTTGTTTTTCTCAGAGCTCATATATTTATTTTAAACCCAAGCAAAATGGCCCTTGAGGACACTCATCTTGTGTCTGTCCCTCTCAAACACTCAGCCCAACTCTGAAATCCACCTCCTCCAAAAACTTGGCAAAACCCCCCAATTTTTCTCTCTCTCTCTTTCACTCTTGACACTCCTCAACCAATCAAAACAACAGGTCAGACTTTCAACATATCGTCCGCAAATTCTAAAATTTCCACATCTCATTATTTTACAAAATGTACTATGAAGTAAATTACCCAAAGGGTGTGGGCTAATGATAGTAGATGATGGTGTAGTGTCCCGTTTTTTTAAACGATCTGCCGAGTGGGCTGAACAGACCAATTTTTGAATGGCAATCACTTGTGCAGTGGACTGCAAACAACAGTGAATGCTTGCTGAGTTGCTGGTTGTCTCTCCTTCCTTCTGGCTCCTTTCCTGTAGGCGCTTTTTCCTCTCTTTTTCACTCCTTTAGTCTTGTCTGAGGTGCCAACCGCTCGGTTTTCTGCACCAACCCTGTGTTAGTGTTGAGGTGGCATGTTCTTCATGATGTTCTTCGAAAGCATAGTGCATGGTCTGTTAAACTCGCTACAAGGGGACAGTTGACAACCAACGGTAATAAACACAAACGCCATAAATGTATTACGGTTGTTTATTCACACGTCCGTTCGCCTCACTTCTCAACGTTCAAAGTTGGTTGCTAAGAACGCTCTTTACACGAAAAACGCATGGGCACGCGAAAGTGGTTTCATAAAAGAGAAGAGTTCTCTTAAAGAAGATAACCCAAGTTATCTTCTTTGTTCCATGACATAACATTATTAACATGGTCTCCCTACTGGTCGGGTGCCTTCAAGATTGAAACTAATTGTACACTCTCTCGCCTGAAGGGGGTGGGGCTAATGAAATAAGATGAAACTAACTGTACACTCTCTCCCTGAAGGGGGTGGGGGCTAATGAAAATAAGATTGAGACTAAACTGTACACTCTCTCGCCTGAAAGGGGTGGGGCTAATGAAATAAGATTGAAACTAAACTGTACACTCTTATTTTCAGAATGTCAAAACAATAATCACCATCCTGATAACCAATCAATACAATCTCATGAAACAAAGAATTTAGGAATTCATGCAGCTGGTTATGGAACTGTCAAGAAGAATTAGCAGGTAATACACATTGGATTTCAGAATGAAAAAAATGGTCATCAAATTGTCTTCTATTGAAATATATATATATATAGTATATATATATATATATATATATATATATATATAGTGATGGCTGAAGCTTTTGATTTAGTGCATCCAGGGGACGCACATATTTGCTTTGAATGAGTCCGCGGGAAAAATTTTATGGGTCAAACTAATGTTTCTTAATAGATTGTAGGGTTTTTATTTATGAATCTGGGGAAACAACTAAAGCCATCTAACTCCACCTTGTAACCTATCCTGTGTAATTCATTTCTAAAAAATATTGAAATGTATTTACAGTTAGCTTGAAATGGTGAGGGAAGAAAAAGAAAGACACTGGGATGCATGGATATAATTTTACTGTGTCTTTTAGATTTGTGTGCGTCGGGACGCAGGACGCGTACCTCTAGAGCGTGTGTGTGTATATATATATATATATATATATACTTCAAACTAGTACTCAACGTTTTCATTGTAGTAGCATTAGTAGTTAATCCAAAAAGTGCTCAATGTAATTTCATAAAATATAGAGCATTTATAGTTGTAAAAAAGTTTTTCTCTCTACCATGGTTTTGGTGTTCCACGTGCACCAAAATATGAGCACCTTGAGCACTAAAATATATATATTAGTGTAGTGTGGACATGAGGTCAACAGCTCTTGGTTACTGACAGTTTCTTGCCTTGAAATTATTCAAACTGTCTAGTTATAGATGTTCTATCCACGTATTGACCACTATTTATAAAAATAGCACCCATATTATATATATATAATATATATATTATGTCTGGAGACACTTGGTGTGATGGTTATCATCATAGGAATGGACTTGGCAACACAAATTCAAATACTAGACAAGACTGCTTGCTTTTCACATAGTGTTAATACCCTGGGAAAGTTATACATCCAACTATTCTCCTTCCTAATATGGGTAAATAGGCAGACTTGACTCTTTGACCTTCATTAAACAACCAGTCTAGAAGAAAACTTATCCTTCTCATGCAGAGGTTTGGTGTGTGTCTATGTAACACACACACACACATACATTGGGTCTTTCAAACATTTGAAGCCTCACCAAGAAAGAAGAACCACTTTTATGAAACTCATCAAGGTTGTGCCAACAGCCTGGATCTCCATGATTCTTCTTTGCTACTCTTCCCTTTCAGCCATTGCTCTGGAAGGTCCCTCTGCACTAACATCTAGTATCTGCATAGAGCTGATTGATCTTGCTGGCTGACTCACACTAGTGTGCCCATGTGCAGGTGCCCACAGGAAAGCATCATTTATGAGCTTGTCCCTCCTTCTCTAGCTGGTGAGTCCATACAAAAGTGAGATATGTGGCAACAAATCTCAAAATGGGGAAACGAAGCCTAAGTGGTCATAAATACTTGTTGAGTCTTAGAACTTATGAACAATCCTCATATTTAAGCAATTCAGCATTAGACTGAATCTAATGGTGAAGTTTCAATTTTGGAACTCTGGTATTGTGGGGTACATCTTCATTACCATTACTCCCAGGTTCACTCTGACGTGGAGTGGTAGTACCTGTTAGTCTCATTTATACAAAAAATTGAGTGCCCATCAAGAATGGATAAACAAAATGCCTTTGACACAAAATAATCCAACAAGAGTTTGACATGTCATAAAATTCAACCATCTGCAAGCAATTCAGTAGCTTCTTGATGCTTTTTGGATGAATTTAGTTGTAGATTTGGTCCTTCACCAACAAATGGAATTGGGGCATGCTTGTGTAATGTTATTGTCAGGGGAAATGGAAATCAGCATCCAAGTTCAAATCTATTTGCATTTCACTCTTGCGCAAATACTCTTAAGAAAGGCATGAATCCATCTGTTCTCTCTCCAGGATATGTAAATATAGGGCAGACTGTTTTGTTTTTAACTGGTAAGGAAAAAAAAACCTGTAGATTTTTGCAAGGCAGACTGGTTCTTTAGGTAACCAGTTTAGAAGAAAACTTTGAATTAAAACCAGCTGTACTCTACCTAAAATTGATTGTGTCACATCCTGTTTATAGCTGAGGGGTTGGGTAAATATAAACAATTAAACTTCTGAACAAAGCAAAACTGGTTACCTAAAAACCCAGTCTGCCTTGCAAAATCTACAGGTTTTTTTCCTTACCAGTTAAAACAAAACAACAGTCTGCCCTATTATTTACCCAATAGCTGGAGAGAGAACAGATGGATTCATGCCTTTCTTAAGAGTATTTGCGCAAGAGTGAAATGCAAATAGATTTGAACTTGGGATGCTGATTCCATTTCCCTGACAATAACCATTACACAAGCATGCCCCCAATCCATTTGTTGGTGAAGGACCAAAATCTACAACTAAATTCATCCAAAAAAGCATCAAGAAGCTACTGAATTGCTTGCAGATGGTTGAATTTTATGACATGTCAACTCTGTTGGTTATTTTGTGTCAAAGGCATTTTGTTTATCCAGTTCTTGATGGGCAAACCAATTTTTTTGTATAAATGAACTAACAGGTACTACCACTCCACGTCAGAGTGAACCTGGAGTAATTGGTAATGAAGATGTACCCACAATACCCAGAGTTCCAAAATTGAAACTCACATTAGATTCAGTCTA
This sequence comes from Doryteuthis pealeii, assembly GCA_023376005.1. Classification (NCBI taxonomy): domain Eukaryota; kingdom Metazoa; phylum Mollusca; class Cephalopoda; order Myopsida; family Loliginidae; genus Doryteuthis; species Doryteuthis pealeii. The sequence goes on from CM042141.1 coordinate 91,227,785, forward strand.
ATGCTGAATTGCCTTTTAAATATGAGGATTGTTCAATAAGTTCTAAGACTCAACAAGATATTTTATGGACACTTAGGCTTCTGTTCCCCATTTTGAGATTTGTTGCAATATTCACTTTTGTATGGGACTCACCAGCTAGAGAAGGAGGGACAAGCTCATAAATGATGCTTTCCTGTGGGCACCTGCACATGGGCACACTAGTGTGAGTCAGCCAGCAAGATCAATCAGCTCTATGCAGATACTAGATGTAGTGCAGAGGACCTTCCAGGAGCAATGGCTGAAAGGGAAGAGTAGCAAAGAAGAATCATGGAGATCCAGGCTGTTGGCACAACCTGATGAGTTTCATAAAAAGTGGTTCTTCTTTCTTGGTGAGGCTTCAAATGTTTTGAAAGACCCAAATGTATGTGTGTGTGTGTGTTACATAGACACACACCAAACCCTCTGCATGAGAAGGATAAGTTTTCCTTCTAGACTGGTTGTTTAATGAAGGTCAAAGAGTCAAGTCTGCCTATTTACCCATATTAGGAAGGAGAATAGTTGGATGTATAACTTTCCCAAGGGTATTAACACTATGTGAAAAGCAAGCAGTCTTGTCTAGTATTTGAATTTGTGTTGCCAAGTCCATTTCCTATGATGATAACCATCACACCAAGTGTCTCCAGGACATATATATATATATATATATATATATAATATGGGTGCTATTTTTATAAATAGTGGTCAATATCGTGGATAGAACATCTATAACTAGACAGTTTGAATAATTTTCATAGGCAAGAAACTGTCAGTAACCAAGAGCTGTTGACCTCATGTCCACACTACACTAATATATATATATTTAGTGCTCAAGGTGCTCATATTTGGTGCACGTTGAACACAAAACCATGGTAGAGAGAAAAACTTTTTCTACAACTATAAATGCTCTATATTTTATGAAATACATTGAGCACTTTTTGGATTAACTACTAATGCTACTACAATGAAAACGTTGGAGTACTAGTTGAAGTATATATATTATATATATATATATAACACACACACGCTCTGAGAGGTACGCGTCCTGCGTCCCGACGCACACAAATCTAAAAGGACACAGTAAAATTATATCCATGCATCCCAGTGTCTTTCTTTTTCTTCCCTCACCATTTCAAGCTAACTGTAAATACATTTCAATATTTTCTTAGAAATGAATTACACAGGATAGGTTACAAGGTAGGAGTTAGATGGCTTTAGTTGTTTCCCCAGATCATAAATAAAAACCCTACAATCTATTAAGAAACATTAGTTTGACCCATAAATTTTCCCGCGGACTCATTCAAAGCAAATATGTGCGTCCCTGGATGCACTAAATCAAAAAGCTATCAGCATCACTATATATATATATATATATATATATATATATATATATATATATATATATATTTCAATAGAAGACAATTTGATGACCATTTTTTTCATTCTGAAATCCAATGTGTATTTACCTGCTATAATTCTTCTTGACAGTTCCATAACCAGCTGCATGAATTCCTAAATTCTTTGTTTCATGAGATTGTATTGATTGGTTATCAGGATGGTGATTATTGTTTGTGACATTCTGAAAATAAAGAGTGTACAGTTTAGTTTCAATCTTATTTTCATTAGCCCCACCCCCTTCAGGGAGAGAGTGTACAGTTTAGTCTCAATCTTATTTTCATTAGCCCCCACCCCCTTCAGGGAGAGAGTGTACAGTTAGTTTCAATCTTATTTTCATTAGCCCCACCCCCTTCAGGGAGAGAGTGTACAATTAGTTTCAATCTTGAAGGCACCCGACCAGTAGGGAGACCATGTTAATTAATGTTAATGTCATGGAACAAAGAAAGATAACTTGGGTTATCTTTCTTTAAGAGAACTCTTCTCTTTTATGAAACCACTTTCGCGTGCCCATGCGTTTTTCGTGTAAAGAGCGTTCTTAGCAACCAACTTTGAACGTTGAGAAGTGAAGCGAACGGACGTGTGAAATAAACAACCGTAATACATTTATTGGCGTTTGTGTTTATTACCGTTGGTTGTCAACTGTCCCTTGTAGCGAGTTTAACAGACCATGCCTATGCTTTGAAGACATCATGAAGACATGCCACCTCAACACTAACACATGGGAGGTTGGTGCAGAAAACCGATCGGCTTGGCACCTCAGACAAGGGACTAAAAGGAGTGAAAAAGAGAGAAAGAAGCCGCTACAGAAAAGAGAGCCAGAAGAAGGAGAGACAACAGCAACTTCAGCAAGCATCACTGTTTGTTTGCAGTCACTGCACAAGTGATTTGCCATTCAAAAATTTGGTCTGTTCAGCCACTCGCGCAGATGCAGTTTTAAAAAAACGGACACTACACCATCATCTTACTATCATTAGCCCCACACCCTTTGGGTAATTTACTTCATAGTACATTTGTAAATATATGAGATGTGGAAATTTTAGAATTTGGGACGATATGTGAAAGTCTGACCTGTTGGTTTCTGATTGGTTGAGGAGTGTCAAGAGTGAAAGAGAGAGAGAGAAAAATTGGGGGTTTGCCCAAGTTTTTGGAGGAGGTGGATTTCAGAGTCTGGGCTGAGTGTTTGAAGAGGACAGACACAAGATGAGTGTCCTCCAAGGCATTTTTGCTTGGGTTTAAAATAAAATATATGAGCTCTGAGAAAAAAAAACATCTTATGTTAGTTATTAAGAACTGCCAACGGATGCAAGTAAATCCTAAATAATTTCCAGATTCAAAGAACAGAGAAAATGCCAGCCCAACAACAGATCCAGAACACCAGCAACTCCATTCCAGAATAGCAGAGACCCTACTAGATCCAGATCCATAGATAAGTAAAACAGTATAAGATAAGTATTGAAACTAAATACTCTTCAATTAGACACCAAGTCACATATCAAAATTTAATGACTTTTGCAATCTACACACATTTAATTGATCTCGCAACATTAACCAAAAGAATTATTTTTACCTGTGCCGTTCCACAGCTTGATGCATCATCATCATCATATTCATCCCAGTCATCATCATCATCATCCCAATCATCAAAACTTGACTGTTTTGGAGGTGCTGAGGATGGATGGGCTGGCTGATACTGGTTCGTTTGGTCTCAATAAAGTTATATCCATAATGTTCATCTTGAACCTGGGAAGGCGCTGGTTGGTGGTGGAGGAGGGAAAGAAGGCTCTGGAGGGAAACAATCTACAAAACAAAACAAATAGATTAAAAAAACAACAGCAAAACCAAGAGAAAAAACCCAAAAAGAACAGATACATATACATGACATTATAATCCAGCTTTTATATTGCAGCTAAGTTGCAACCAGGTATTATCCTCTCATCTTATTTTAATTAAAAAAGGCTTTTTATTCACAAAAGAAATTCCACTGGACTATAAACGACACTTTTCAAATAGATACAATCCATATTCTAACAATCCAAAGGCAACAAAATTAATCACTATTTCTTTGGTTCTTCTTTCATCTAACCATTTCTTCCAGAAGAGGGACACGGGTCGGTCAAGCCGGGAGAGGGACAAGGGTCGGTCAAGCCGGGAGAGGGGCACGGGTCGGTCAAGCCGAGAGGGACACGGGTCGGTCAAGCCGGAGAGGGACACGGTCGGTCAAGCCGGGAGAGGGACACGGGTCGGTCAAGTCATTGATCAGCCATTTTATTTTCTCAAACAATTGTTATCCACTGTCAATCTGCTAAACCAGTGGCAGGTGATTTTGAATTCAAATGTCATTCCCATAGACTGGTTTATTATTAAAGCTAGAGAACCCAATGTGCTTTACTTTAAGGGAAGAAGAAATGGTGTTGAGTTTCCAGTTCTGAAGTGTATGGAGAACCCCTTCATTACCATTACTCTCAGGTCAAATCTTTAGTGGTAGTACCTGTAGGGTCACTTTTCCATGGGTAAAATAGATCAGTTTAAAAATTATTAGTATTGGATAGAAATGCCTTAAACCATACAACTGTGCTAACAAATGATTATTACTAAATAGTAATAGTTACTTGAAACCATGTAAATGTGTATAAATTATTAGTCTTAATAGGAATACTTCATATAACTGTGTACCAATATGATTATAGATAAAAAATGTGTATTGAAATATTGGGAAATATAAATCATATAGTAATATGATTACAATAAAAATTTAAAAATGAATCATTTTGGTATTAAATAACCATAATGTTGATATGCCATTAACCAAACCAAACAATCTACTGGAGTAAAATGTTCTGTTTGGTGAGTTCAAAGGGATCTTTAAATTTCAATTTAAACTTTTGACTCATCCTGGTCATTTAGAAAAGCAGAAAAATAGAAGAATCAATCCCCCCCCCCCCGTTAGAGTTTCCTGGTGGGATTTTTAAATGGTTCTAAGTTTTCTTCTTCTAGGCGAAAAACAACCAATCTACTTAATATCTAGCTTAACATCCTATTAAATGGCAAAAGCTGGTTGGTTATTTTGTTTAATGGCATATCAACCCTTGTGAGCTATCTAATGCCAATTTTTTTTTTTAAATATATGATTTGTAAACAAATAGTTTGTTGGTAAATATTTCTATTTAGTTTTGTAAAATGGTAGGAATAATTTTCAATAACTTCAGGTGCATTAGAAGAAATAACTTTACGTGCATTAAATAAACTGGTAGATGACCCTCAGCCACTGCCTTTTAGTACCTATCTGATTGTCCCGATTGTAGTCTTCAAATTGCTCTTATGGAAAACACCCAACCCTTTTTATCATATAGGTACTAAAAGGCAGTGGCTGAGGGTCATCTACCAGTTTATTTAATGCACGTAAAGTTATTTCTTCTAATGCACCTGAAGTTATTGAAAAATTATTCCTACCCAATTTACAAAACTAAATAGAAATATTTACCAACAAACTATTTGTTTACAAAATCATATATTTAAAAAAAAAATTGGCATTAGATAGCTCACAAGGGTTGATATGCCATTAAACAAAATAACCAACCAGCTTTGGCCATTTAATAGGATGTTAAGCTAGATATTAAGTAGATTGGTTGTTTTTTCGCCTAGAAGAAGAAAAACTTAGAACCATTTAAAAATCCCACCAGAAACTCTAACGGGGGGGGGGGGGATTGATTCTTCTATTTTTCTGCTTTTTCTAAATGACCAGGATGAGTCAAAAGTTTAAATTGAAATTTTAAAGATCCCTTTGAACTCACCAAACAGAACTTTTACTCCAGTAGATTGTTTTGGTTTGGTTAATGGCATATCAACATTATGGGTTATTTAATACCAAAATGATTCATTTTTAAATTTTTATTGTAATCATATTACTATATGATTTTATTTCCAATATTTCAATACACATTTTTTATCTATAATCATATTGGTACACAGTTATATGAAGTATTCCTATTAAGACTAATAATTTATACACATTTACATGGTTTCAAGTAACTATTACTATTTAGTAATAATCATTTGTTAGCACAGTTGTATGGTTTAAGGCATTTCTATCCAATACTAATAATTTTTTAAACTGATCTTTTACCCATGGAAAAGTGACCCTACAGGTACTACCACTAAAGATTTGACCTGAGAGTAATGGTAATGAAGGGGTTCTCCATACACTTCAGAACTGGAAACTCAACACCATTTCTTCTTCCCTTAAAGTAAAGCACATTGGGTTCTCTAGCTTTAATAATAAACCAGTCTATGGGGAATGACATTTGAATTCAAAATCACCTGCCACTGGTTTAGCAGATTGACAGTGGATAACAATTGTTTGAGAAAAATAAAATGGCTGATCAATGACTTGACCGACCCGTGCCCTCTCCCGCTTGACCGACCCGTGTCCCTCTCCCGGCTTGACCGACCCGTGTCCCTCTCGGCTTGACCGACCCGTGCCCCTCTCCCGGCTTGACCGACCCTTGTCCCTCTCCCGGCTTGACCGACCCGTGTCCCTCTTCTGGAAGAAATGGTTAGATGAAAGAAGAACCAAAGAAATAGTGATTAATTTGTTGCCTTGGATTGTGTAGAATATGGATTGTATCTATTTGAAAAGTGTCGTTTATAGTCCAGTGGAATTTCTTTTGTGAATAAAAAGCCTTTTTTAATTAAAATAAGATGAGAGGATAATACCTGGTTGCAACTTAGCTGCAATATAAAAGCTGGATTATAATGTCATGTATATGTATCTGTTCTTTTTGGGTTTTTTTCTCTTGGTTTTGCTGTTGTTTTTTTAATCTATTTGTTTTGTTTTGTAGATTGTTTCCCTCCCAGAGCCTTCTTTCCCTCCTCCACCACCACCAGCGCCTTCCCAGGTTCAAGATGAACATTATGGATATAACTTTATTGAGACCAAACGAACCAGTATCAGCCAGCCCATCCAATCCTCAGCACCTCCAAAACAGTCAAGTTTTGATGATTGGGATGATGATGATGATGACTGGGATGAATATGATGATGATGATGCATCAAGCTGTGGAACGGCACAGGTAAAAATAATTCTTTGGTTAATGTTGCGAGATCAATTAAATGTGTGTAGATTGCAAAAGTCATTAAATTTGATATGTGACTTGGTGTCTAATTGAAGGAGTATTTAGTTTCAATACTTATCTTATACTGTTTTTACTTATCTATGGATCTGGATCTAGTAGGGTCTCTGCTATTTCTGGAATGGAGTTGCTGGTGTTCTGGATCTGTTGTTGGCTGGCATTTTCTCTGTTCTTTGAATCTGGAAATTATTTAGGATTTACTTGCATCCGTTGGCAGTTCTTAATAACTAACATAAGATGTTGTTTTTCTCAGAGCTCATATATTTTATTTTAAACCCAAGCAAAATGCCTTGGAGGACACTCATCTTGTGTCTGTCCTCTTCAAACACTCAGCCCAGACTCTGAAATCCACCTCCTCCAAAAACTTGGGCAAAACCCCCCAATTTTTTCTCTCTCTCTCTTTCACTCTTGACACTCCTCAACCAATCAGAACCAACAGGTTCAGACTTTCACATATCGTCCCAAATTCTAAAATTTCCACATCTCATTATTTTACAAATGTACTATGAAGTAAATTACCCAAAGGGTTGTGGGGCTAATGATAGTAGATGATGGTGTAGTGTCCGTTTTTTTAAAACTGCATCTGCGCGGAGTGGCTGAACAGACCAATTTTTGAATGGCAATCACTTGTGCAGTGACTGCAAACAAACAGTGATGCTTGCTGAAGTTGCTGTTGTCTCTCCTTCCTTCTGGCTCTCTTTTCTGTAGCGGCTTCTTTCCTCTCTTTTTCACTCCTTTTAGTCCCTTGTCTGAGGTGCCAAGCCGCTCGGTTTTCTGCACCAACCTCCCATGTGTTAGTGTTGAGGTGGCATGTCTTCATGATGTCTTCAAAGCATAGGCATGGTCTGTTAAACTCGCTACAAGGGGGACAGTTGACAACCAACGGTAATAAACACAAACGCCAATAAATGTATTACGGTTGTTTATTTCACACGTCCGTTCGCTTCACTTCTCAACGTTCAAAGTTGGTTGCTAAGAACGCTCTTTACACGAAAAACGCATGGGCACGCGAAAGTGGTTTCATAAAAGAGAGAGTTCTCTTAAAGAAAGATAACCCAAGTTATCTTTCTTTGTTCCATGACATTAACATTAATTAACATGGTCTCCCTACTGGTCGGGTGCTTCAAGATTGAAACTAATTGTACACTCTCTCCCTGAAGGGGGTGGGGGCTAATGAAAATAAGATTGAAACTAACTGTACACTCTCTCCCTGAAGGGGTGGGGGCTAATGAAAATAAGATTGAGACTAAACTGTACACTCTCTCCCTGAAGGGGGTGGGGCTAATGAAAATAAGATTGAAACTAAACTGTACACTCTTTATTTTCAGAATGTCACAAACAATAATCACCATCCTGATAACCAATCAATACAATCTCATGAAACAAAGAATTTAGGAATTCATGCAGCTGGTTATGGAACTGTCAAGAAGAATTATAGCAGGTAAATACACATTGGGATTTCAGAATGAAAAAAAATGGTCATCAAATTGTCTTCTATTGAAATATATATATATATATATATATTATATATATATATATATATATATATATTAGTGATGCTGATAGCTTTTTGATTTAGTGCATCCAGGGACGCACATATTTGCTTTGAATGAGTCCGCGGGAAAAATTTATGGGTCAAACTAATGTTTCTTAATAGATTGTAGGGTTTTTATTTATGATCTGGGGAAACAACTAAAGCCATCTAACTCCTACCTTGTAACCTATCCTGTGTAATTCATTTCTAAGAAAATATTGAAATGTATTTACAGTTAGCTTGAAATGGTGAGGGAAGAAAAAAGAAAGACACTGGGATGCATGGATATAATTTTACTGTGTCCTTTTAGATTTGTGTGCGTCGGGACGCAGGACGCGTACCTCTCAGAGCGTGTGTGTGTATATATATATATATATATATATATACTTCAACTAGTACTCCAACGTTTTCATTGTAGTAGCATTAGTAGTTAATCCAAAAAGTGCTCAATGTATTTCATAAAATATAGAGCATTTATAGTTGTAGAAAAAGTTTTTCTCTCTACCATGGTTTTGGTGTTCAACGTGCACCAAAATATGAGCACCTTGAGCACTAAATATATATATATTAGTGTAGTGTGGACATGAGGTCAACAGCTCTTGGTTACTGACAGTTTCTTTGCCTATGAAATTATTCAAACTGTCTAGTTATAGATGTTCTATCCACGATATTGACCACTATTTATAAAAATAGCACCCATATATATATATATATATATATATATATATGTCCTGGAGACACTTGGTGTGATGGTTATCATCATAGGAAATGGACTTGGCAACACAAATTCAAATACTAGACAAGACTGCTTGCTTTTCACATAGTGTTAATACCCTTGGAAAGTTATACATCCAACTATTCTCCTTCCTAATATGGGTAAATAGGCAGACTTGACTCTTTGACCTTCATTAAACAACCAGTCTAGAAGGAAAACTTTATCCTTCTCATGCAGAGGGTTGGTGTGTGTCTATGTAACACACACACACACATACATTTGGGTCTTTCAAAACATTTGAAGCCTCACCAAGAAAGAAGAACCACTTTTTATGAAACTCATCAGGTTGTGCCAACAGCCTGGATCTCCATGATTCTCTTTGCTACTCTTCCCTTTCAGCCATTGCTCCTGGAAGGTCCTCTGCACATCTT